>JAVGWX010000003.1:88927950-89420450 GCA_036924085.1 Ariolimax columbianus
CTCATCAGACATTGATAGTTAGGGTCAGGTGAAACATTCTCATCAGACATTGATAGTTAGGGTCAGGTGAGACATTCTCATCAGACATTGATAGTTAGGGTCAGGTGAGACATTCTGATCAGACATTGGTAGTTAGGGTCAGGTGAAACATTCTCATCAGACATTGATAGTTAGGGTCAGGTGAAACATTCTCATCAGACATTGATAGTTAGGGTCAGGTGAGACATTCTCATCAGACATTGATAGTTAGGGTCAGGTGAAACATTCTCATCAGACATTGATAGTTAGGGTCAGGTGAGACATTCTCATCAGACATTGATAGTTAGGGTCAGGTGAGACATTCTCATCAGACATTGATAGTTAGGGTCAGGTGAGACATTCTCATCAGACATTGATAGTTAGGGTCAGGTGAAACATTCTCATCAGACATTGATAGTTAGGGTCAGGTGAGACATTCTCATCAGACATTGATAGTTAGGGTCAGGTGAGACATTCTGATCAGACATTGGTAGTTAGGGTCAGGTGAAACATTCTCATCAGACATTGGTAGTTAGGGTCAGGTGAAACATTCTCATCAGACATTGATAGTTAGGGTCAGGTGAGACATTCTCATCAGACATTGATAGTTAGGGTCAGGTGAGACATTCTCATCAGACATTGGTAGTTAGGGTCAGGTGAAACATTCTCATCAGACATTGGTAGTTAGGGTCAGGTGAGACATTCTCATCAGACATTGATAGTTAGGGTCAGGTGAAACATTCTCATCAGACATTGATAGTTAGGGTCAGGTGAAACATTCTCATCAGACATTGATAGTTAGGGTCAGGTGAGACATTCTCATCAGACATTGATAGTTAGGGTCAGGTGAGACATTCTGATCAGACATTGGTAGTTAGGGTCAGGTGAAACATTCTCATCAGACATTGGTAGTTAGGGTCAGGTGAAACATTCTCATCAGACATTGGTAGTTAGGGTCAGGTGAAACATTCTCATCAGACATTGGTAGTTAGGGTCAGGTGAAACATTCTCATCAGACATTGGTAGTTAGGGTCAGGTGAGTCATACTGATCAGACATTGGTAGTTAGGGTCAGGTGAAACATTCTCATCAGACATTGATAGTTAGGGTCAGGTGAGTCATACTGATCAGACATTCATAGTTAGGGTCAGGTGAAACATTCTCATCAGACATTGATAGTTAGGGTCAGGTGAGACATACTGATCAGAGTATGTTAGTCAGGATCAGGTAAAACATTCTGATACGGCATAGTTTGTTAGGGTCAGGTGAGACATACTGATTAGAGTATGTTAGTCAGGATCAGGTAAAACATTCTGATACGGCATAGTTTGTTAGGGTCAGGTGAGACATACTGATCAGAGTATGTTAGTCAGGATCAGGTAAAACATTCTGATACGGCATAGTTTGTTAGGGTCAGGTGAGGCATACTGATTAGAGTATGTTAGTCAGGGTCAGGTGAAACATTCTGATCAGACATTGATAGTTAGGGTCAGGTGAGACATACTGATTAGAGTATGTTAGTCAGGATCAGGTAAAACATTCTGATAAGGCATAGTTTGTTAGGGTCAGGTGAGGCATACTGATAAGAGTATGTTAGTCAGGGTCAGGTAAAACATTATGATAAGAAATTGTTAGTTAGGATCAAGGGAAACATACTGATTAGAGTATGTTAGTCAGGGTCAGGCAAAACATACTGGTTAGACTATATTAGTGAGGATCATGCTAAACATACTGATCAGACTATATTAGTCAGGATCAGGCAAAACATACTGATTATACTATATTAGTGAGGATCATGCAACACATCATGATTAGACTATGTTAGTCAGGTCAGGCAAAACATATGACCCAGACCGCACCTCACTTTCACGCAGTTCTCCCCTGAAACAGACTGCTCCATGGCAGTCTGGCTTATGAGGCACCAATCGACACTACGATTCCTATAGTTGTGAGCTTGAGAAGCATCACATTGCACTACAGCCAGAAATACCTCCGTCCGTCTTCTCATGTACGTACAGGAACATAATGAGAAGTACCTGTTTACCAGCCACCAACGTAAGTCGCGAAGAACACCTAACGAGTGGCGTAAACAACAATAATAACTTCTGCCTTTGACTTCTTATTAATCATAAGACCACCACTGAAGACGACTCATTACAGGACGCATGCGCCAAAGCACAATATGTCCTCTCGCAGTGGTGATCTCTGTAGCAGTGTTGCGCCTGATGAAGACGCTAGCTGGATTTGGATCCACACAGAATGAACAACCACCACGAATCGCACGATCTAACAGGCAAATTGCTGTTAACGATTTTGTGGACAACATCGAAAATTGATGAAGATGTGATACAGGGCGCCCATGCCCATTGACACAACTGAATACTCACACCAGTATTAAGCAAACATCTATAATGGGAATTTGCAATGAGAAAAGTTCAGTTGGAGCACGCGTGGCAACAAGTAAACATTGTTGGAAAAAAGAGGCACATGCTATCAAAGATATACTTTCTTCTTATTCCTCTCATTTAGTGATCGCACCGAGTAGAACGTTGTGTCGTAGTTTACAGCGAGGCTCCGATATCTGCGCCTTTTGCCCTGATACGCCTAGTTTCAGCTGACTACTTTGGGTACCGGGATTGCCTTCGTACTTTGATCCCCATTCTCTTAGCCAGACTACACTAGTGCAGACTGTTTCCAGGGCCGCCGTGTAGACGTGGAATATAGTCTTGGTCAGCTCTGGTTCGTTGAACCTGATGCAAGCTACCAACTGGCTGCTGTCAGCTCATTCACTGCATCTTCGACCAGAAAGAGGAACACATAACAGCATATAATTCTTGACCCAGAATAGTATAGAATTCTGTACAAATAAACATGATGCGTTGATCCAGAATATAATATAATTCTTGACCCAGAATAATATAGAATTCGATGCACATGAACTTGATGTATTGACCCAGAATAGTATAGAATTTGATGCACATAAACTTTATGTATTGGCTCAGAATAGTATAGAATTAGATTTACATACACTTGATGTATTGACCCAGATGAGTATATAATTCGATGCACATACACTTGATGTATTGACCCAAAATAGTATAGAATACGATGCACATACACTTGATGTGTTGACCCAGAATAGTATAGAATTCGATGCACATACACTTGATGTGTTGACCCAGAATAGTATAGAATTCGATACACATACACTTGATGTGTTGACCCAGAATAGTATAGAATTCGATGCACATACACTTGATGTGTTGACCCAGAATAGTATAGAATTCGATGCACATACACTTGATGTGTTGACCCAGAATGGTATAGAATTCGATGCACATACACTTGATGTGTTGACCCAGAATAGTATAGACATCGATGCACATACACTTGATGTGTTGACCCAGAATGGTATAGAATTCGATTCAATAAATGGAAACTATGGAGGCACTGACTACTAAACATTGATCATAACACTAATGACACCTCTCTTGTCTATACTAACATAATTTAGAAAACATATGGAGATTTGAGATGCACATAGCGTGACAGAGAAACCCATGACCTGCAATATCGTTCTGAAAACTGCTGAAAATGACCATATTATTATGGAATTTGGTAATAATTGCAAGAAAATGTTTGACCTACATTTTATCTTTTCAATTGGTGCTCCAAATTTCGGCCCGGCCGCTGCAACGAATGCGGGAGGTCAAGCATACCACATTATCATTGACGCCCCAATTCCGTCTTTATCTGCTCGCTTAGCTTATCTACATTGCCAATTGTCTGTGGATAGACGGTTCTCTTTGCAAAACGTACCCCAAAAAACCCTTTTTCCAGGGGTTAAGTTTTGAACTATTTGACGGCCATAAATCCGGTTCGTGAACGAACTCGCGTGTCTACTGAATGAACAGATCAGCTCTATCCTTTACACTATGAGCAGCCGTGTCGCAATGTCCTGCTGGTGCTAGAATTCGGACATTTTCTTTTCGCCATGAAAAAATGCACCTCTTCAACAGTTCATTGCGGTCGGAAAATCCAACAGAAACTGTTACTGAAATACTTGGAATCCTGGTATTCAAACAGGCATGTTAATGTATCTTGCCAGATAGACGAAGGCTATCGGTTATCCGTAGAAGGTATTTGACAACTTACTGTGGCTTACTAGGCCCAGGGGAAGGTATAAATAATTTTGGTAGATTTGTAACTATAATTTTTTTTTGGGGGGTGCCCGGCCTACTCCTCTCGATTTCTAACTGCCAGGGGATTTTTAACGTGCTCGACACTGAACACGGAAGTCTGATCTTACTACCCAGAGATCAGGGGACATTTGTACCGGAAAATTCGCATGAAAAAATCAAAATCTCCACCATGATTCGAACCCGCGATACCTGCACCCGCGTCGGACACATTACCTCGAGACTACTAAGCCTGTTACTAATGTGCTGAAAATTTGTGTTGTTTTTTAAGTATCAAACAGTTAGTATATACGAGGGATGGTCGAACAGTTTGGAACTTTAGTATGAAGGAGTTAAGCAAATTACCTTGAAATTGGTGTGAACTTTAGTCCCCCTCTGTGTGTTTCCCCTGCAAGGCGATACACTCTCCCATCTATTCTTCGCCTTCCTGTTGCCCTGATTGTAGATCTGCTCAGTCTGAGGCCGGAACCACATCTCCAGTTCGGTAATCGTTTTTCTTTTCGTTCAAGGTCTGCCTCTTCGTTATTCTACTGTCGGAGGCACGCCATTTTCCACCCGAGAACGTTGTTTCTTAGGCGATATCAGGACATATTAACCAGTGCTTCGGTGCGTGTGTGCGTCTGTATGTACCTATGGTAGTTAGGGCGATCTCAGTGGTCAAACCCAACCACAGTGCAATGGAAGGGCCTCACCCGGAGGACGCGTGTTAGTGTGTATGTGTGTACATAAAATTCGGCTCTATTATACGGCTTGAAACATGGAGAAAAACAACGACGACAAAGTTACATATTTTCACTAATTTGTACCTGATTAGTTAAGAGAGATTGAAAGATTTAATGGCGTGACAAGATGGACAAAATCCGATGAAAGTTTACTTGGGTTTACGTGGGCAGTGAAAGTATCTTCAGAGAATGTGGTTTTGCTCTATGCTAGATACATTTCTATGTTTGTGTGAGTATTGAACATGTGGTGTCGGATTTTATTTTTGTTTTTTTAAAGAGTTTGCCTATCTGTATTCTACTGTCGGAGGCACGCCCTTTTCCACCCCAGGCCGCAACCATTTAGGTGATATCAGGACGTATTAAACAGTGCTTGAATGCACATGTGCGTCTGTATGTACCTATGCTAGTTAGGGAATTCTTAGAGGTCAACCCAACCAAAGTGCAATGGAAGGGCCTAACCATGAGGGCGTGCATGGAAGTTGTTTAAGAGTGTGATTGTTGGACAGCGTAAAAGAGTGTGAGGTAAGAAGATGAGTTTAGATGGCGGAAAGTTCGTGTCTGAATTTGATGTTCACTTTCAACTTAAATATCCTCACTCTCATGTCCACAGCTGCCCACTTTTTACATACACGTGAGTTTCTTTTATGACTAGCCTCCGAGGTTAGTTATAAATCGACGGTAATTAAAATAACAAGGCCTGCACACTGCGCGTAGACTACAGGGATGGATAATCAACACTTTTTCTAACGCTTATCCTTTAGTCAATCAATCAATCAAAAACCTGGCGGATGATGTCTTCATCAAATGCACGCCAAGTCTTTCTATCATGGGGATTTCGTGGCGAAGTAGTTAAGCCGTCGGCCTCGTGATCAGGTGGTGTGAGCTCGACTCAGGACTCCGCCGTCTTTTTCACGGGTGCTTGATGCGGAGTTCCCTGCATCTCGTAGTCGACCCCTAGTCGTTTTGCCCTTGACTTGCCACTGGGTTCGGCGGCTCGAGACGAGAGAGTGAGGATAATAAGTAGCGCAGTTAATCCTTGCTAAAAATAGAGCTAGCAAAATTAATTATGCCATCATCGCCTACGATGGACGGCGGCCTTTGCCTGCCTATCATGAGCCATCTGAACCAGTTCTGTCCATGTCTTGCCTGTCGCCCTGATATTGGCGCCCAGCCGCGTCTTCATTTTGCGTCTTGGTCGTCCGCTATTCCTCCTGCTCTGTGGATTCCAGAGTAGAAACTGTCTTGTAAAGTTATCAACTGGCTTCCATAATATGTGACCTATCCGGTGCCTCCTCCATTGGTATCTGTCTCGATCGTTCCAACAGTTCTACTTTTTGGACTTATCGTACAATTTCCTTCCACCTTTGTATTCTGCGTGGGCAACCATTTACGAAATTCTGTACATTTTCGATGTGTTTTTAAGTACTCAATGTTTCAGAGCGGACTGTATGGGGGGGGGGGGGGGGGGGGAGACTAACGTCTGGTCAGGCAAAATGTACTGATTAGACGTGTTAGTCAGGGTCAGGCAAAACATACTGGCCAAGAACCTCACCTCGGCTTCCTAGTAGCCGTCCCTGGAAACGGGCTGTTCTCATGGCAGCCTGGCTAACGAGGGTAGGGATCGACGTGATCCCCGTAGTAGTGAGTGACACGCAGATGAAGCCAAGCATAGCACAACCGTCTGGAGGACCCCAGTCCACCTTCATCAGCACGCTCGGGATGTGAGAAAAGCTACGGCAACCCGCCACTTAATGTTCTTTTCTGGGCGCACAAAAGAGTAACCTACTCACTGTGGGCGTTTGCAAACAACAACAATAATAACAACGGACTGTATGTTGAAGTTTGGAAATGTTATTTCGGTGGTAGTTTTAATTTCTTTTAATTTCAAGCCTAATAATCTTACTGCCAGCCTCATCTGCGGAACTCAGCGGTGAGACAGATGCCATGATGACAGCCTTCTTTCCACTGAAAGGGAATCCACTTTAGTCAAATGTTGTTTTTGCCGTTTTCCTTATTTCTCTATTCCCTGAAGCGGTGTGCGTTGCACTATGTTTTTATTTTGCGTCGGTCGGCTCAGTTCATCAGACTTTGTCATAAATTTTATATAAGGATCAGCTTCCTCCTGTATTTTCTAAGGGATTGCTTCCCTTGGGGTAACAGCCGGTGCTCTGATTGGGGATCCAGCACCTTTGGATTGTTAGCCCTGTCACTTAACACTAGCCCACGCCGTCCCCAGTCAAATGTTTGAGAATCATTGCTGTCCTGTTCTACCTGTCGAGCTCAGTTCGTTAACATTTTCTAAAGATGCATCCAGCTGTTTGAAGTCACCGACCGCAATGTTAGATGCAACGTACCGACCAAGAGCCCACCTCTCTCGATTCAGGAAACATGATATGTTACAGCAGCTTGACCAACGAGGTAGAGATCGTCACTGTGATCCCCGTAGTGATAAACTTTCTATCTAGGACACTTGTTCACCCTGTTCTAGTACATCCGGCATATATAAGAGCCAATACAATCTGCTGTAGATACAGGTATGGAAATAATAATACAGAATAAAAATGTCAAAATTACATTTTAATACATGTTAAAAAGGTCAAAATAAGAATACAAAATAAAGATGTCTATGTAAATTTAAAATGTCCAAATAAGAATACAAATACAAATAAACCTGGAAAAGTGTAAGGCAACTTTTTTCTCATCCTCCTCCTCCTCCACTGACGTCGTCGTCTTCTTCTTCGTTCATACGCAGATCAGGTCAAGGTTTTCCTGACAAAGGTCACCGTTATTTGTACCGGCAGTTTCACCTGGTGTGTGGGAATTGGATGAAGTCACATTCAGTCGAAACATCCGGCCCCTTTAAATTCCCACAGCTGTCTACTATTGACAGTACCTTTCCTTTCTCCCTCTCCTATATATGTCGTTATGGTTAGCCCCCAAAATTGATACGGAAAGGAACCGACTACCCAACCTCATAAAAAGCTGAGGGCTAGTACAGTAAAGACTGCGACGCTTCATCCCTGACAGCATCATCTCTATGGGACTACCTTTATCTTACTTCACATCAGAAGAGTTCGGGCATTGAGACATGCCGGCCCGGTTTGCTGTGTCGTACAAAGTTTATTTATACGATCCATGGCCGACATAATGTCCACGTCAGCGCGGATCGATGCAGAACCCACACGCATTATGTTTTCACAATTGACAGATAACGAATGTCTTTTCACCAAGGAGGTTCGGTAGCTTGGGTTCAATATAGGCATGCACTCAAACACACAGACCTGACGATTATACTGCCGTAGGAGCGATACCTGAGTCGAAAAGAGAACGGGTCATTGTAACATTCCAAGCATGTCATAATAAGGGGACTGAAAGTGGTTGTGCTTGAGATAGCAATCTCTTCGTTAGCAATGAAACCAGTACTGCAAATGATCTAATACAGGCTTCCTGTAACGGAAACAGCTGCTGTACTGGCCCTATGCTCAGCTTGGAGATAAAGGACGAGACGATCAGTGAATTGACCAATCAACCATTTAGTGAATGTAACGAAGAGAATGATATCGATCAGTTTTGAGCAGCACGTGCCAATCTAGAGGTGGGTTATTAACAACTACTGTTAATGAAAAGGCAAATGTGGTCCCCTTGCTGTCGGGGATGACGTGTTGAAGACTACATTGTACTAGGCCACGGAGTTGCGAAGATGCAGGATAATGAATGAGCTGACAGCTGCCAGCGACTCATAGCTGGTTGTTTTCACCAGGGTCAGCGAACCACGGTTAACCAAGACCCAATTCCATCTCCATGTCGCGGCTCTGAACACACCCGAAACATAGCCGAAATGAAATGTGTCGGGCCGAAAGGCGCAGATACTACGGTCTCGCTGTGAACTACGATACAACGCTACAAAATCCTTTTCAGGACGGACTCCAAATAAGGAGAAGTACTAGGCCATAGTCTTTTTATGAAGTGAGTGGGGAAAGGGGCAGTTCCCTTTCTCTCTACACTTTCTTCCACAACAAACAGATTCCCATTCGTACCTGATCGCCTGTAGTGTGTCGATAAACGGGAGTTGAACTACATGTACGAGATGTAGATAGATTATCCTGATGAAGGCAGTGTTGTGTACATACACGTGTGAAGGGGTGTGTACATACGCGCGTTGAAGGGGTGTGTACACACATGAGTTGTAATGTAATGTACTTACGCGAGTCTCGGTGTAGGGCAGGATAGCGCCAGCTTGGAACTAAGTACAAACAATAATATTGACCTGAGCAACGAGCTTGTTTGTAAACAGTGTACTCACTTTCGAAGGAGGGTCGTGTGATCTAACTGTTAGAATTTTGATCCTTTAGTCTGGAGATGCGTGTTCAAATACAGGTAAGGTTGCTTTAGTTTATCTTGGGTGAAATGAACGACTACTAACTCAAGTGGTCTTATTCCCCAGCCTTATAAATATATCCTCGCACGAATAGACCAAGCGATGCGAAAAACACTGTAACGGTAGTTCTTGTTGGTACTCAGATCTGCTCTTTTGTGTGGTTTCAGCTAAGACGTTGGACTATCCACACGTGTGTGTGTGTGTGTGTGTGTGTGTGTATGTATGTATGTGTGTATATATATATATATATATATATATATATATATATATATATATATTCGTATTATTATTAGCATTGTTTGCTATCTACTGAATCTAATACTTATCAATCACTTGTTTAATTCTTTTAAAGTGATCCAGATTGGAGATAAAATTATATCGTCGCTTGCGTACTGTATTTCTCACGCAACCAAGCAACAGCCAGTGCATGGTGTTAGTTAATGTTATAATACCATTAAATATATATATATATAACAATAATAATGTTCGCGTATGCGTCAAAAGCCGTTGTGTCGATCAACCACTACCATGTCCAACTGTTGACGCTGTGTTCATGCGTAGGGTGTTGAGCGAAATCCATACAGACTCCTCAAGTGGAGCCGTATACTCCGCAGTCTTGGAATGAGGGCCGCGAAGAGTGTGTTAAACCAATTTTTGTGTCAAGCTTTCCGTGTCTGTCCGTGTCAAACTCTGATTATGTCCACCTATTGACCAGCGTGACCCTTGCTGTGCTGGGAACACGAGGTTGGGAGAGGTATCGTGTAACCTCCGGTGCAGGAAAGGGCGGGCAGGAGGAAGTCGGCTTCAGTCTGAGCAGAAAGGTTTTTGAGTAGTGATAATCTGGACTGAATTCTGGTGTGCAGTAAAACGGAACGCCAAACTCCATCGTCGACAGGTTTCCCACGGTTTAAGCCCGGCATGAAATGCAGCGAAATGCAGCATAAGAAACAGGTTAACAAATCGAAAACACATCAATTCCACAGAATAAAGTCCATGATATCACCTGTTAAAAGTGTTGTGAATTATAATCTGAACAGGAACCACCAAACATTGGAAAACTCGACACAAATACCGGAGCAAGTCGAGAGCGCAGCCACTTAGACGCGGCCATCTCACTTTTTTCCAATATATATATATATATATATATATATATATATATATATATATATATATATATATATATATATATTCATGACAAATATGTTATCTCAACAGACTCAGCCAAAGCAGACATTAACACTTTGTCAGAAATGTGCACATTACTTGTTAAAGTTTGGCAATGGGAAAAATAACCAGCAGGCAGGAAGGAAGGTTGTATAATCAAGTTACCAAAGGCGCGCATGAGCTGCAGCGGTCACCGACTCATAGCTGACTGCTAGTGTCAGGCTCAGCGAACCAGAGCAGCCAAGACCCTTTTACACCTCCACTCGGTGACTCTGGATAACAGGCTGCCGCAGGGAAGACTGGCTAAGGAGAAGGGATAGAAGAGGGAACGCTAACCCGGTACTCAAAAAATGCTTGCTGAAGTCGGATGTGTTGGACCGAAAGGTGCAAATATCGCAGTCAAGCTGTAAACTACGACACGACTCATTCCGTTCTCTGGACTACATTCTGCTACTTAAGCCCTTTCAGGGTTTGGTGGCGGGAGATTGAGAACGAACGAAGCCAAGCCAAGCCAAGTTACCAAAGAAGGTAGATTTGCAACAGGTTACACATTATAGGGGATTATTGTATTTTGTTAGTTCTTAAGAGCTTTTGTCTTGGTGTAACGCGCTGTGTTTAGATTATAAAGATGAAAGAAATACGCTGATCATCAACCTCACTCTCTCTCGTCCCGAGATACCTTGGGCCAGTTGCATAATTATCAATCGAGACGACTGGATGTAACTCAGGATGCAGGCACTCGCGCGATAGCGCTGAGGAATAATAATACCTGTCTGCCAAACTGGACATGGCGTGATTGGAACGCGTTGCGTTGAGATTGTGAAACGTACGTTCCACTCCTAGACCACGCTGCTACTAAAGAAATATAGGTGCAGATAAAAAGTTATCAACTCTGCGGAATTATTTGCAATACCAATACACAAATCTCGTCAACTTTAACTGTAAAGCCAGGTTGCATTTCATCAAAATTGGGTTATTTATTTTTAGCTGGATGATTCATTCCCCTTCTGTGATGTGAATTTCAATAAATGGACCTACCTGTATTTTCATTGTGGATTTAGCTTTGGCAGTTATGTCCTTTAGTTTCAACCTTCGCACTCAACGTGGGTAGGCAAGGTTAAGTCGTAATTTTATTATGTCATTAGGCACTGACTTCTTGGACAGGTTTTCAAACCTGGTCAACCATTTAATATGAACAGATATTGTTCTGTTGTGTTTACAATTTGATTTCCACGGCTCTTGTCTGGAGGGAACGAATAGGGCCACCTTCTCTATTCTACGGGTGGAGTTACACAAGTTGCATTAATATTATTCGGTTAATAGCATATGCCTGGAGAACGACAAAGGCTGAACATAGGAAACCCCAGTCAATCTATCAATCAACAAATAGTACGCTTATGATTCCAGGGCTCGTCGCGTATAATGACATAGTCCATGACCACGTCTGATGGCCGCGTCCCAGGCGGCCTGCAGTTCTGTTGGAGAGATGGCGATCTGTTTTAGCCAAGTGTTGCGAAGGCGGCTTCCTGGACGTGTCCAGGATGAGCACGACTTCTTCCCTTAACTCGTCCCCACATCCTGCTGGAGCATGTTTATGTTTTTGGATTTTAGTGAGGAAGTTAATTAGCTGGTCATCAACCTCACTCTCTAGTCCCGAACTGCCTTGGGTCAATGGCAAGACATATGTCAAAAAGACTGGAGATACAACTAATGTATCAACTTTCGTCTAAATAAGTTAGTTCAGTTACTGTATCTTCCATCTGCATTGACCTGAAGTCAATGACAACTATATTCATGTTTCCCTTCTAACATGAACAAATAAATGAAGTCTCACAGCAGACTTAAGGACCTATCATGATAACGTTAAGTCAGCGAATATTGACTGCCTCTACACACGTTTAAAATGGTGTTGATTCAGTTATTTATGTTTTACCCTCGGCATTGTGAAATTAGTGACCAATATTACCTCTTGCAAGGTGGAATTTTTTCTTCTTCCTCCTCTTCTTCTTCCTACTCCTCCTCTTCCCCTTCCTCCTCTTCTTCTTCTTCCTACTCCTCCTCTTCCCCTTCCTCCTCTTCTTCTTCTTCTTCTTCTTCTTACTCCTCCTCTTTCCCTTCCTCCTACTCCTCTTCTTCTTCTTCTTACTCCTCCTCTTCCCCTTCCTCCTACTCTTCTTCTTCTTCTTCTTACTCCTCCTCTTCCCCTTCCTCCTCTTCTTCTTTTTCCTCCTCCTCTTCTTTTTCTTCTTAAACTCTTCTATCAAGCGCTGAAATGGCCTTTGTAAGTTGTAGAATGGTGTCCGTAGAGTGCGTTGTGTTGTAGTTTGTAGGTTGACTGCGATATTTGCACCTTTCAGTCTGAAGCATCTGACTTTAACACCCATTTTTGAGTACCGGGCTAGCCTTCCCTCTTCGATAACTTCTCCTTAGTCAGTCTGCTCTGTTGCAGCATGTTATCCAGGATCACCGCGTGGAGGCGTAGAAGTGTCTTGACAGCTCTGGTTCGCTAACCGTTACGTTAGCAGCCAGCAATGGGTCGCTGACCGCTGTTAACTCGTGCACTTGATCCAGAAGCTAAATATTTAAAAAAAAAACAATAAAATGCATCGGCCTACCAACTGTCGTTTGCGAATTGTGTAGCGATATTTCGATACTGTCGAACTGCTGGGCACATCAAGGCCGTTGCAAAGCTCCTAAATACCATCGCCTTTTTTGGGAGAGGATGCTACGGCTGGTTAGGCACATCATTCTGATCATACATGTTTGTCAGGATCAGGCAAAATATACTGGCCAAGGCTCCCGACTTCGACTTCCCCGCAGTCCTCCCTGGAAACGGGCTGTTTTGACGGCAGCCCGGCTAACGAGGGGGGGGGGGGGGGGTTCGACGTGATCCCCGTAGTAGTGATCGACACGCAGATGAAGCCAAACATATCACAACCGCTTGGAGGACCGTGGTCCACTTTCATCAGCTCGCTGGGGATGTGAGGAAAGCTACAACTACCCGCAACTAAACATCCTTTTCAGTCCACACAAACGAATACTCCTACTCATCGTAGGCATTCAACAACAACGGCAGCAACAACAACCAATGACTTTTGGGCGGTCTGGCCCGCATTGCAACTTTGTCAGTAACCTGAGAACTCGCACCATACATCGCTCAGGTCCAGCAATGCATTATATATTCGACAACATAAGGCATTCTCTGATAGACCGAAGTCTAGATTAGAACTAGGCAAGTAGGGGGTTTCGAGAGATAGTAGAATAGAAAATGTTGACGTTCTCACTGGCAAACTTCTACACTCAGCGTAGAGGAGGAATAACTCCGCCCTCTCTTGTGTCCCAGTCCCCTCGAACCTTATTGGCTTTCAAAGATCTTCCGGCTGTCAATTGTTGATTCATCTATTGCTGTGTCATCGTCTAACAGGCGATAATGAAAAAAAACTTCAGAATGTTACGTCTATCAATAATAATAATAAAAGTAATAATAATAATAATAATAATAATACGTTCGCTTTTAATTGTCATATGCAATGGAAGTGAATCATGGTCTCTGACAAAAGCCACGGAGAACCAGCTAAGGATGAACACATGCCTCGCTTGAGCGCCGTTTCGTGGGCCTATCACCTAGGCAACAGCGCCAGATGAACCTACACAGCAGTGACATCCGGGCATTGTCACACGTCAGGGATGTCTCACAGCATGCCAACAACTCCAAGCACCTCTGCGCTGGTCATGTAGTCAGAACGAAAGACGAACGCTAGAGCACAGCAACCACTTTGTGATAGTAGCGCGGTAAATAAAGACATACTGGAAGATCCCCCCAGCTGTACAGCACTCACGATCCTGAAACAAACAAGTTAGTCTTCCACTGGACAACCCTTGCACGAGACAGAACAGACTGGAAACTGAGCTGGGGCCTGTACCCCCCCCCCCCCCCCCCACCCCTCACAAAAAAAAACACAACAAATCACACAAAACAAAGTTCTGCTCGAATCTAGCCTACTAAGCAGAGACATGCATCTACCGACTACCACTAACTCGCACAAGATTTGGGACCTGCACAAGATCAACTGCCCTGGTAAATGTACAGGCCGACTAAGACTAAGTTCACTTAGACGTCTGAGGCTGGTTTCGTCGATCGGACACATCTGTAACCCACTACTGCGGCACGTCTTCGGGCCGCATCCGGAGCAGAGGGGAGGCTGCTATTTCCTGAAGTCGTACTGTGCGGGGACGGCCGCTTCTGCGCCTCCAGTCGGTCAGGGGGAGTCTTTTGGTGCTCAGGAAAAATCTGTAAAGTATCTTGTCATGCCATTGGATACGTCGATGGTTGCCTGTGTGGAAGGCCTTTAGTCTCAACATGTCATGTTTTAGAAATGTCCAGTTTTCGATGCCATACAGCAGGACTGGCTTGGCTTGGCTTCGTTTTGGTCGTTCTCAATCTCCCACTACCAAACCCTGAAAGGGATAAAGTAGCAGAATGTAGTCCAGAGAACGTAATGCGTTGTGTCGTAGTCTACAGCTTGACTGCGATATTTGCACATTTCGGTCCAACACATCCGACTTCAGCAAGCATTTTTTGAGTACCGGGCTAGCATTCCCTCTTCGATCTCTTCTACTTAGCCAGTCAGCCCTGCTGCAGCCTGTTATCCAGGATCACCGCTTGGAGGCGTATAAGAGTCTTGGCAGCTCTGGTTCGCTGGCCCTGACGCTAGCAGTTAGCTATGGGTCGCTGACCACTGCAGCTCATGCGCTGCTCAGCATCTTGATCCCCAAAGCAGGACTGAGACCACGCAAGCTTGGTAGATGTTATTTTTTGTGTGGTTCTAATGGGAACTCTTACCATCGGAAGCCGTGCATTGCGGTTGCAGCGTATCTATACATAATGAGTACTTGTGAAGCCATGATGTCTGCTCTTTCGTTGCCCTGAGCTCCAGAATAACCCGTGCGACAGATCCACATCCAAGCCTTGTATGTTTGATACCTCCATATATGCGATACACTTGCGTCTTAGCTAACTCTTCTGTACCTTTCGACGTAAGGACCGCCGGGGGAGTTTGACACTTTGACTGCCCCTGAAAAATAGATTTCAAATAGCCATCTCAGAGCGGCGGTCACTACTTTCGTCTCCATTCTCATACTGGAGGTTAGTGTCCTGTATGCCCCACCCTGCTCAACGAAAAACTAGCCTCTCATTCGAGCTGAGAAGCCCTAGCCAGATATCTGATTCACTATACTGAATGTTATCATTTATCAACTAGTTAACTTCACGCTCGCACCGTCCAGTTGTACCACACTCTGCATTCCCTGCATATGGTTGCGGTGACTGTTTTTAATCTTCAAACAAAAATACGTCAGTACCGAATACATTGCTAGACCGAAAATACGATGGTTCGGTTTTCACTTGATAATGTAACCTCTATCAGCTACCGCTGCGCACGTATAACAACATATGCGAGACAGGGCAGATAAACGAACCACGTGATAGGCGAGCAGATCTTAGATAACCCTCCAACAACATGGACTTACAACAGCCATTGAGACACACTCCCTGGGAGGTTCATCAAAATCAGCGTCCGGAAATAGTGCGATAAAATGCGTAAGGATTCGTGCGCGGGGAACTTATTTTCTG
Source organism: Ariolimax columbianus (assembly GCA_036924085.1). Classification (NCBI taxonomy): domain Eukaryota; kingdom Metazoa; phylum Mollusca; class Gastropoda; order Stylommatophora; family Arionidae; genus Ariolimax; species Ariolimax columbianus. The sequence continues at coordinate 88,944,063 of JAVGWX010000003.1, forward strand.
TGTGCATCATATAAATGCATACAAACCCACACACGGCTTTTTCTCCTATTCAGTGCCCTCGTACCAGCCAGACAGTCTCACTATTCAAGTGTCAGCTCGGGTCGAGTACACGCCTTACGATCGATTAAGCGTAAATTAAACAGACAATTCAACTGACACAACCTACATGCACACGAACGGATGCAATCCGGCAAGCATGCTCGCGCACACACAAACACACACGCACGCAGAAAACATGGATTGGTTTGACGTGATTTCAACAATTCTGTAAATAACGAAACAATAAATAAATAATTGAATTCAAACATCACATAATGTGAATTCAGGGAATATTTTGTTTTTGCCTTCTGGAAATACAAGTAATAGCAGTGTCTACTAATATTGTTTGCGTGCCATGCCGCTTTTCGCCCCTCCTCTGCATTATGTGCAAAATCAGTAAATCCTTATTATATAGGTTTCAGCTGGTGTTAATGAATAGGATTATAAAGACAGCACACCGTACATGGCATGATACACAGTTAAAAGAACGAATTAACTATTTGTCATGGGTATCGGCCAAAAAGAATCATTCAGTTAGTACATTTATTGACACATCACCCGCTTGAGATGTTAATTCAGTTAATATATTGGTTCTTTGTCAATTTTTGAGTTTAGTTAATTCATTTAAAATACTGACTCTGCACCAATTTCAGGTTTTGTTAATTCAGTTAATATATTGATTCCCCACTATTTTTATATTTAGTTATTTCAGTTATTATGTTGATTCCCAGCTATTTTTATATTTAGTTCATTCAGTTATTATGTTGATTCCCAGATAAATTTATATTTAGTTCATTCAGTTAAAATGTTGATTCCAAGCTATTGTTATATTTAGTTAATTTTGACTTCCCACAATTGTTATATTTAGTTCATAAATTGATTCTCCGCTATTTTAAAATTTAGTTATTCAGTTAAAATATTGACTTCTTACTATTTTTATATTTAGTGAATTCAGTTAACAAATTGACTCTACCTATTTTAAAGTATTGGGCCATCGCCCGTTTAGATGCTAATTATGTTAATCTATGCACTCACCATCCATTTCGATGTTGATTCACTTAATACATGGACCCACCGTCCGTCTCAGATGTTAATTCAGTTAATATATTCACTTCCCACCCGTTTTATAAGTTAATTCAGTAAATAAATTGACTCTACTACTTATTTTATATTTAATTAATTCATTTAATATATTGATCCAAGGCTCGTTTTAGATGTTAATTCGGAATACATTGCTACACTGTCCGTTTAGATCAGAGTTCTTCAACCTTTCCATACCTGGTACCCACTTTTACAACTTTCTTGAAAGTCAATTTTCCTTACCGCCCACTAAAATCTAATTTCAAGATTTCATCCACCGAATATCTGCATTTTTGCTCTTTTTAATGTAGCATATACTTATTCTGCTACCGCCCACATGAAAGCTAAATTCGCCCACTACTGGGCCTTAGCGCCCAACTTGAAGAGCACTAATGTAGATGCTAATCCAGTGAATATATTCACTTCCCATCCGTTTTATATGTTTATCCAGTGAATATATTCACTTCCCATCCGTTTTAGATGTTAATTCATTGAATATATTGTCCCACCATCCGTTGAGATGTTAACTCATTAACTCTGATAATTTTGGACTCCTGGACACATACATTTTTTTCAATAAAAACATTAAGGTAGAGATTATAGGTAAATTTGTAAGTTTGGGAAAACTTGTTAATGAAAAACCTGAAAACTTAAGCATGGCGATAGCTGAAAACAATATATTGTCTCTGTAGCATTGTAAGAAAGTTTGCATGCCGATATATCAGCTCTGTAGCATTGTAAGAAAGTTTGCATGCCGATATATTGTCTCTGTAGCATTGTAAGAAAGTTTGCATGCCGATATATTGTCTCTGTAGCATTGTAAGAAAGTTTGCATGCCGATATATTGTCTCTGTAGCATTGTAAGAAAGTTTGCATGCCGATATATTGTCTCTGTAGCATTGTAAGAAAGTTTGCATGCCGATATATTGTCTCTGTAGCATTGTAAGAAAGTTTGCATGCCGATATATTGTCTCTGTAGCATTGTAAGAAAGTTTGCATGCCGATATATTGTCTCTGTAGCATTGTAAGAAAGTTTGCATGCCGATATATCAGCTCTGCAGAGTGAATCAGTTAACTCAGTTAATATGTTAAATTCTCACCATTTCAGATGGTCTTCATTCTGCGAAAATATTGACCTATCACCCATTTTAGATGGTGTTGATTTAGTGGCTATATTGACCAAATACCCATTTTAGATGGTATTGACTCAGCGAATATATTGACCCATCACCCATTTTAGATGGTATTCATAAGAAGTTAATATCACCAATTTTATATTGTATCAATTCAGTGAACATATTGATCCATGATCCATATTACATGGTGTTAATTTAGCGAATATATTGACCAATCACACATTTTAGAGGGTGTTAATTCAGTGAATATATTGACCAATCACACATTTTAGATGGTGTTAATTCAGCGAATATATTTACCAATCACCCATTTTAGATGGTGTTAATTCAGTGAATATATTGACCAATCACCCATTTTAGATGGTGTTAATTCAGTGAATATATTGACCAATCACCCATTTTAGATGGTGTTAATTCAGTGAATATATTGACCAATCACCCATTTTAGATGGTGTTAATTCAGTGAATATATTGACGAATCACCCATTTTTAGATGGTGTTAACTAAGTTAATATGTTAAATTCTCACCATTTTAGATGGTCTTCATTCTGCGAAAATATTGACATATCACCCATTTTAGATGGTGTTAATTTAGTGGCTATATTGACCCATCGCCCATTTTAGATGGTGTTCATAAAAAAGTTAGTTACCCATCGCTAGCGATGACGGCGACACACTATGACAGTTTTTGATGTAACTTTAGCTGTTTTTTTAAAATTTAATGACAAAGCTGCTTCGCTGGTCATCAACCTCACTCTCTAGTCCCGAACTGCCTTGGGTCAATGGCAAGACATATGTCAAAAAGACTGGAGATACAACTAATGTATCAACTTTCGTCTAAATAAGTTAGTTCAGTTACTGTATCTTCCATCTGCATTGACCTGAAGTCAATGACAACTATATTCATGTTTCCCTTCTAACTTGAACAAATAAATGAAGTCTCACAGCAGACTTAAGGACCTAGCAAGATAACGTTAAGTCAGCGAATATTGACTGCCTCTACACACGTTTGAAATGGTGTTGATTCAGTTATTTATGTTTTACCCTCGGCATTGTGAAATTAGTGACCAATATAAATTCTTGCAAGGTGATATTCCATCTTCTTTCTTTCTTTTCTTTCTTTCTTTCTTTCTTTCTTTTCTTTCTTTCTTTCTCTTTCTTTCTTTCTATCTTTCTTTCGTTCTTCCTTTCTTCCTTTCTTTCTTTCTTTCTTTCTATCTTTCTTTCGTTCTTCCTTCCTTTCTTCCTCTCTTTCTTTCTTTCTTTCTTTCTTTCGTTCTTCCTTTCTTCCTTTCTTTCTTTCTTTCTTTCTATCTTTCTTTCGTTCTTCCTTTCTTTCTATCTTTCTTTCGTTCTTTCTTTCTTTCTTTCTTTCTGTCTTTCTATCTTTCTTTCGTTCTTCCTTTCTATCTTTCTTTCGTTCTTCCTTTCTTTCTTTCTTTCTTTCTTTCTTTCTTTCTTTCTTTCTTTCTTCCTTTCTTTCTTTCTTTCTTTCTTTCTTTCTGTCTTTCTTTCTGTCTTTCTATCTTTCTTTCTTTCTGTCTTTCTATCTTTCTTTCTTTCTTCCTTTCTTTCTTTCTTTCGTTCTTCCTTTCTTTCTGTCTTTCTTCCTTTCTTTCTTTCTTTCTTTCTTTCTTTCTTTCTTTCTTTCTGTCTTTCTTTCTGTCTTTCTATCTTTCTTTCTTTCTGTCTTTCTATTTTGCTTTTTGACCTGCTTGTGTCTTTCAGCGCCAGATTATGAATATGTTTCTTTACCAGGCCCTACAATGTGCTTCGTACACGGGGAGCTGTACTACTTCTGTAATTTCTGCTATCCGACTTTTGTGTGGTCGGCCCTTGGCTTTGTATCCATTGTATCTGTGTAGCATTGCTTTCTGGGGGATACTATCTTGTGTTTGACGTGTCACGTGGCCGAACCATTTCGCTTGCTCTCTCGTGATTAGGTCTAGCACTAGTGTTGTATCTATTTGTCTCCTAATATCTTCGTTCCTGTTGCTCCAAGCATCCTGCGCAGTCGGTTATTGTGCTAACACATTTCCTGTCCTCCTTGGTGCTAATTCAGCTCTTTCTTTGCTTTTGCATTCTTCTCGAAGACGATGTTTAGTTACACTGTGTCGTAGTTTACAGCGATGCTGCGATATCTGCGTCTGTCGGCCCGACACCCGATTTCAGCTCGGCATTTTTAGGGTTGGGTTTGTCTTTCATCTTCGATTTCAATTCTCTAGGCCTGGCTGCAGGGGTGCAGGCTGTTTCCAGGGTTATCCGCTTGGAGACGAATTAGGGTCTTGATCAGCTATGGTTCGTCGACCCTGAAGCAGCCAGCTATGAGTCGCTGACTCCTCTCAGCTCATCCACTATTACGTCTTCGACCCCAGCTTATATAATGACTTCGAGCATTAGACTGGCACAGGTCGCGTCGGTTCCAGTCTACCTTGCCATAAATGTGGGCCTGGCCCTCTTAGATTTGTCGCAAGCGAGAAATATAACTGATAAAAGTCGCGCATGCTCCAATCCACCATTTTATAAATGTGTACCTGACACTCTTAGAATTCGTCGCAAGCGAGAATTGAAACTGACAAAAGTTGCGCCTGCACCAGTCTACCCTGTTATAAATGTGTACCTGACACTCTTAGAATTCGTCGTTTGTGAAATATTAAACTGACAAAAGTTGCGTCCGCACCAGTCTACCCTGTTATAAATGTGTACCTGACACTCTTATAATTCATCGTTTGGGAAATATTAAACTGACACGCCTTCCTAAAAAAGTAAATCCGAGACCTCGCACAACACAGGGCTATTTGCTACAGGATTACCTTTATGGAGTCACATTTTCTCTCCAAGTGAAGCCACTATTGCAGCTGATACCTGTGCAGACATACACGAGCATTTATAGTGGCAGTTTCAATAATAACGGTGTTTCATAATTGGGTTGCTAGCCACACACACAACCGTCTTATCCTCCGCATAGTATAGTTGCAGGGTGTCCTTCAGCAGACTTAACTCCCAACTGAAAAAAACACACCCCATATTCGACGTAGTGCCACATGAGACACAAAGGGGTGTCACATCAGACATTGAAAGAGAGAAGCAAGCAAATGACCCAAGGCACACTATGTTTGGACACCAGGTGCAGTGCACAAGACCCAAGGCACACTATGTTTGGACACCAGGTGCAGTGCACAAGACCCAAGGCACACTATGTTTGGACACCAGGTGCAGTGCACAAGACCCAAGGCACTCTATGTTTGGACACCAGGTGGAGTGCACAAGACCCAAGGCACTCTATGTTTGGACACCAGGTGCAGTGCACAAGACCCAAGGCACCCTATGTTTGGACACCAGGTGCAGTGCAACGACCCAAGGCACTCTATGTTTGGACACCAGGTGCAGTGCACAAGACTGGAATCTAGACCAAGTTTTTACACAGTAAACACAGGGCCCCCCCTCCCCACCCCACCCCACCCCACAGAAAAGTCCTGGAGATCGCCGCGTCGTAAAATGAAATGCACTGGCGCAGATCCCCTGGATCGAACTACGAGGGAACCTGCGCCTGGACACAACTTGCCTTACGCAACACGGAAGTCACTGAATAGACTCCGAACTGGTGTATGACGACGCAGGATGAACTTAAAGAGATGAAGATGAAGGGATGAGGAGACATGTGACTGTGGAGCAACACAAGACATGTGCCACCTGATGATCTGCCCAAACTTTCTGGAAACTGACAATATGGATGGCAGGCTTAGGGGGAATAACATACGAATCCACGTCACTGACCATTGACAACATGATGTCTGACGTGAAGCCCAGGCACGGAAAGTAAGTACGTATAATGAGGTTGCTAGCCATACGAACAACCCTCCTTAGTCGCCTTTTAACGATGTTTTGGAGATGACAGTGTCTCTGATATTCTCAAACCAGATAACACTCAAGGGCCGACCTACCTTTTACTTAATATCAATGGGAACTGAGACATTAGTCCAGTCAGGCACACCATACTGACCAGGACTTCGTGTCAGGGTCAGACACAATATGCTGACCAAGACCACATTCTCTCTTCCATGTAGCGCTCCATCGAAACAGGCTATTTTCAAGGCAGCCTGGCTGACGAGATATGGGTCGATGTCATACCCATATTAGTGAGTGTCACGCAGATGAAGCCAAAGCATAGCACAACCGCCTGGAGGGCTGCGATCCACCTTCATCAGCATGATGGAGATGTGAGGAAAGCAACTACAACCCTCTACTTAACGTCCGTTTCAGGGCGCACACAAGAGTAAACTTGTAGACATTAAATAACAACAACCGCATATCAATTCGCGCTTCGTCCTAGCGTTACCACGACACGAAACAGAACAGAGCAACGTGCCACTGTAGCCAGCCAGGCATGTCATAAGAGGCGACACATGATAGTTGGGCATGGCATGAGGCAGTCGATCTCATCTAGCCTCAGTAGATATGGACTACAGTGGTATTTCTGAGCCTAACAAATGCTAGAAAGATAACACTGGCGACTGGAAAATACTCAAGCAAATTCAGAGCATAGGCAGATGCATTGAAGCTGCAGTAGAAGCAATGCAGTAAAAGCAATGCTCATAAGCGAAAGCAATGGAAATCAGATAGTATTTTTTAGTGGTTAGAACACTAAAAAGCCAGAAAAATACAGAAATAAATGATTTAAGATCAGTACTCTGCCAACTATGTCAGCAGTCCACACCCAAAAGAGTCGTAAAAAGCCAGAAAAATACAGAACTAAATGATTTAAGATCAGTACTCTGCCAACTATGTCAGCAGTCCACACCCAAAAGAGTCGTAAAAAGCCAGAAAAATACAGAACTAAATGATTTAAGATCAGTACTCTGCCAACTATGTCAGCAGTCCACACCCAAAAGAGTCGTAGTACAGTGGGTTCCATCCTACTGTAACATTCAAGGTAACGAGGAGGCAGACAGACAAGCAAAAGAATGTGGAAGGTTACAATAACCAGATTCTAGTGGGACCTACCAAGAGCCCAAAAGGTATATTAGGGCCAGATACATGAACAAATAGAAACAGCATACTGGCTACACACAAAAATGACGCTTATTACCAGTTGAACAGAAGAGACCAGATGGTGGTCTTCAGACTACGCACAGGCCACAACAGGCTGAGGTACCATCTATTCAATAAACTGAAGATAGGTGCTACTGACGAATACAGCTGTGGGACAGGGTAATTGACCCCTGAACATCTTCTGCAAAATTGTCCGAAAATAACGAGGACCAGAGAAAGCACATGTGGCCATCACTAGACAAGGTCAATGTCAGTTTCGACAGCCTCAGGATGCCCGCTGCTTTCCTCGACCAAATCCAAGTTGATTTCTGACAGCGTACAAAGAAGATGAAGAATAATATATATGGACATGTCAACATTTGTTGACTGTCGTGTACTTCTTCTTCTTCTTCTTCTTCTTTTTCTTCTTCTTCTTCTTCTTCTTCTTCTTCTTCTTCTTCTTCTTCTTCTTCTTCTTCGTTCATCGTGATATCAAGGTTCCGGTTTCTCTTACAAAGGACACTGTTGTTTGTAATGCTGTTTCATCTTCATACAGCTTTTGTCTCATATCTGTCTCACGAGGCCAGTATTGTTATCTCTTTTCCTGCGTGACCATGCAGCTTTGCAGGATGTGTTCCACGGTCATGATGTGCTCCCCACATGCATCTGTCATCTGTCCCAATCTTCATGTTATTGTAAAGATAACTCTTGAGTCTGTTATGCCCGGTTCTCAGTCTGAAGATGATGACTTGCTCTTCTCTAATTAAATTATAGTAGCTGTCTTTTTTCGGAAGTCGGGGTGTTGATTAGTCCATTTTACCCTGAAGTTGGCTTTAATTATGGTCTTGGCCTTATTATATGTGATGCTCAGGTCTGTTTGTGGGGATGCTCCTCCACTCTTTGCAAGTTTGTCTGCAGCTTCATTGCCTTCAATATTACAGTGGGATGGGATCCACCGTGTGACCAACCTTGGGTGTTCTATTGAGAGCTGTGTCAGGGAGAATATACATTGCTCGAGATCTTCATCCTTGTGTTGGTTTAGCGCTGCTATTACTGACGCGGCATCGACTGCCGTGTACATTTTTAAGACTTATCCTATACTGTTTTAATTGTAACGGGAATCCTTCAGCAGACAACCGCTGATCGGGTTTAGAGGCTCCAGTATACTAAACCATAGCTTATGTGAGGTCGGATGGCCAGTTCCCTTCCTCACTGCCTTATCCTTCCCTAGTAATAAGTTAGGTACCCATTTACAGCTGGGTCGACTGGAGCGTGATGGTTTGCGGGAGTTGAACTCTGTATCTTTGCTGTGAAAAAAAACAGTTCTCTGCCACTACGTCAATCAAACGGGATCTGAAATAATGTTGATAGATGTTTCATTGGGCGCTCCCATGTAGTGGGGACATCAGTCGCACTTTGCTATCAGCTGAGAAGAAGCCGCCAGCCTCCTGCACAGCCCTCCTCAGGCACTATGTTTTTGCCTTCCATGACTGTTTTTAGTGTGTGTTCAGTTATTGCATTGTGTTACACTATCTCTCCCCCTCCCCCAGCTTTTATCTTTTATGTGAAATGTGTTAATATATTGTTTACAATCTTGCTCAGATGATGGCAGTTCTGTGAATATGTTTAAGAAGTGTACTGAGTCTGCCTTAGACTATCAAATATTTGGGTAAGTCAAATTCTAATACATTTCTTCTTCTTCTTCTTCTTCTTCTTCTTCTTCTTCTTCTTCTTCTTCTTCTTCTTCTCTCTTCTTCTTCTTCTTCTTCTTCTTCTTCTTCTTCTTCTTCTTCTTCTTCTTCTTCTTCTTCTTCTTCTTCTTCCTCTTCTTCTTCTTCTTCTGCGATCGTTCTCAATCTCCCACTATCAAACCCTTAGTAGGGCTTTGCAAGTCGCAGGATGTTGTCCGGAGAACGGAACGTGTTGTGTCGCTAGTTTACAGCTTGACTGCGATATTTGCACCTTTTGGTCCGACACATCCGTCTTCGGCTGTTCTAAAGTCTACTTTTGTTTATCTCTGGAAACAGGCTGTACCTTGCAGAGATGGGGTATTGCAATGGAAAAACAAAAAAGCCCCATCCACCCGAAATATTCTAGCTGTAACGGGGGGGGGGGGGGGGGGGGGCGGGGCGGTGGGGGTTGTGTGTGTCCCGTCGAAAAACAAACCTAGATATCGCAGCCTCGCTGTAAACTACTAGACAACGTTCTTTTTCAGGACGAACGCCTGAGAAGACAAATTTATTCACTACGAGTGGCTTCCAATAACAACATGAGGTCTTTGCCAGACCCATGCACAACCTACTTAGTTGGCATTAACGACGTGTGTTTTAGTATAGAGTGAAGCGGACATATCCCCTTCCCAGGGGAGATCATAAATCCGCTCATGAAATTGTTACAAAGCTGGTTTCATGTAAATTCATGTAAATTACTTGACGCGTGTGGCCGTATTGTGTCAAAGCCTGCTTGCTAACAGGGAGGGGGCGGATTGAATCCTCCCTAAAGCTCTTCCTGTGGACCCAGCTGTTACTGGGAACCTGATGTATGAGTTAGTGAAGGTAAAACCATCAAGGAAGCGAACTGGCCACCGCACCTCACACATGCTGTGGCTTAGTACATGCAGTTATCTTCATACACGATGGCATTTGTTGCCATGGGAACTGATGTCGGCCTTTTACTTGCTTACTATCCGCGTCCAAGCATCACACCATAAAGCGTTCATCCAGTGATCATCGACTGGAATTGCCCTGCCCTGCCGTTCGCCTTCAGCATGTCGCTCTCCTCACATGTATTCGGGAGGTTGGGACAAATCATCAGATGGCCTGGATATTGTACCACACCGCAGTCACATGTATCGCCGTCTGAGAGACCCCCATCTCTTCATGTTCTTCCTACCTCGTGATAAGCAAGTTTGAAGTCTATTTATTGTCTTCCAAAGAGAGTACTGTAAATGATGTCCAGCGGCAGGTTGCTCCTGAAGGTAGATCCCTGAGTCATGTATCATCTTTTAATTTAATGCATATTAAAAATAGCGGAAATAGGTATTACCTTGATATGAGCGTATGATTAGTGTAGTGCAAAGGTACGGAGTTCAACTCTCATGACCTTCAGGCTCCAGTCGACCAATCTGTAAATGGGAGCCTGGTATACGACTAGGATAGTAAAAGGCATTGTGAAAAGTAACTGGTCACCCACACCTCATTCAAGCTGTGGCTTAGTATACTGAAGTCTCTAACAACTTCATTCATCAACAGTACCTTTTCTTTACTTTGAAAATAAACTGAAAATTGTACATTTAGAATTAAGATTCAAGAACAATCCACCCTTACTCTCCGTCAGAACTCTCCGAGGAACTTATCATCCAGTACCACGCCTGGTTTCGACATTTTTTACATGGATCCTAAACAAATTTGTTATTCCCTGCGTTACAGAAAACTTCTTGCAGTGGCTGATTATAATGTCACTGATTTTCTTTTAACGTGAGGAGATTGCTATCCCCAAGCACAACCTTCTTTAGTCATCTTTTAGGACATGTGTGTAGGATGACTGCCTTTACTATTTTCTTCTCGGGTATCGCTCGGATCACCTGGAACCATACAGTGTGTTATTCTTTCAGTGCCGACCACCGCTTGAAGCAAACTGGTATCGCTGCAGTTAAACAAAATAATTCTCATTCTTTCCTGATTGCTGGCTAATATTCATTGCGGTAGGCAGAGTATCTGACATTATAAACCAGGCCATGTAGTCTCTATGATCGTTACGCCCTTTTTATGGATACTTTTTTTTTACTACTTTACTAAATTCCGTATCTCGACGCTCTGTAAATGAGTTGCATGACTAACAGTTAGGGCAGGGTAAGGCAGGGCATAACACATCCCGAGCGCCAAATTGCCATGGCGCCTAGAAATGTTATGTTGGCGGCTACCTTTTCAAGAATAGTGTCCAATTTATTCACGAAATCACCCTCCACCCCTACACCTTCCCACCAAAAAAATAGTTTTAAGGGGCACAAAATATACTATATTTCAACGTATATACAGATGGCTCAGTTACAAAACCACATCCGATGGAGATGGAGGGGGCCTATTACAGAGAAAGGATCGTAGGAGAACAAAATCTGGTACTAACAACGGGAGCATACTCCAATACCATCTGTGCTGAAGCAGAGACACTGACGGCCGCAGACGAGATGAAGATATTCACAAAGAAAACGTATTCCTGACTGACGTCTCTTCAGTATTAGCAGGACTGTACCGGACTCCTGCATCCTTGGACATATCATCAGGTGTTCCGGACCCTGGATGGCCTACATTCGCAATATTTATCGTCTACAAATCCCCACTTTTTCAGGTTAGACCAACATCTGGACACACCTGCTCTTAACCTGTTCAGAGACCTCCTCGTAGTATATGGCATTTCATGTCCTGGTGCAGGTTCTTCTTTCATCTCCACCCAACCTTTACAATTATTTTGGCGCCACATTTCTATGCGGTTTCTCTCGGAGTTCTGTTCTGAGGACTGTACAGTCCGCAGAAAACTTTTCCTCGATGTCCGTTGGATTCTTTCTGGTGTATGTCCAAAAAGAGGGTGTCTCTGGTCACATGACTGCTTTTGTCTCTCAACTTCAGATGCGACACGTCTTCTATTATCCGGAGGTGCGATACCAGCGATTGCGTAGACGTTTTCCGTTGGTGTCGGCTTAAGGCATCCTGTTACAATTGGGCTTGTCTCATTTACTGCCACATCGACCTGTTTCGTATGTGTAGATGTATTCCATACTGGTGCCGCATACTCTGCCGATGAGACACACAGTGCAAGGGCTGATGTACGGAGCACCGTTGGGGATGACCACAATGCAGACAGCTACTATGATTTAACTAGAGAAGAGCAAGTCGTCATCTTCAGACTGAGAACTGGACATAATAGACTCAAGTGAAATGTTTACAACAAATTGTTTGTGATGGGAGCATACCCTGACCATGGACCAACATCCTACAAAACTGCTGTCGCAGGAAAAGAGCGAACAATACTGGCCTTGCTAGACAGATATGAGATAAAAACTGTACTGACATAAAAATAGCCTTAAAAACAACGGTGTCATTTGTAAGAGAAACAGGTAACTTGATTTGAGGATGAACGAAAAAGAAGAAAATATCTTCCCGCGTAATTTCTTCTCTTTCCACCGACTTAGAATGTCAATACTGCAGTGTTGGCAGGCTATAGCGACCCCTGTTGAAGTGTTTACGCGTTATTGATCAAGTCTACATTGAAGAAGGATCAAAATGTGAGGTGTTGGCCTGGATAGCATAGACAATAGCGGCGCTTACACGGCTTAACAAGACAAACGGTTAGCCATATGCACGAAAATTAGGTTAATGCGCACATTGGTCATGTAAATATTTCTCAATTATTATGAGGCATGGACAATTATAGCTTGCCTACATCGGAGGATACAGACCTTGGAGATGAGATGTTTCAGTCGACTTCTAAACGCTACATACATAGCACCGAGTTACAAATGAGGAAATACGAGAAAGAATTACCAGTATCAGGGCCTTTTGAAGACCTCTTGGCAACGGTCAAAAGACTGAAACTCGCTTGCTATGGCCAGTCATGCTTTTTACCCTTCTCTAACAAGAAGTCCGCCCAGAGCTCTTCGTGCGATTTTGTAGTGGTGGAATCAATAACAGTTTGTTTGACGTGCTGAGGTTGCTAGTCCCATTCACATCCCTCTTTAGCCGTCTTTTACAACATGTATGCATGAAGGAGCAGTGGTGCTATTATTTCCTCCAGGGGCCACGGTTGTTGTTTTTGTCGTTGATGTTGTTAAATGCCCGAAATGAGTAGGATTACTCTTTTTGTGTGCGTGCCCCGATAAAGACGTTTAGTAACGGGTTGTCGTAGCTTTCTTCACATCCCGAGCCTGCTGATGAAGGTTGGCTTGGAACCTATGGGCGGGATTGTGCTATGCTTGGATTCATCTGCGTGTCGCTCACTACTACGGGGATCACGCCGATCCCTCACCTCGTTAGCCTAGCTGCCATAACAACAGCCCGCTTCCAGGGAGAACTACGTGGAAGTCGAGGTGGGGGTCTTGGCCACTATATTTTACTTGACCCTGACTAACATGTCTGATCAGTATGTTTTTGCCTGACCAGACGTTAGTCTTCCTTCCCAGGGGCCACAGTATTAACGCAGAGAGATGAACGTATTGGACAGATGAATAGAGGTCGCTACTCTGGCAGTCACGGAGCAGTGCTTTTTATTAATCACTTGTATTATTTCATACCCCCCCCCCTCCTCCATCCTTCCCTATTAGAAAACGAACATAGACCATATCGGAGTGAGTTCGAATCCGTGTCTCAAACCTATAGGTGGATACTCTAACTGCTCGGGCACACCTCCACGGAACAAGATAACAAACAAATCCGTTACAGAATGTCAACTAACACCATCATGACGCAGCATTATAGATCGTCGCTCCCATCACAGTCTGTCAGTAAGAAACTCTTTCCCTTGCCAAGACATCATTCTCCGACACAGTCTGGATATCTTCAACTAACACCAGTCGTTATACCTACATACAGAAGCACGTTTCTATGTCTTTGGTTGTATTGTTGTCTGCTGGTCTTCTCCATTTCACTCCACTGTACTCAACATCGTCTCCTTCTCCACTCCCCTTCTACTCCTTCTCCACTCCCCTTCTACTCCTTCTCCACTCCTGTTCTACTTCTTCTCCACTTCTACTCCTTCGCTCTTCTACTCCTCCACTCTTCCACTCCCCTTCTACACCTCCTCTACTCTTCTACTACTTCTCCACTCCTCTTCTACTCCTTCTCCACTCTTCTTCTACTCCTTCTCCGCTCTTCTACTTCTCTACTTCTCTTCTACACCTCCACTCTTCTACTCCTTCTCCACTCCTCTTCTACTCCTTCTCCACTCCTACTCCTTCTCCACTCCCCTTCTACTCCTTCTCCACTCCCCTTCTACTCCTTCTCCACTCCCCTTCTACTCATTCTCCACTCCTGTTCCACTTCTACTCCTTCTTCACTCTTCTACTCCTCCACTCCCCTTCTACAACTTCTCTACTCGTCTACTCCTTCTCCACTCCTCTTCTACACCTTCTCTACTCTTCTACTCCTTGTTCACTCCCCTTCTACACCTTCTCTACACTTCTACTCCTTCTCCACCCCGCTTCTACTTCTTCTGCACTCCTGTTTTACTCCTCCACTCCCCTTCTACTCCTTCCCCACTCCCTTTCTACTCCTTCCCCACTCCTCTTCTACTCTTTCTTCTCCCCTTCAACTCCTTCTCCACTCCCCTTCAACTCCTTCTCCACTCCTCTTCTACTCCTTCTCCACTCCTCTTCTACTCCTTCTCCACTCCTCTTCTACTCCTTCCCCACTCCTCTTCTACTCTTTCTTCTCCCCTTCAACTCCTTCTCCACTCCCCTTCTACTCCTTCTCCACTCCCCTTCTACTCCTCCTCCACTCCTCTTCTACTCTTTCTCCACTCCTCTTCTACTCCTTCTCCACTCCTCTTCTACTCCTTCTCCACTCCTCTTCTACTCCTTCTCCACTCCTCTTCTACTCCTTCTCCGCCTCACTTCTACTCCTTGTCCACTCCTCTTCTACTCCTATTCCACCCCACTTATACTCTTTCTCCACCCTTCTACTCCTTCTCCATCCGACTTCTTCTCCACTCCACTTCTACACTTTCTCCACTTCTCTTCTAGTCTTTCTCCTCCCCGCTTCTACTCTTTCTCCACTCCACTTCTACACCTTCTTCACTCATCTTTCCCCCACCCCATCCCCACCCCCACCCCCACCCAATCCTCTTCTACTCTTTCTCCACATTTGCTAAACAGGTGTCCAACATACACGAAACAATATAGTGCCCACACAAAGCAACATTTCGGGGCAAGCTCCACGGAGACACCAAAGACCACCGGCTGATCATCGCTGCCTTCCTTGGATACATTCAACTTGCTGTCTGAAAGTCTCCAAAGAGGAATCAATATTTGTGGCTGATTGTAGTTATTTGATCAGCAGTTTGCCTGCCAATCAGTCATGTTTTGAAATCTATCGTTTCAGAATACTTCGGATTAAACATTCACCATGAAGGCATGCTGTCGGAAGGAAAGACCACCTGGTGAGTTGATTTCTTCTTCTGCAGAGAAAGTAGCCCCTTAGCAGATTCTTCCGCTGGTGGGGGGTTGGGGTTTGTTAGGTAATTCTTTGCACAAGGGAGGGGTAGGGGTGGGGGTTAATTTAATGTTAGAAAGGGATAAATGTTGTTATCAGAGGTAACGTGTTAGTTCTGGGGTAGTCACTGACACTGCGATGGAAATGTTTTAATTATTAATTGTGTTAGATCTCGGTTGGGGGCGGATGATCAGATGAATCGTGTTAGTTCTGTGGTAGTTGCTGAAGCTTGGCTTCTGTGTAGAATAGATATTTTTTAAAAGTAAGTAGTATGTCCTTGACAGAACTTCGGTTCTTACAACCGCCATCTATTTGGCTGTTATAAGTTTCTTGGCAAGTGTGCAGTACGGTAGGTTGCCATTACTTTCCGTACGCGGAGGAACAGTCCCGCGAGAAAAAAAAATACCCCATTGTCTGCCAAACTGGGCACGGTGGGAATCGAACCCGGTGCGTTTGGATTGTGAAAACCAAGCGAGTATCACCTCCTAGGCTACGCTCCGCTCCACTCCACGCAACCTCATGAGAATAGATATAGCTAAAACGTATTCATCAGGCATGTAAGTCAGGACCTGGGAGAATATGCTTGCCAAGACCCCAACCTCACTTTCAGGTTTCTCTCGTGGCCACACAGTTTATCCAAAAACTGGGTTAGACACAACCATGTTGCCACTTTGCGCGTTTTATGGACCTTACCGGGAGAACAAATAATGCCATTGAAACCCCGTTGTTACTGTTATGTTATGGCTATTAGTTGTTGTTTAGCTCCATGTATAGCGTTCCATTTATCTGGCCTCCGAGGGAGAGCTTTATTTCCTTCTAATACCACCACACTTTGAGCACTCTTACCGATGGTGGTCAACAGATTCACAATGTGTATGTAAATAGCTGGTGTTTTGTAACAGTGATGTGCCGTCAATGGACTAATAGGACTAGGCTAGTCCCCAGACATTTTAGTTACGCTATTTTGAGTTAAATTTCCAGCTGACATTAAAGCGTCTAATAAAAACATTCAATAAACAGTATTAGTATTCTTCACTATCTGAGTATCAATTTTGCGTCACAATACTCAACGATATTCCCGATATTTGCGTCCCAAAATGACGGTACCCTGGCATCGGAAGTACTCGAGTGGTATCAGTTCTTTCCTGTTAGAGGAACAGCCGAAGTCAAACTAGTCCCTCTGTACAATGAGATATATGCTAGCCGCTTGAAGCTCTGTCATAAGTAAATATAATTTTCGTTCGCTTCCTATGGGCGCCATTGTTGTGCTTATTAAGCTAGTGAAAGTGTTCCGATTAATGAACGAGGTCTTAAACTTAACGCCTTTATTGTGGTTTAGAAGATTCTTGCAGAGTCTGTATACAACCAGTTTCTTTTACATTTACTTGATCTAAATACCTATGCGCATCCAATCTGTTCTCGAATACATTAATTTATCATGCCCCCTCTATTTCCTTTGGCAATGCATTCCAAGCATTCACAAATCTCTGACTAAAACATTACTTCCTGGTATCTAATCCGGGCCTTTCTTTAATTAATTTGTGGATGTGCCCTCTTATTCTTGTAGGCGGTTGTATTTTGAACCAAAAAAAAACTTGTTATAGTCTGATTTATCCTTTCCGTTAATCTTGTAAAATGTTAAAGTGTTCGATTGCTAATATAGTTATGCAGTGTTTCAAAAGGTGAAATACGGAAGGGGACTTGGAATTGAAAACTGCCAGAGACAAGTTAGTATAAGTAGACCAAAAGTGGGTAGCACGATCACGTGTCGCAATGCTGTGTTCCCGATTTACAGTTTCGTTTGGAACCCTCAGTTTTCAGGAAAAACTGCAAGTAATAACGAAAGCTTGGCCAACTCCAGACACTTCTGTTAAAACAAAAATGAAAGACTAATTACGTCATTTAAAATCTGGGATCAAGATGCCGAGCAGCGCATGAGCTGCAGTGGTCAGCTACCCATGGCTGACTGCTAGCGTCAGGGCCAGCGAACAAGAGCTGCCAAGACCCTTCTACACTTCCACGTTGTGATCCTGGATAACAGGCTGCAGCAGGGCAAACTGGCAAAGAAGAAGGGATCGAAGAGGGAATGCTAACCCGGTACTAAAAAAATGCTTTGCTGAAGTCGGGTGTGTTGGACCGAAGGGTGCAAATATCGCAGTAAACTACGACACAACGCATTCTGTGCTCTGGACTACATTCTGCTACTTAAGCCCTTTCAGGGTTTGGTAGCGGGAGATTGAAAACGAACGAAGCCATTTAAAAACAAAGTACTATACTTCTTCAAAATGGTTAACTGCATGCAAATCAAGAAATTGACTGAATTGTTGGTTTTGTGTGCTGTTAGTAACAGATCAAAGTTTGTGGGATGATAATGGCTTTTGTGATATCAGTCATTTTCACAAAGCCGAGATGCGCAATGAAAATACTTAATCACACTAATCCGAGATGCGCAATGAAAATACTTAATCACACTAATCCGAGATGCGCAATGAAAATACTTAATCACACTAATCCGAGATGCGCAATGAAAATACTTAATCACACTAATCCGAGATGCGCAATGAAAATACTTAATCACACTAATCCGAGATGCGCAATGAAAATACTTAATCACACTTATCCGCAGCAACTAAATTAAAAAACTTTCTGGAAAACAAGAATAGATTTGCGAAAATGTTTATAGAATATATTTATTTGTTTATTCCATTTCTAAGAATTGAGCATCGGTTGAAGCTACGTGAACCTTGACCGATAAAAGTGTCATTTGTAAGCTACAAATTGTACACTATATGGAGAGTATTCCTCGTTATCTCAATAATGAAAGGTGTCCACAAAGCTAGTCCACTTTGAGAAAAGTCACCGCACGTAATTGCCTTGTAGTCTGTTGTGGTTGCATTCTGTTCACGTGAATCTTATGTGGGAAAGCTTAATTCGTAGTCCCCCCCCCCCCCCCAAGTACTTTGTTGCCTGCTTGTCAAATAAGATTAGATCTGACTATTATTAGTGAACTTTTCTATTTTATCACTTGACACATCTTAACTTGACTTAACGTCTTTATACTGATTTAGAAGACTCTGCAGAACGTGGATACAACCAGTTTCATTTACATTTCCTTGCTCTAAAAGTTATGTGCATCCAATCTATTATTAAGTGCATTAATTGTCCTTGCCTGCACTACTTCCTGTTGCAATGCATTCCAAGTATTCACCACTCTCTGACTAAAAATTTTTTTACAATATCTAATCTGGACCTTTCTTTAGTTAATATATAGCTATGTCCTCTTGTTCTTGTAGGTGGTTGTATTTTATTTTGAAAAAAAAACAAACTTGTTATAGTCTAATCTTTCCGTTCCTTTGATTATCTTCTAAACCTGTATTAAGTCGAATTCTTCTCATTTCTAGACACTGTAGACGAGGTTTTCTGAGTCGTTCCTCATTACTGTCATGCTGGAATCCCACTATTAGCTTTGTCGCTCTTTTTAAAAATCCTTTCCAGCATCCTTTACGATAATGACTCCACACTTGTACACATCACTCCAATCTAGGTCTAACTAATGCTTTATACAGTTTGACTATTACTTCCTTGCTCCTATGTTTAAATTTCCTTATAATCATACCCAACATTGCATTTGCCTTTTTCACTGCTGCCTAGAATTGTTCACTCACTCTACCTGGATGATCTATTATAACTCCTAGGTCCCTTTGCTTTTCAATCATTTTAGTATTGTTCAGTCACGATCTTTGCGCAGTGCCAAATGTTACAGAATCTTCTACGATATATGAGTTTTGTTAATCAATATTACATGATAGAGGGTATACAGTACATTCAAGAGTTTTCATGTTTTTTGGGGACCGACTTTTTTGGGAAGAGATGTGTAATACTATCGTGCCTATCTTTAGCACCATTTGACCTACATAAATAATAGCTCCGATGACGTGGCACCAATAACTCTCTCTGGGGTAATGCCGCTGTCTATGACCTTAGGTTCTGAATGGAAGTGGGGTGAAAATCTAGAGTGTTTGGCGTTTTTCTGTGGTGTGTCCTAACACTCTTGGGAGTCACAGTTGAGAGAGCACTAGAACGTTGGATTGTCTTCCTGATGGTGTTCTGTGTATTGGGAACCAGGTGTGTTCTGTCCACTGAGAACCATGTGTGTTCTGTTTATTTCGAACAATGTGTGTCTATGCCTATTGGGAACCAGGCGTATGTCCTGTCTTTTTAAAACCAGGTGTGTCCTGTCAATTTGGAACCAGGTGTGTCCTGTCTATTTGGAACCAGGTGTGTCTATACCTATTGGGGACCAGGCGTATGTCCTGTCTATTGGGAACCATGTGTGTCCTGTCTATTGAGAACCGGGTGTGTGTGTGTCCTTTCTATTGGGAACCAAGTGTGTGTGTCCTGTCTATTGGGGATCGAGCTCATGCGTCCCGTCTGTTGGAAACCAGAGTTAAGTGAACACTGGACAGGTGTATTCCCAGTTTGTGTTCCAGGGCTACCACTTTTGAGAACAGAGTTGGATGAGCACTTGTTCTTCTTCTTCGTCTTCTTCTTCATCATCTTCTTCTTCTTACTTCTTCTTCTTCTTCTTCTTCTTCTGCGTTCGTTCTCAATCTTCCGCTACCAAACCCCGAACAGGGTTTTGCAAGTAGCAGGAAGTAGTCCGGAGAGCGGAATGCGTTGTGTCGCTAGTTTACAGCTTGACTGATATTTGCACCTTTCGGTCCAACACATCCATCGTCGGCAGCGATGAGCACTGGAACGTTGAATGTATTTCCTGCTGTCTGTTCCGTCTAACACTATTGCAAGCCAAGCTAACGCCAAAGTCACGAGAAGGACACGGACC
The DNA here is from genome assembly GCA_036924085.1 of Ariolimax columbianus. Taxonomy (NCBI): domain Eukaryota; kingdom Metazoa; phylum Mollusca; class Gastropoda; order Stylommatophora; family Arionidae; genus Ariolimax; species Ariolimax columbianus. Next base: position 88,964,393 of record JAVGWX010000003.1, read on the forward strand.
AAGACCCCACGTTTCGCCCACACTGGAAACATATTAGACTAGTCGAGCCAGCGAGTTAGGGATGGACCTAGCTATCTCATCAGTCGTGATCTCCTGAGAAACCTAGCAATGCATGATAGCCAATGCATGCCTCGCCGTCTTCAGTACACACCGTGCTATAAGATGAGCCACTGCAATCTGCTACCAGAGAAACCTCATCAGGAGTGAAGAACTCAACACGAGTAGCTTCAAAAAACATGTACACTTCTTTCTCTCCTTATTCATTATCTGGATTGGCTGTTGCGATGTTCTTTAACTTCTTCTTCTTCTTCATCGTACGCAGTCAGACAGTAACCATTATTTTTTCGAAAAAAGCGGCGGTCATCCTGAGGCTGTCGCCACTGCCATAGAGCTTGTCTTGCAGTTCCACTGGTAATGGCCACATCTGCTCTCTCTGATCCTCGTATGTCGGGCAGTTCTGCAGCAGATGTTCAGCGGTCATTTTACCAGTACCGCACGGGCATTCGTCGGTACACCCTATCTTCAATTTGTTGAATAGGTGGTACCTCAGTCTGTTGTGGCCAGTGCGAAGTCTGAAGACAACGACCTGCTCTCTTCGGTTCAACTGGTAATAGGCATCGTTTTTGATATAACCAGTATGTTCGGTTTATTCTTTAACAATAGTCGGTATTTATTATCACATTTAGCTATCTGTTGGTACTTATGAGCTGGAGACATAGGTATGAGGTAGAGCCATCTGCTGGTGGTGCTCTTTAATTTCATCGTTGTTCATTCTCAAATAACCACATACAAGTGGGTGTTATATAGTGAATCGTCATTTTCTTACCTTTACGGAATATGCCATGTAAGTTTATTTTGTTTACTGCTCTACGTATGTTTCCTTTGAACGTTGGCTTTCTATCTAAGATTTCTCTAACCACCATACAGTTTACTTTTATGAAGGGTTAACGATGTCTAAGCTGACAATCCTGTAGATACATTCACGTTCAAATCACGCTGTATTGTTTTTTTGTCCTTAATTAATGGTCACACTAATTAGTCCTATTTTTCAATTGCTGGCAGAAAGTATAGGAGTTTGCACTGACCAATTCTCAGACTATTTTTTTTTCTCTTGAGTTTTTATAGTATAAATTATATCCATGTTGGCGTTTTATCTAGTAGGATTGCTTTCACATTGGTTTGGAACAGATCATATCGGTTCAGCTGCCATCTCAGAAAGTCCGCTACAATAGATATCATTAACGTCATATTTCTCATACCTTAATTCTGTCGCCTGAAAAGACTCTTACCTGCCCCAATACATGTAAACGTTGTTTACAGTTGGTACATGTGTCCTCTACTCTCCTTCCAGTATGGTTTTAATCAAGGAGTTATGTCATTTTTATGGCCTAAATATGTTAGCGGCGTGACTATAATTTTGTCCATTCATTCATTCATTCATTCATTCATTCATAGGCGTCACAGTCTATGTAGACCATGCGCGTGGCGCCCTGTGATAAGTCTCTCCAGGGCGTAAGCCTGGGCGCTGAATTTGGAGACCCTTGATTGTCCAAACTGCAGGATTCCTCTCTCAGCCTCACTGGTGTAATCCAAAGGAATGGAAAGCAATTTGGCGCCAACTCAGTGTAGAAGCTGCTGGAATGAGTTCGCAATTTTGAAACCATCCGCCTTAGGTGCCACCACTTCGGATTTTCTGCCTGGGTTTACTCCCGTAGCCCTGCCCTCTCCCGAGGTTTCCACAAGTCAGTGGAGTGTTGCCCGCAGATGCTAGTTACTCGAGACATGCGATGATACTCTCATCGTCCAAGGACCTGCCAAGACTCCCTGACACTTGCAGGTTTAAATTCAGTTCCCCATCTCCTAGGCGAACCGCTTGAACAGGCTAACGAGCTTCATCTACCCGGGTTTAGATTCAGAGTTTACCTTCTCGTGTCCATTAATTAATGTATATTTACCTTTTACTATCCAAAACCTTCGTATGCATCTAATTATTTATCCGACGTTAGTATGTCTATATTAGGAACGATTGTGGTGGGGATTGTATTGGCTGAGCCAATCACATGTTCATGACTTCATCATCAGTGGCTTGCTTGTAATCAGAACATACCAAACATATTTGTTAAGTTGTTTAACACATTAAAGAAATAATCAGTCAATCAATTAATCAAAGCCTTTCGCTCCTCTCGGTGCATATGCCATTGACAACATCCCGTCAGCGTGCACGGTCCTGGGCCGCTCTTTCTGCCTCTCTCCAGGTGTACCCACTTTATCTTTGTTCCTTCTTATATTCTCTTCTCCGTGTATTTTTGAGTCTAGCTCTCTCTTTCCATGAGGATTCTACGTAAGAGCCTGTCTGGCCATTTTGGACGATGCTACCGTAATGTAAGTCGTATCCAGCCCCATTTTCATTTCTTTATTTATTGTTCAAGTTACCCATTTTCCCATAGGTCTTCATTTCTCACCATTTAGAGAAATATTGGAGTGGATGACTTAAAAAACACAAACTTATTGAGATAGTGAAACAACTGATTTGTTTATTTCCCGCCATAAGTGCCCTCGAAATTTCATTGCTGTAGACCGTATTCCAAACTAATTTGTTTGTAATCAATCGAATGTTTCGATTGTCTGTGTAGTCAAAGTAAACCAACACGAGCCACTAACTTTGGGGTTTAGTGTTAGAGCTTTCATCGTACTAAGCCGCAGCTTTGTGGAATGACTAGTTCTCTTTCTCGCTGCCTTTTTTTTTATCCCTAGTCATCAATCAGGTACCCATTTACAGGTGGGCCATGGAGCCGCGTAGCGCAGTGGTTAGCGCTCTGGCTTCGCATCTGAGTGGTCCTGGGTTCATTCCCCAGTTGAGGCGGTAATATTTTTTCAGACTAATGGCTCCCGGGTTGACCCAGCCTTAAATGGGTACCGGTTCAGTCCGGGAAGTAAAAGCGGCGAGGGAGAGGAGATGGCTACCGCCCTCATATAGCCGAGCCTTTCAAATATGAGATCTCTAACATCTCACACCCCTAAAGCAGTAATGCTATGGGTTACTTTACTTTACTAGAGCTGATGGTGTAGGGAGTTGAACCCCATACCGTTGCCATGAAAAGCGGGTGCTTTACCACTGCGCCAATCAGTGGCTTAATAATCACAGTACAAAATTTTAAATGTAAAACAAAACAAAAACAACAACAACAAAAAACCAATTTATTATGCACTTTTCCAAATGAAAAAAAGGGGAGGTATATCGGGTTGACGGTGAAAGAGATGGGCAAGCAGGTTTCTTGGAAGTGATGGGCGGGTTGAGGAAAGAGGGAAATGGACTACGTAACAGGAGGATTGGAGGGCGGGTAAAGAGTCCAATTGAAATGGGAGGCGGGGTAGGGGTGCAGGAAGGGGGAGAACATGAAATGGTTAAACTGCTACGGTTTGTTTCATATTGTACAGTTCAACTGACGGACATGTGTTCTGCACAAATCGGCTAATATATTTGTATTTTAATTCTCTGCTTTTTTCGTTTATATAGTGTAGACGTAGTGGTTGTTTTTTTTCACTTTTGCCACTCCTGTTCTACCTCACCTCAGTGGTCTCGAGGTAAGGTGTCTGCCTCGGGCACTGGAGGTCGTGGGTTGAAATCACTGTGGGGATCTGGATTTTATTCACGTGAATCTTCTGGTAACAATGTCCCTGATCTCTGGGCAGTGAGATCGGACTCTCGTGTTTAGTGTCGAGCACGTTAAAAATATCTTGGCAGTTAGAAATCCAAAAGGATAGGCTTAAGGGCTGCTGCCCGGACAAAATTCAAAATTCTACTTTAAAATCTACCCAAATTATTTGTACCTTCTCACAGGTCTAGTAAGCCGCAGAAAGTGTTGAAAAAAATACGTATAGCCGAAACCTTTGGCTATCTGGCAACAGACATTAACATGCCTGTTTCAATGGTAGGATCACAAGTATTCCAAGTTCTACTTTTGGGCGTAGATATCTCTTCTTTGTTCTTGCAATGCATAGTTTTTACAAGATGGGGTAGATAATCCCATGTCCAACCCTCAGCCGCCTCATACGGCATGCCTGGCAGGTTACATCTCTCACTTTTTGTGTGTGCCTCACACAGGCCCCAGCAACACACTGGTTATAATCACTTTTTATTTCCTGGGTGAACGCCAATGGCTGTTTTAAATAATAGATCGATAGCTCCATTTGTCGCCATTGACAAAAACAGTGGCATTGTTGATACGGTTGTCATGCTGTCTTACAACTATTATATTTGCCATTCTGGAAGAGCTTAGCAACACCAGGCAGTAACAATAGCAGCAATGATGACACAAAGTAATTCTTTAGCTTCCAGGTGGTACCGATTTCTAGGTATAGAATTAGAGGCTGGCTATTCAACTCAGGTACGCATTTACTTCTGGATCCACTGGAGCATGTTGAACATGTACCTTTGTCTGAGAAGCGAGCGTTTTATTATTTTTGAAAAGTGCTTGCCTCTATATAATATATCGGCAGAGGCACGCCTCTGTGTAATCTACTGGCGGAGGCACGCCTCTGTGTAATCTACTGGCGGAGGCACGCCTCTGTGTAATCTACTGGCAGAGGCACGCCACTTTCTACCCCGGTCCGCAGCATTTTAGGTGATATCAGGATGTTTTAACCAGTGATTAGATCTATGTGCGCGTATGTATGTACCAATGCTAGTTAGGGCGCTCTAAGAGGCCAACCCAACCGAAATGCAATGAAAGGGATTCACCCTGAGGGCGTCTGGAAAAGTTGTGTAAGAGTGTGATTGTTGGACAGAGTAAAATGCAACAGAGTGTGAGGTAAGAAGAGGATGGAAGTCCAGGTGTGATTTTAAATACGCTTTACCAATAATCATTCGCTTTTCACGCGGAAAGCTCGTGGTTCGACTCCCACAACCGTTGCTCTCCAGTCGACACAACTGTAAATGCGTGGCGGACATACGGTCTGGTAATGAAAACACAGTGAGGAAGAGGGACTGGCCAACCTAGCTCACACTAGCCGTGACTTAACAAGGGGCTTGTCTTAAGTCTTTACCCTGACTATGAAGTAGGAGGAGAAAGTTGAAATTTGGCACATATGTAGCTCATTCAATTTGTACTGGACTTGAGAAGTATGAATTTCCCTCCTCGACGGGTTTACCTGGTTTGGTGCATTGCGGAACACACCTTATTGACCGGATCTGCTACTCCAACGGTTTGTTGGAACAATAGAGAAATCAGAGGCCAGAACTGTGATAAAATGCGTGATGTTGCAGGGAAAAACACCTACAGAAATACACAGGGATATGGAACCAGTGTTTGAGGAAGTCTGTCCTTCATATGTTTCTGTAAAAAACTGTTGTAGGCAGTTTAAATGTGGCAATTTCCATGTTGCTGATCTTCCAAGATAAAAAAAAGACCATCCTCATAGTGCAGCGATGAAAATGTTGCAAGAGTGAAGAAAATCATTGACCAGGATAGGAAAATGACAATTGCAGAGATATCTAGGTCAGCAAAACTGAATGAAAGTACAGTTTTTAGAATTTCGCACAACAGACTGAACATGAGAAAAGTGTGTGTCCGCTGGGTCCCGCGTCTGCTGACATGTGAACAGAAACAAACGAGAGTTGATTGCTGTGGCCAGTTGCTCAAAATGTGTCGGTCGAAAAACATCTTTCCGACCATGGTGACAGTAGATGAGACTTGGGTTCACCATTATGACCCAGAATCCAAAATTTCCAGAATGCAGTGGGAAACTCCGGGCTCACCAACACATGTCAAGCCAAGTGCACAGAAATCTGCAAGAAAAGTGAAGCTTACTGTTTTTTGTGACGTTAAAAGTGTCATATTGAAAGTTGCCTCATGGCAACACGGTTAATGGGCAATAATATGCAGATCTCCGTACCAAACTAAGAAAGACTGTGACCAAAAAACGAGGGATCGCGCGCACTGAAATTATGCCTTTGCTTCAAGACAACTCGTCCTCCCATAAAGCAAGGCTTGTGCTGCAAACAGCCAACAATTTGAATACTGAAATTGTTCCACACCCACCATATTTTCCGGATTTAGCTTCATCAGACTTTTTTCTTTTCCCAAAACTTAAAAAAAACAGCTGAAAGGAAATAATTTTGAGAGTGACGAAGAGGTCATACTGGCTTGTGATAACTGGTTTAGTTCGAAAAATAGGTTACTTTCTCCTCCTACACCTTCATGGTCAGGGTAAAGACTTATGACATGCCCCTTGTTGTATACTGAAATTGCAAAACTTCATTCCTCAGGTCAGGTCAGGTCATCCCGTAACCGATGAGGTCGTTGCGGCACACATGAGGACATCCTCACAAAATCCACGCCACCCTTCTCTGTCAGTGGCCGCTGTCTCTTCTGGTCGGAGATTGGGCCATTCTTTTATGTTGTCCTCCCACCTCATTTTAGTTCGGCCTCTTCTTCGTCTGCCTTGCACATTTCCGTGTAGGATTGTATTTGCAAGACCATTTGATCTATATATGTGACCGTACCAAACGAGTTTCCTTCTTTTGACAGTTGCCAAGCGGTCTTCAAAAGGCCCTATTGCTTTTGTAATTCTATCTCGTATTTTCTCATTTGTAACTCGATCTTTGTACGTGACGTTTAAAAGTCTTCGGAAACATCTCATCTCCAAGGCCTGTATCCTTCCTTGAAGGTCATATGTAACTGTCCACGTCTCACAAGCATATAGAAATATTGACAGGACCAGTGTACGCATTAATCTGATTTTCGTAGATAGTGCTAACCGTTTATCTTGCCAGATTTTGTTAAGCCGTGCAAGCGCCGCTATTGTCTGTGCTATTCTGATCAACACCTCACTTTATTCCCCACTAGCGGTTAAGTCTGCTGAAGGAAACCTTTTACATTTAAACTCCCCCGGCCGCACAAGTATTGATATTTCTGCGTCATAAGAAATGATCTCCGCATTGTTAGGCGCTCAGGTAATAGGCATGCGGTAGATCGTTTTCAGTGACGTATCCAGAACCGACGCATTATCGAACTTAACGCGCAAGGCAAACATTGATTGGCCGGTGGCGGGAAATGTCTACTCTATATACGGCTCGTTTGCGTATCCACAACGTAACAGACGCCCCCCCCCTCCCCCCTGTCAGTTAGGTGGGCTTGAGACGCCTCTTGTATGGTTCAGCAACAGTTTTAAAAAAATTATTAAAAAGATATTTATAATATTGTTGATATAGATGACCCGTTCCTCAGCGTAGCTGCGGGTTCCAACTTTGTCTCTAGCGAATCCCGTCTTAGGCCACGGAAGTCCAGTGCCTGGTAAACACTCCACCTTAGGCGTCTAGGGTGTATTTGCGGACAGCAAGGGAGTCCGACCGACTCATTTGACGTCTTCTGTGTGCCTGTGTCGCGTGCTCCCTTGACCACCGTATCGCCGCAACATGTAACCTGCTTATCTATGGGTTGCCTTGTCTGCATAGATTACCAAGGGCAATAATCGCATGTCAGGGATTGTGGAGATTTTGCACACGTCCGTTGCGGGGAGTGATTCCGATTAAGCGTCTCTTAAGAGATGTCTATATCACTATCGATTTGTCCTGCAGTGATTTTGTGATTTTCCCATGTCTGTTCGCCATAGCAAATCGATGGGGGCACAGTGGAATCGAAGAGAGAGGCACGTAAGTTCTGGTCTTGACAACCACACAGAGCCGTATTAATGGACGACATAACATTCTGGTCATGGCAGCCAGTTTAGTTCTATGAAGCAGACCCTTAACTTATGATGTAGTTTCAATCACCGTGTCGTAAAGTCAACTTTATCCTACTTACGCTGTTTTCAGCGACATACATAATCGTATAATAGTCACTTCATTAGAGATTATTTGTACATTACATAGGTGTCACGTGATTCTCAGAACTTCTGTCATATTTATGGCGATGTTGGTACAACTTTTTAAATTATCCTCATATTTTGATTTCGATCTTGTTGACCCGTTAATCAGCGTAGATGCGGGTCCCAACTTTGTCTCCAGCCGACCTTGTCTTGGACCACGGAAATCCAGTGCGTGGTAAGTGCTCCTCTAGAGGTATCTCGGATGTTGCAGCGTATAGCAAGGGCATCTGGCCAACGCATTGAAGGTCCTCCCCGCGGTCATTTCTTACCTCGCGGGCACCAGACTGCTGTTGCTGTGCTCCATCCCCTATCGTCGTTTCGTCATAACATGTGACCTGTCCCTCTATGTTTTGCTTTGTCTGCATGGATTACCGCATCATTCATTAGGGACAATCGTCTTATGTCAGAATTGTGGAGGACTTGCATACGTTGGTTCCGGAGAGTGATTCCTACCAAGCATCTCCCAAGAGAGATATGTGTCACACTCAATTTGTCCTCTAGTGATTTTGTCCATGTCTCAGCACCATGGCACATCGCAGGGAGTATAATGAAATTGAAGGAAGACTCAATTCATCCTCATATATTTATATTATCAGCTTTTTCCGTCTTGTCAGACGATAGTAATTGTGCTTTAAAAAAAAAGGTATGCAACTACAGTCCATGATGGTAACGAATGTGACTCGTAAAACCAATCCGGGCAGAGAAGCGTCTTCCACAGTGTGTGCAAGGAAAAGAAAAGTCAGGACCGTTTGCAGCATTGCATCGTCTGACGTGTCTTCTCAGACTGAGTCTTTAGCCTATCAGCAATTAGTATCTCCTTTGTCTGTATTCCATGCTTAATCATGCCCCTCCATGTAACACGATCCATTACATCTTGTTCCCACGATTCCAAACCGATGCCTGCATCATTCATATCCCGCTTGCATACATCCTTGTACCGAAGTAGTGGCCGGCCCCGAGACCTTTTCCCCAACTGTAATTCCCCATAGAGAAGATATATTGGTATTCTGCCATCATCCATCCTCCGAATATGTCCCAGCCAGCGGAGCCATCGATGACTAAGCATGGAAAGGATTGTGACATTGCCTGTTCTCTCCAACAACTTCGGGTTGGTAATCTTGTCTTGCCACCCAACACCCATGATTCTGCGCAGGCACATCATGTGATAGCTGTTTAGCCGCCTCTTCTGGTGCATGTGGGTAGACCATGTCCCGCTGCCATAAAGAAGAGTGCTGAGAACACAGGCCTGGTAAACAAGTGTTTTTGTTTTAACAGTGAGTTTCTTGTTCTCTCAGACCCATTTGTTTTGTTATCTGCCCATTGTTGTTTCTGCCTTTCCTATCCTGATATTGATCTCTTGGTCCAGTTTATTATTGACTGAGGATCCCAAGTAAGTAAAATGATTTACTACATCGAGAGCCTCATCATTAATGGAGATTACTGGTGGATTATTTGCTCCCTGTTCCATAACTTGTGTTTTCGTTTTGCTGATATATATATATATATATATATATATATATATATATATATGTGTGTGTGTGTGTGTGGGGGGGGGGGGGGTGTGTGTGCGTGCGTGCGTGAGATATATATATATATATATATATATATATATATATATATATATATATATATATATGTGTGCGTTCGTGCGTGTGTGATATATAATATATATATATATATATATATATATATATATATATATATATATATATATATATATATATATATATATGCCGGGGTCTTTCTATATTACAAGGACAAGAATAACACCACTGCCCCACAGAGAGCGTGTCGTCAGAGGCGACTAACTGTGTGACATGGCAGAACACCGGCCATGGTTAGGTGGTTTGTTAAGAGCAACATAGATGACACCTAACAGGCTGCGGACCTATTTTGCTCTAGTGTTTGAGTCTATTAAAATGGATTCGCATATCGGTCAACCACACTCCGCGGCACTTGTTCCAACGCAGCGGAGTGATAAGCTGCTTGAGCCTAGCCCGCTAAGCAGGGAATCCTCCTCCCGGCTTCATCCAGCACACGTCAGATCTGGGACATTCACAGGAAAATCTGCACCTGTAGAAATACATGTCGACTAAGACCATATATATATTCATTCTGGCCAGTTCTTCCCGGCGATACCTGCGACACAACCCTTTTACACAGGCGGTAGTTACGCCACTGCTACAATTGCTACACAAAGATTCACAATTCTTGAGTAATAAAGTTGTTATCACAGTTCAGTGATTTAGTCGTAAAAAACTGCGTGCATTTAAGGATTGATGTCAAATGTGTTTTGTCTTTTTAATAGATCGCGTTCGTCCTACTTTTCTCATTGCCCTGCCATTTCTTCTTCGTCTGCTGCGTTTTCAATTGACTTTTCTGGTTTTGACATTGCTGGCGCACGGAAATCTATTTTGATAGAGGTTATGCTTGCTTTAGTTTTTCTGTTGGTTCTTTTTGTTAGAGTTTCCGTCGAGTTCCTGTTAATTGTATTTTGTTGTTGTTGCTGGCGAGCATGTTCTGGTCACTTAGAAATATCATTTTGTTGTTGCTGGCGAGCATGTTCTGGGCACTTAGAAATATCATTTTGTTGTTGCTGGCGAGCATGTTCTGGGCACTTAGAAATATCATTTTGTTGTTGCTGGCGAGCATGTTCTGGGCACTTAGAAATATCATTTTGTTGTTGTTGCTGGCGAGCATGTTCTGGTCACTTAGAAATATCATTTTGTTGTTGCTGGCGAGCATGTTCTGGTCACTTAGAAATATCATTTTGTTGTTGTTGCTGGCGAGCATGTTCTGGTCACTTAGAAATATCTTCGGGTTTCGTTACAGCAATTACGATTCACTTGTATTTTTCTTCTGCGTTCGCCACGAACAGGACGTCGTGTTGTAGATTACAGCAAGACTGCGATATCTGCGTCTTTCAACCCGATTTGAGCTAGCTTTTTTGGGTACCAAGTTTGCGATCCCTATGATCTTAGTCAGATTACTCTAGTGCAGCTTGTTTCTAGGACTGCCACTTGGAGGCGGGAAACGGTCTTGGCCAGCTCTGGTTCGCTTGGCTCTGATTCAAACAGCCAGTTATGAGTCATTGGTTGGTGTCCGCCATTCACTGTGTTGCATCTTCAGCAAGTTTTCAAGCGACACCCTGGTGTTAAGGTAGTGCTTGCATCCTGAGTTACCCCAAAGACGTCTTGACTTACGTCTTGCCATTGATCCAAAGAAGCTCGGGATCAGAGAGTGAAGTTGATGACCATTGCAGTTTCTTACCCACTATAATCCTAGTGGAGTGTTTATCCTAGTGGACAGTGAGCTGACTAGCCAAGACTGGGATTATAGCGCGTCAAGGTTCGAAATCACGGAAGGACAGAATAAAATCCAGGCATGGTTCGTTCCTGGTTCGACCGCTGCACAAGTCCACCCAGCTGCACCAGTCCACCCAGCTGCACCATTCCACCCAGCTGCACCAGTCCACCCAGCTGCACCAGTCCACACAGCTGCACCAGTCCAGCCAGCTGCACCAGTCCACTCAGATGCACCAGTCCACCCAGCTGCACCAGTCCACCCAGCTGCACCAGTCCACCCAGCTGCACCAGTCCACCCAGCTGCACCAGTCCACCCTGCTGCACCAGTCCACCCAGCTGCACCAGTCCACCCAGCTGCACCAGTCCACCCAGCTGCACCAGTCCACCCAGCTGCACCAGTACACCCAGCTGCACCAGTCCACCCAGCTGCACCAGTCCACTCAGCTGTTATTGAATATCAACAATGAGTAGGATTACTTTTTTTTGTGCGCCCTGAAAACAACATTAAGTGGCATGTTGTTGTAGCTTTCCTCACATTCCGTGAGTGCTGATGAAGGTGGGCTGGAGTCCTCCGGGCTATGCTTGGTTTCATCTGTGTGTCGCTCACTACAACGTGGATCATGTCGATCCCTCACTCCGTTAGCCGGTCTGCCATGATAACAACCCGTTTCCAGGGAGGACTACTGAGAAGAGGTGATGGTCTTGGCCAGCATATTTTGCTTGACCCTAACATGTCTGACCAGTATGTTTTGCGTTGACCAGATGTTATTTTTCCTCTTCTCCCGCCCCACTCAGCTGTAAATGGGTACCTGACGTACGAGTTGTGGAAGGTATAAACAGCAAGGAACAAACTGGCCACCCCACCTCACATAGGCTGCGGCTTAGTACATGAAGAGTTAACTTCATCTCCGACGGCAATTGTTGCCATGGGATTGACCTTTATAATCTAAGAATAGCGCAAGTCTCCGTCATCACTTGTTATGTGCTAGCAACCATCAAATCTTCAACTCCATTTATATTCCAGTCTCCTGCTTTCATATTTCTGCTCCATTGAGTTTGTCATGAAAATAAACCTAATGATTCTTCTTCTTCTTTTCCTCCTGCGCTCGTGCTCGATCTCACACTACCAAGCACTGAACAGGGTTTTGCAAGTAGCAGGATGATGTCCGGGGAATAAAATGCGTTGTGTCGCTAGTTTACAGCTTGTCCGCGATATTTTCACATATCCGGTCCGACACATCCGTCTTCAGCAGAAAATCTAATGATGACATGGAAACATGCAACACAGGCAAATGATCATAATCATCAATGGGAAAATAGTAGAACAAGTCCAGAAGTTTACATATTTAGGGCAAACAGTTCCCCAACAATTTCCTCAGTGAAACGTAAAATTCAGACGAGGATAACAATGCCAAATAGGCCTTTGAAAAACAAAAACTACCGAAATTGGTAACCTCAGAGAATATATGGATAGTTCTAAGGAAAACATAATCACTACTCATGTTTGGTCAATTGCAATGTAAGGGCCTGTAACGTGCTCTAGCAAAGAAGGATAAAAACAGTTTGGAAGCTGTTTAAATGTGGTGCTACTGTAGAATAGAATGAGTGAGTTTGACAGAAACAAGATACAATGACAATGCCCTACCTGAAGAGGCCGCACAAAGAACCAGTCTTAGGACTGATCAACCAGAGGATAGGACCACATGGAGAGACATGCTCAGACAATCTTACAACCAGTCTTAGGACTGATCAACCAGAGGATAGGACCAAATGGAGAGACAGGCTCAAACAATCTTACAACCAGTCTTAGGACTGATCAACCAGAGGATAGGACCAAATGGAGAGACATGCTCAGACAATCTTACAACCAGTCTTAGGACTGATCAACCAGAGGATAGGACCAAATGGAGAGACATGCTCAAACAATCTTACAACCAGTCTTAGGACTGATCAACCAGAGGATAGGACCAAATGGAGAGACATGCTCAGACAATCTTACAACCAGTCTTAGGACTGATCAACCAGAGGATAGGACCACATGGAGAGACATGCTCAGACAATCTTACAACCAGTCTTAGGACTAATCAACCAGAGGATAGGACCAAATGGAGAGACATGCTCAGACAATCTTACAACCAGTCTTAGGACTGATCAACCAGAGGATAGGACCAAATGGAGAGACATGCTCAGACAATCTTACAACCAGTCTTAGGACTGATCAACCAGAGGATAGGACCAAATGGAGAGACATGCTCAAACAATCTTACAACCAGTCTTAGGACTGATCAACCAGAAGATAGGACCAAATGGAGAGACATGCTCAGACAATCTTACAACCAGTCTTAGGACTGATCAACCAGAGGATAGGACTACATGGAGAGACATGCTCAGACAATCTTACAACCAGTCTTAGGACTGATCAACCAGAGGATAGGACCACATGGAGAGACATGCTCAGACAATCTTACAACCAGTCTTAGGACTGATCAACCAGAGGATAGGACCAAATGGAGAGACATGCTCAGACAATCTTACAACCAGTCTTAGGACTGATCAACCAGAGGATAGGACCAAATGGAGAGACATGCTCAGACAATCTTACAACCAGTCTTAGGACTGATCAACCAGAGGATATGACTACATGGAGAGACATGCTCAGACAATCTTACAACCAGTCTTAGGACTGATCAACCAGAAGATAGGACCAAATGGAGAGACATGCTCAGACAATCTTACAACCAGTCTTAGGACTGATCAACCAGAGGATAGGACTACATGGAGAGACATGCTCAGACAATCTTACAACCAGTCTTAGGACTGATCAACCAGAGGATAGGACCAAATGGAGAGACAAGCTCAGACAATCTTACAACCAGTCTTAGGACTGATCAACCAGAGGATAGGACCAAATGGAGAGACATGCTCAGACAATCTTACAACCAGTCTTAGGACTGATCAACCAGAGGATAGGACTACATGGAGATACATGCCCAGACAACCTTACAACCAGCCTTAACTCTGATCAACCAGAGGATAGGACCAAATGGAGAGACATGCTCAAACAATCTTACAACCAGTCTTAGGACTGATCAACCAGAAGATAGGACCAAATGGAGAGACATGCTCAGACAATCTTACAACCAGTCTTAGGACTGATCAACCAGAGGATGGACTACATGGAGAGACATGCTCAGACAATCTTACAACCAGTCTTAGGACTGATCAACCAGAGGATAGGACCACATGGAGAGACATGCTCAGACAATCTTACAACCAGTCTTAGGACTGATCAACCAGAGGATAGGACCAAATGGAGAGACATGCTCAGACAATCTTACAACCAGTCTTAGGACTGATCAACCAGAGGATAGGACCAAATGGAGAGACATGCTCAGACAATCTTACAACCAGTCTTAGGACTGATCAACCAGAGGATATGACTACATGGAGAGACATGCTCAGACAATCTTACAACCAGTCTTAGGACTGATCAACCAGAAGATAGGACCAAATGGAGAGACATGCTCAGACAATCTTACAACCAGTCTTAGGACTGATCAACCAGAGGATAGGACTACATGGAGAGACATGCTCAGACAATCTTACAACCAGTCTTAGGACTGATCAACCAGAGGATAGGACCAAATGGAGAGACAAGCTCAGACAATCTTACAACCAGTCTTAGGACTGATCAACCAGAGGATAGGACCAAATGGAGAGACATGCTCAGACAATCTTACAACCAGTCTTAGGACTGATCAACCAGAGGATAGGACTACATGGAGAGACATGCCCAGACAACCTTACAACCAGCCTTAACTCTGATCAACCAGAGGATAGGACCAAATGGAGAGACATGCTCAGACAATCTTACAACCAGTCTTAGGACTGATCAACCAGAGGATAGGACTACACGGAGAGACATGCTCAGACAACCTTACAACCAGCCTTAACTCTGATCAACCAGAGGATAGGACTACATGGAGAGACATGCTCAGACAACCTTACAACCAGCCTTAACTCTGATCAACCAGAGGATATGACTACATGGAGAGACATGCTCAGACAACCTTACAACCAGCCTTAACTCTGATCAACCAGAGGATAGGACTACATGGAGAGACATGCTCAGACAACCTTACAACCAGCCTTAACTCTGATCAACCAGAGGATAGGACCACATGGAGAGACATGCTCAGACAACCTTACAACCAGCCTTAACTCTGATCAACCAGAGGATAGGACTACATGGAGAGACATGCTCAGACAACCTTACAACCAGCCTTAACTCTGATCAACCAGAGGATAGGACCACATGGAGAGACATGCTCAGACAACCTTACAACCAGCCTTAACTCTGATCAACCAGAGGATAGGACCACATGGAGAGACATGCTCAGACAACCTTACAACCAGCCTTAACTCTGATCAACCAGAGGATAGGACTACATGGAGAGACATGCTCAGACAACCTTACAACCAGTCTTAGGACTGATCAACCAGAGGATGATGATGTTTTCTAAGAATCTACGCTAGTTCCTATGACCATTTTGTTCGTTATGTTGATTGACGCATTGACCGTGTTGTTGTCCTGTTGTAATTTCTCTTGCTTTGTGTCACTTTGAGGTGTCCTCCCTTGAAACATCTATCCTGCTACCCTGTTATGGGCCTGCCTTGCTATAGGTTGAATGTTATATTATCTATTCACATCATTGAGTGGTCTCGAGGTAAGACGTCGGCCTCGGGTGCTGGAGGTAGTGGGTTCTAATCACGGTTGGAGACTAGGATTTTTTCACGTGGACTTTCTGGTATTTCCTCTGGGTAGTAGAGATCGAACGTCCGTGTGCAGTTGGAAATCGAAAATGGTTGGCTTAACTTAACGGCCGCTACCCGTTTTATTTTTAAAAAAAAAAGGATAGATACATCTAGCCAATCTATTACGGGATCCTCGCCGGTGCTACGGAGTTCGTCCGTTGTGCTGAGATTCTCCCCAAAAATATGGAGAAGATCAAAGCACGTATGGGTTAAACCGTGTGCAATGGCGTTGATCTTCGACTAAAACTATAATGTTAAATTCTGGCACAGAAAGCACAGCGTGGGTAGGAATACTGTATTGATAAGCGGGATATTACACATATACATTTATTTTGAGAATGAAGAACGAGAAAAGCACAAAATTAGCAGCACATTTATTTTACAAATTATTTGAGATAAATAATATTGATCTGTCTAACGTGAACGCGCTAAACGGGGCTGTACTGCCGAGCGTTTGGTTGATTTATTGATTGTGAATTAGTGTAAGTGTACAATGTAGGATAGGGACTCTCTGTTTCCTGGATGAAGAATACCCACTAGACCTCTGGATCAGAGTATACACAGATGGGTCAGCACAGGAAAGGATGGCGGAGCGGGAGCGTACATATAATACCCAAACAACATTAGGGATGTAGTCACAGTACTAACCGGGACATTTTGTACTGCATATGCTGCAGAAATCTAGGCAATCAAGGTGGCAACTGAGAAACTGTTGAACACCAATGTCGGCCAACAACCTGTAGTATTTCTGACAGATGCACAATCAGCACTCCAAGGACTGAAATCCGAGAAACTGCCAGATCTACAGGCTCTACTGTCTGAACTGAGCAACCAGCGTAAGATTGTCATGCGGTGGATACCTTCTTATTGTGGAGTACCAGGAAACAAGAAAGCAGACCGACTGGCAATGGAGGGTGCTGCCGACAGAAAATAAGGGTGAATAAATTAATCAGAAAAACACCAATAGTTACACAAGATGATTACCACAAGAGGAACAAACAAGAACAAACTGTTGTGCTGCGCCTTAGAACAGAACACAACCGACTACGCAGCCACATGTACACAAAATTGAAGATTGGCAATTCAGCTGCGTGTACATGCGGACAAGTACGCCACCCCAGACAGCAGAGCACATACTACAGAACTGCCCCGACTATGATAGACAGAGAAAATCCCACTGGCCCATAGAAACAACACTGGAAGAGAAACTTTATGGACCTTTATGTGAACTATAAAAGACAGTGACGTTTATACAAAAGACAACATTGCAGATAGAAATCATTTTTTTCAAGTGAGCGAACGAAGAAGAAGTGTTTGGTTATACGAAGCAGATGAATAGTTTCAATATATTATTTTAGACTTTTTGGGAAGGAAAAGCTTTCACAAAGTGAGCTTCTTCTATGTTTTTATACTAGTCACGCATTTCTTTCATATTGATTTTCTTGTTTCTGGAATATACCAGACTTTGTCTAGTTGTCTCTTGGAAAACGAGAGTGATTCGTTCATTTATTCATGTATCAAATATGGGGTATTTTTTGGAGAGCTTTCTCTGAGACACGCAATGCTGATCCACGCTCAGACGACGTGTGGTCTGTGTGAATAGAGGAATGTGCAATGTCGTGATTTTGGAGATCCTTTGAGAGTTGATTGTTCGCTTTCAGTGTAGTAGGGGCTCTTTTCATGGCTTTGTCAGATACACAGGCACGCACGCAAGCACACCGATTGTTAAGGACATGTAGAAGGTTACTTCAACCTGATATAAAAATGTGACAGATTGTTAAATAAAGGTAGAAGACTACCTCAACCTGCTATAAGAATGTAAAAGGTTGTTAAATAAATGTAGAAGGCTACCTCAATCTGATGCAAGAATGTGACATATTGTTAAGGACATGTAGAAGGCTACCTGAACCTAATGCAAGAATGTATCAGATTGTTAAGGACATGCACAAGGCTACCTCAACCTGATTGAAGAATGTGACATTATTAAATAAACGTAGAAGACTACCTCAGCCTGATACAAGAATGTGACAGATTGTTAAGGAAATGTAAACGGCTACAACCACCTGACACACGGATGTCACATATTGTTAAGGAAATGTAAACGGCTACAACCACCTGATACACGGATGTCACATATTGTTAAGGAAATGTAAACGGCTACAACCACCTGACACACAAATGTCACAGATTGTTAAGGAAATGTAAAAGGCTACATCCACCTGACACACGGATGTCACATATTGTTAAGGAAATGTAAAATACTACAGCCACCTGACATATGGATGTCACAGATTGTTAAAGAAATGTGGAAGGCTACAGCCAACTGACACACGGATGTCACAGATTGGTAAGGAAATGTGGAAGGCTACAGCCACCTGACACACGGATGTCACAGATTGTTAAGGAAATGTGGAAGGCTACAGCCACCTGACACACGGATGTCACAGATTGTTAAGGAAATGTGGAAGGCTAGCTCAGCCTGATACAAGCATAACCAATGAAGAGGCACACATGTTTACCAGGTGGGGATTCAGGAACACGTGAGAAATCGTGTACCTAGCCCTCACGTACAAATTGCGCGAACTAATGGTCATTTTAGATACTTCACATGTTACGTCATCACAGGAGAGACACCATCTTTATCTAAAGTTGTGGGAACTGCCGATAAAGTGCACCTGTGAAGACTGACAGAATGACAGTTCAGAATTTGCCACAGAAGTGGCCATTGTGCGAGTAACCAAGACAACGCATATGGTCATCACCAGCTTCTGGACATGATGTAATAAAGATGTTAGTAATTACATAATACAACTGCTTTCTTTCAATCAAAGCCCGTATCTCCTCTCAGTCCATAGACCGTTGACAGCATGCCGCCAGCATACACTGTCCTGGGCTGCCTCTTCTGCATTTTTCCATGTGTAGTCATTGAATCTAAGTTCCTTTTCACGTTCTCTTCTCTGTGCATTTTTTTCAGTCTACCTCTCTCACACTTCGTTGATGGTTCCAGGAAAGAGACTGTCGCGCTATGTTGGAGAGTTCTTCGTTTATCAATCGATCAAAGACATGTCAGCTCCAGGGGGAGCATAGGTCTTCAATAAATACTCGCCAAGTCTTCCTACCATGATCAATCTAAGCTAATTCTGCCCATGTCCTGTTTGCTGCCTTTATAGTTGCTTCCAGTTCCGTCTTCCACAAGTGTCTCCGTCAAGGAGGTATCTGTCTTGTTCTATCTATATACCTTCAGTCTACTTATGTCGTTAGACGTCGTGAGGATGTGTGAACTCCTTTGTTTCATATTCTTTTTGTTAAGATGAAAATCCACTGGTGACTTGTCAGGTCAATCCCATCATCTGTTAGCCCTTGAAATATACGATCGCCTATTTTTTTTAGGACTGGTGGAGGTGGAAGCGTAAATTAAAGCAAGTTAGACCCGAAGCCTGTCAGGCGTCATCTATCCAGCTCCTCTAACGACATAACCAAGACCTGATGTTCAAGCCACACAGTCCCATTGTTGCTACATATTCTCTGTAGGGCGAGAATCCTTAGAACAATTTGAATAGATTTTTAACGTACGCGCCACTGAAAACGGGTGTCTGATCTCACTACTCAGGGATGAGCGTACCTCTATCAGTGAAGTGCCGCTAAAGACGGCAATACTGGGCCAGAAGGTGCTCCAGAAACTAAACTACACCTCGTAACTACCGCTCTATATGGATGAATACATCGGTAAACACGAGTAACTATGGAGGAAATGATAGGACCACTGCACCTCCATGTGCGTCGTTATTAATGCCTCTCGTACTTGAGTTATGTACTCTTGACGACTTTCTCTGGTGGCGGGTTACAGTGGTTTTCCTAACATCCCGAGGCGCACTTGAGAAGGTGGGCTGGGATGTCCTGCTGGATGTACTGCAATGTGACACTCCTTAGTAAGCTCACCACAATAGGGATCCCGTGGCGAAATGGTTAAGCCGTCATCCTCGTGATCAGGTGGTGTGGGTTCGACTCCGGACTCCGCCGTCTTTTTCACGGGTGCTTGATGCGGTGTCCCCTGCATCTCGTAGTCGCTCCCTAGTTGTCTTGTCCTTGACTTGCCACTGGGGTCGGGCGGCTCTAAACGAGAGTGAGGATAAAAAGTATCGCAGTTAATCCTTACTAAAAATAGCGCTAGCAAAATTAATTATGTCATCATCATCTACGATGGACGGCGGCCTTTGCTATAGGGATGACGTGCCGATACCCATATCGTTAGCCAGACTGCCATAAAACAGCCTGTTTCTAGGGAGAACTGTTTAGAAAGGAGGTGAAATCTTTATCAGTATGTTTCACCTAACCCTGACTAACATAGTCTGATTGGTACGTTTCACTTTACCCTGATTAACATAATCTGATAAGTATGTTTTATCTCGCCCTGACTAATATAATCTGATTAGAATGTTTCATCTGACCCTGACTAATATAGTCTGATCAGAACGTTTTGTCTGACCCTAACTAACATAGTCTGATCAGAATGTTTTGTCTGACCCTAACTAACATAGTCTGATTAGAATGTTTCACCTGATCCTAACTGACATAGTGTGGTCAGAATGTTTTTCCTGACCTTGACAAACATAACCTGATCAGTATGTTTCACCTGACCCCGACTAACATAGCCCGATCAGTATGTTCACCAGATCCCGACAAACATAATCTGATCAGTGTGTTTCACCTGACCCTGACTAACATTGCCTGATCAGTATGTTTTGCCTGACCCTGACTAACATTGCCTGATCAGTGTGTTTCACCTAACCCTAACATAATGCGATCAGTGTGTTTCACCTGAACCCTGACTAAAATAGCAGCCTGATCAGCATGTTTTTGCCTGACTAGACGTTAGTCTCCTCACCTCGTGTGATTTTAGAAGGCAACTGAATATAGTTATTAAAAACAAACTTAACAGAAACCATCACTGCAAGACTCTACAGAGTGTTTTGGTGCAGGCTTCACACAAGAGACCAGCTACAATGGTGGCCTCTACTTCACAAAATAAAACGAAGAGCATTACGCAAGTTGTGAAAAAAAAACAAACAAACATTAACATACAGTAAAACCTTTACATTTATTCCCCGATCGTAAGGGACGCAGATGTTACACCTATGACGTAGTTCAATGTGTTTAATAGAGGGGGAAACTTGACGATCAAAACAACAGCTGGTGTTAGAAGTGATCGATGTTGGTAAATTCGTGATCTAAAGGGAGGGGTGAAGCTATATAACTGGTGTATTACTAACATCCAGCACCGAGCGGGCTCAGGATAGTGATAACCCTCACTAGTGACTCTCATTTTATATAATAATAATAATAATAATAATGATGAGTATCACCCCAGTAGGTGCATAGGTACACCAACGTATTTTTGTGTGGGCAACCCGGTTTCTGTTTCAGTTGCAAGCCTTCAAAAAATGATAAACTGGCTAGAGCTTAAAAAAGCCTTGGGCGAACTAAAAGTCAAAAGAAGAGTAGTCATACAGTGGATACAATCACATTGTGGCATGCCAGGATATGAGACAGCAGACAGGTTGGCAAAGGAGGGAGCAACACAAGAACAAAACGAACAAACAATCACCTTCCAAGAAAAGATGACATTTATCCAAGCAATAAGGAAAGTTGACCAAACGAAAGACAGCTATCACCGTCTTGATCGAACAGAACACATGATCCTGTTACGCATGAGAACATGACATAACAGATTGAATAACCACTTACACCGGCTAAAATTGGCTACATCGCCAATGTCTACGTGCGGACAGTCAGCACAGACATCCGAACGTATCCTACAAGACTGTTACATGCTTATCCAATTGCGTACTGAGCCCTGACCCAATGAGACGAATCGCCACACAAAGCTGTTTGGAAGCCTTAAAGAACTCTCCACTACGGCAACCGTTATCCAGAGAACTGGGCCACGTGTAGATATAACAATAAAAAAAAAGCATGGCGAACGATACGAAAAAGAAATAAATTAATAAAGGTGTGAATAACTCGTTTACTCTAGGCTCGTAGGAGAAGTAGAACACGGCTTCATTGGACTCCCCAAAAGGGGTCCATAAGCCAGGAGCAATCAAAAAGAGACCTGGATATTTTGTTAGGAGCAGAATAGGCCATATTAAGGTTAATTATTGTCTCCTCTTGCTTTATAAAACATAATCAGCCAACAGAGGTTCCCTATTTAAACAACTCATATACCAGGGATATTCTGTAAGTCACAGATATCTATTTATTATAAAAACCCAAAACTAAATGAGATGTAAACTTGAAAACCATTTCTTATTGCTCTTGCATTCCCCATTTTTTCTCAACGTAATTCCACCCACATTTGTACACTTATCCCATCGCTTCATCAGTTCACCAAAACTTGCAGCAAAGAAGTATTTGCTCTACTGTCTCATCCACATTTTTACTTTACGTTCAACCTCTTCGTCATTCGTGAAACGTCTTCTCCAAAATAAACACAATAGTACGCTCTTCTTTGATTGTACACTCTGTGAGCATGGATGCCATTTTGTATTTGAGCTGCGCACGTGCATGCGACACCTAGCGCCTGCTACCTACAGTAATTCATTATGCAGTGAGTTAAACCCAATATCTTATTGCAGTTGCTACACTGTCTATTATTACTCGCCTGTCAGCTCGAATCATCTGCTGCACATATGCTTCTGTTGCACTCTGAATAGGTGGGACAGTTTGTCGATCCCATGATGCACCGTTTTACGCGACAAACATGTCTCACCATAAACAAGAAGCATTTCTTTATGAATATCCTTTAAAGAAAGTCCTTCCACCCCCGCCTTGTCCCGCCCCCAGTTGGTAAGGAAGACTAACGTCTTGTCAGACAAAATATCCTAATCAGACATGTTAGCCAAGTTCAGGCAAAATATACTGGATAGGAACATCACCTTGACTTCTTCGCAGCCCTTCCTGGAAACGGACTGTTTTCATGGCAGCCTGGCTAACAAGGTTAGTGATCGACGTGATTCCCGTAGTAGTTAGTGACACGCAGATGAAGTCAAGCATAGCATGACCGCATGGAAGACCCCTGTCCACCTTCGTCAGCACGCTCGGCATGTGAAGAAAGCTACGACAACCCACCACTTAACGTCTTTTTTAGGGCGCACAAAAGAGTAATCCTACTCATTGTGGCATTCAACAACAACATCGACCACCCCCCCCCCCCCTCCCCCCGCCCCCCAATTACTCACACCAGCAGGATGTTCTGTGATTGTACACTTTGTGAGAATGGACACCATTTTGTATTTAAGCTCCGCGCGTGCAGATGGCACTTAGCTTCTGCTACCTACAGTAATCACAAACCTGGATGTTGCTGCCAGCTAATGACACCTTTACACTATATTTTTCGGTTATCCCATATCAGCCAGCGACTTACTTACTGATTTATCTTCCTAATGTATACCCCGGAGCCCTTTACATTGTAGTTACGCCGCTGTCTGGGTTTCACAATATAGGCACACGTTTCATGCACTGTCTTATTATGACTCATGCGATTTGTATAGTGATATAGGCATAACATCGAATATTACAGGTATCGGATAGTGATAGTAACACTATTTGATATTCAGTGGCGAGTAGCGCAAAAGTTCATCGAATTGTTGAGTGCAACTGTTTGCTCAGAGCTACCGAGGAGCGGGGGACATCATAATTGCTGGCTCGCTCCTGTCTGTGGTCGGAAAGGAGCCAGATGCATTTTTGGTTTCTGCACTGGTTGGGAAGGACCGAACCCACAAGAACTAGCCACAGGGAGGTTGATTAATAATAATAATAACTTCGGAATCCTGGTATTCAAACAGGCATGTTTATGTCTGTTGCCAGGTAGAAAAATGCTTCGGCTATATGTAATAGCTATTTTACAACTTCCTGCGGCTTACTAGGCCCCGGGGGAAGAACAAATAATTTGGGTAGATTTTTAACTAGAATTTGTATTTTACAACTCCCTGCGGCTTACTAGGCCTGGGGGAAGATACAAATAATTTGGGTATATTTTTAGAATCTGCATTTTACAACTTCCTGCGGCTTACTAGGCGTGAGGGAAGATACAAATAATTTTGGTAGATTTTTAACTGGAATTTGTGTCCGGGCAGCGGTCATTAAGTCTACTATTTTCAATTTCCAACTGCCAAGATATTTTTAACGTGCTCGACACTGGACACGGGAGTCCGATCTCACTACCCCGAGATAAGAAAATTCAAGTTAAAAAATCCAGTTCTCCACCGTGATTCGAACCCTCGACCTCCGGCACTCGAGGCAGACACCGTAACTCAATATCACTGAGCCCCTTAATGATAATAAAAAAATAATAGGAATTGCTGGCTGAAATTGTGATCTCTTCGGCCATGCCACGGGAAGAGACCCCGATACCACCGTAAGAAATGCCATGCTTTGGGCTCTAGACAGAGCGCACAGGTGGCAGATCTGAAGCAGCTTGGCGGAGAGACTTAGAAGTCTAGAAGGTGGAGCGTTATAGCAGCCAGAATGGTGGAGAGATATGGCAGCCAGAATGGTGGAGAGATATGGCAGCCAGAATGGTGGAGAGATATGGGAGCCAGAATGGTGGAGAGATATGGCAGCCAGAATGGTGGAGAGATATGGCAGCCAGAATGGTGGAGAGATATGGGAGCCAGAATGGTGGAGAGATATGGCAGCCAGAATGGTGGAGAGATATGGCAGCCAGAATGGTGGAGAGATATGGCAGCCAGAATGGTGGAGAGATATGGGAGCCAGAATGGTGGAGAGATATGGGAGCCAGAATGGTGGAGAGATATGGGAGCCAGAATGGTGGAGAGATATGGGAGCCAGAATGGTGGAGAGATATGGCAGCCAGAATGGTGGAGAGATATGGGAGCCAGAATGGCGGAGAGATATGGGAGCTGAAATGGTGGAGAGATATGGGAGCCAGAATGGTGGAGAGATATGGCAGCCAGAATGGTTTTAGAGATATGGCAGCCAGAATGGTGGAGAGATATGGCAGCCAGAATGGTGGAGAGATATGGCAGCCAGAATGGTGGAGAGATATGGCAGCCAGAATGGTGGAGAGATATGGGAGCCAGAATGGTGGAGAGATATGGGAGCCAGAATGGTGGAGAGATATGGCAGCCAGAATGGTGGAGCGTTATAGCAGCCAGAATGGTGGAGAGATATGGGAGCCAGAATGGTGGAGAGATATGGCAGCCAGAATGGTGGAGCGTTATAGCAGCCAGAATGGTGGAGAGATATGGGAGCCAGAATGGTGGAGAGATATGGCAGCCAGAATGGTGGAGCGTTATAGCAGCCAGAATGGTGGAGAGATATGGGAGCCAGAATGGTGGAGCGTTATAGCAGCCAGAATGGTGGAGAGATATGGCAGCCAGAATGGCGGAGAAATATGTCAGCCAGAATGGCGGAGAGATATGGGAGCCAGAATGGTGGAGATATATGGGAGCCAGAATGGTGGAGAGATATCGGAGCCAGAATGGTGGAGAGATATGGCAGCCAGAATGGCGGAGAAATATGGCAGCCAGAATGGTGGAGATATATGGGAGCCAGAATGGTGGAGAGATATGGCAGCCAGAATGGTGGAAAGATATGGCAACCAGAATGGTGGAGAGATATGGCAGCCAGAATGGTGGAGAGATATGGGAGCCAGAATGGTGGAGAGATATGGGAGCCAGAATGGTGGAGAGATATGGCAGCCAGAATGGTGGAGAGATATGGCAGCCAGAATGGTGGAGAGATATGGCAGCCAGAATGGTGGAGAGATATGGCAGCCAGAATGGTGGAGAGATATGGCAGCCAGAATGGTGGAGAGATATGGGAGCCAGAATGGTGGAGAGATATGGCAGCCAGAATGGTGGAGAGATATGGCAGCCAGAATGGTGGAGAGATATGGCAGCCAGAATGGTGGAGAGATATGGGAGCCAGAATGGTGGAGAGATATGGCAGCCAGAATGGTGGAGAGATATGGCAGCCAGAATGGCGGAGAGATATGGCAGCCAGAATGGTGGAGAGATATGGCAGCCAGAATGGTGGAGAGATATCGAGGCCAGAATGGTGGAGAGATATGGCAGCCAGAATGGTGGAGAGATATCGAGGCCAGAATAGTGGAGAGATATGGCAGCCAGAATGGCGGAGAAATATGGCAGCCAGAATGGTGAAGATATATGGGAGCCAGAATGGTGGAGAGATATGGCAGCCAGAATGGTGGAAAGATATGGCAACCAGAATGGTGGAGAGATATGGCAGCCAGAATGGTGGAGAGATATGGCAGCCAGAATGGTGGAGAGATATGGGAGCCAGAATGGTGGAGAGATATGGGAGCCAGAATGGTGGAGAGATATAGGAGCTGAAATGGTGGAGGGATATAGGAGCTGAAATGGTGGAGAGATATGGGAGCTGGAATGGTGGAGGGATATAGGAGCTGAAATGGTGGAGGGATATAGGAGCTGGAATGGTGGAGAGATATGGGAGCCATATTGGTGGAGAGAAATGGCAGCCAGAGTGGTGGAGAGATATGGGAGCCAGAATGGTGGAGAGATATGGGAGCCAGAATGGTGGAGAGATATGGGAGCCAGAATGGTGGAGAGATATGGCAGCAAGAATGGTGGAGAGATATAGGAGCTGGAATGGTGGAGGGATATAGTCAAGCTAAGAAGAAGTGAAGTTCGTGGGAAAATGTACAAATGGATCAGCCACTACCTCAAAAACAGAACGGCCAGAGTTCAAGTACAAGGGCAGATGAGCAAAAAGATGACACTTGAGCAGGGAGTACCCCAAGGGTGAGTACTGTCACCCACACTCTTCCTGGTGTAAATAAATAATATAACAGAGAATATACCAAGAAGAGTCCATAGCTCAATGTTTGCAGACGATCTGGCTATGTGGACTTCTGAAAAGAATCTCACCATAGCAAGAAATCGGATGCAACAGGCCCTAACATCGCTGGAAGAGTGGGCGAACTCATGGCTGGTCAAAATAAACGAGGAAAAAACGACATGTACAATATTCTCGCTATCAAACAAACCCCAAAACACCAAATTAAGTCTGAACGGCAAATACCTGCAGCCAAACGACAACCCAAACTACCTGGGAGTCACATTTGATCGGCGCATGACATGGAAAAGTCAGATTGAGAGAAACCGAATGAGAGCCAGAGAAAGAATGACAATCATGAGGAAACTTGCTGGCACAAGCTGGGGAGCAGACGAAAGTATACTAAAGAAACTGTACACTGGAAGAGTGAGACCAGTTCTCGAGTATGGCATTGCGGCACGGACAACAGCAGCAAAGGCGAACTTCGATAAAATTAGCAAACTCCAAAACCAAGCCATGAGAGTTATAGCAGGAGGCATGAAGTCAACGCCAATTGTAGAACTTGAAAAGATTACAAAACTGCAATCCATGACCGACAGAAGAGACTGCAGAGCCCAACTGCAATCAGAGAAACTCAGAAGACTGACTGACCAACCAATGCACCAGAGACTAAACAATTTGGGAAATGGGAAACTAAAGCGAAGAAACTTTGCAGAAATAGCCAAAGCAAAGATGCACGAAAACCCCATGAACCCACTAACACCAAAGCCCATCCATACTGTACGAAAACCTACCTGGAGGCAGCATATATTTCCAGAGGTGGTAGAAAATATATCAGGTATTGGAAACAAAGACTGCCAGACTGACAAAGAAAGAAGAGATACTACCCTGAACTACATATCGAAAAACTACCAAAGCATGGACTGGACCCATGCATACACCGACGGTTCTGTAACAAACACAACGCAGAACGGAGGGGCAGGAGCATTTCTGAACCTACTTTATGGCAGAAAGATAACACTGTCATTCGCTACTGGAAAATACACAAGCAATTTCAGAGCGGAGGCAGATGCACTAAAGGCGGCAGTGGAAGAAATGGTGACAGGTAAAAGGAATGAAAGCCATATAGTCCTGCTTACAGATGCCTTGACCGTAGTCACAGCACTAAAAAGCCAGAAAAATACTGGCAAAAGAAGGTGCAAAACTACCACAACCAGATACTAGTATGACATACGAAGAGTCAAAACGGCTTATTAGAGCTAGATATATGACCAAATGGGAAACCGAACATACTGGCTACACCAAAAACGATGCCTATTACCAACTGAACAGAAGAGAGCAGGTCGTGGTCTTCAGACTTCGCACTGGCCACAATAGACTGAGGTACCACCTATTCAACAAATTGAAGATAGGTGGCACTGACGAATGCCCGTATGGCACCGGGAAAATGACCGCTGAACATTTGCTGCAAAACTGCCCGACATACGAGGATCAGAGAGAGCAGATGTGGCCATCACCAGTGGCAACACTAGAGAAGCTCTATGGCAGTGTCGACAGCCTCAGGATGACCGCTGCTTTTTTCGAAAAAATAATGGTTACTGTCTGACTGCGTACGATGAAGAAGAAGAAGAAGAAGAAGAAGGAAAGGTAGAGAGATATAGGAGCTGGAATGGGGGAGAGATATAGGAGCTGGAAGGGTGGAGAGATACATACGATGGAACGGTGGATAGATACAAAAGATGGAATGGTGGAGAGATGGAGAAGCTGTAAGTGTGGAGAGATATGTATATAAGCGAAAGTTATGCAGATGTATAGACTCCAAAATAGTGAAGAGATATAGGAGATGGAACGATGGAGAGATGTAGAAGCCGAATCGGAGCTAATGAACCAGATGAATGACACCCTAATAATAATGCCTGCAGTTAAGCAAACGGATGGGAATTTGTTGCAGCCATAAAGACACAATCAAGCATAATTTTCAAAAAAACTCCGTCAGTTACCAGCCATCGGTTCATGATGGAGTCAAACGTAAATGAAAAACACACGGTACGATAAAGTGATATTGCTACAGGAAATAAGATCCTTATGTATGCAATATTAGAGAATTCACTGATTTGGGATATCACTGATTTGGGATATCACTGATTTGGGATATCACTGATTTGGGATATCACTGATTTGGGATATCACTGATTTGGGAGAATGTGTAACCAATTCCATTCTTTTCATAACTTTTTGATAGTCAGTTTCCCATTTAAGTTAAGTCCGTGTGCACCTAGTGCGTGGCGTACTTTAACAACGTACTCTACCAATTCTGCACCAACAGGCAACCCCTGTAATGGTTAAGCCACTCACACGCCAATTCAATTAATCTACTGTGTATATATATATATATATATATATATACACACACACGCACGCACGCACACACGCACACAGACACACACACAAGGCAGGGTTCAAATGAAACCAGACCTAACTGCACCAAATGAAACATACTTACGAAATGCATGATGACGTTAATTCTGGTGTAAACAGCACATACCAACCGTTTAGGTTTGCAAAATTGTATTATCCCTTGACTCATAATTTTTTGAGCAGACCGTTGTAAACATGGTGGGTTGTGATACGGAGTCCGTCCAGAGTTGATCAGCGATCGGTGATTCGGTTTTTAACAGCTGAAGGATGTCGACCAGTTGACATTCATCGCATAGTCCAGGCAGGGTATGGTGACAAAAGTGTGTCTAAGACAACAGTGAAGAACTGGACAACGATGTTTAAAGAAGGACGCGAGTTAACACAACAATATGCGCCTGACACGGTCTCGGAAGATCTTTCGTTAACTCACGTCCTACTTTATATATTGACTACCTGCAGTAAAAGGAGGAACACCCATTTCAGAAATATTGCGTTGCAGATAATAACATAATTTGCAAGATATAGTTAGCATGTGGATGTCACATAGTTTATAGCAACTGTACGAGAAACTGAGACGCTAGTCCGGCCAGGCACAACGCACTGAACAGGATGTCCCGTGAGGGTCAGGCACAATATACTGACCAAGACAACAATCTCTCTTCCATGTGGCGTTCTCTGGAAGTAGGCCGTTTTCAAGGCAGTCTGGCTAACAAGATGTGATCTCAGTATCAGTGAGCGTCACGCAGAAGAAGCCAAGTATACCATAACCGCCCGGAGGACCGCCGACCACCTTCATCAGCATTCTTGGGATGTGAGTAAAGATACTACGACTCTCTACTTAACGCCCTTTTCAGGCCGTACAAAAGACAACATATTTCTTAACTTAACTTAACATCTTTATACTGGGTTAGAAGACTCTGCAGAGTCTGTATACAACCAGTTTCATTTACATTACCCTGCTCTAAAAGATTTGCGCATCAAATCTATTATTAAATACATTAATTGTCCTTGGCTCCACTACTTCCCGCGGCAATACTTTCCACGCATTCACCGATTGATGATTAACATGTTTTTCCCTAATATCTAATCTGGACCTTTCTTTAGTTAATTTGTAGCTATGTCCTCTTGCTCTTGTAGGTGGTTGTATTTTGAAAAAAAACATGTAATAGTCTAATCTATCCGTTCCTTTGATTATCTAAGCCTGTATTAAGTCACCTCGAATTCTTCTCTTTCCTAGACACTCTAGGCCGGTTTTTCTGAGCATTTCTTCATAACTGCAATTCTGGAATCCCACTATCAGCTTTGTCGCTCTTTTTTGTATCTTTTTCAGCCTGTTTATATCCCCTCTACGATAAGGACTCCACACCTGCACACAGTACCCCAATCTAGGTCTAACCATTGCTTTATACAGTT
Source organism: Ariolimax columbianus (assembly GCA_036924085.1). Classification (NCBI taxonomy): domain Eukaryota; kingdom Metazoa; phylum Mollusca; class Gastropoda; order Stylommatophora; family Arionidae; genus Ariolimax; species Ariolimax columbianus. The sequence continues at coordinate 88,995,052 of JAVGWX010000003.1, forward strand.
TGACTATCACTTCCTTGCTCCTATGTTTAATGTTTCTTTGTATCATACCTAACATTTCGAGCGTGAGCGATGTGCCTTGGGCATATTGCTAATCAGACATGGTCCAATCTCTTCCGAGCGATGTGTTAGTTCATAATTGGCCCATGTGTAATTTCCTAGCCACACCAAAACCGACACTGTCAGCAAACAGAGTGCATGGCGCCAACCTCGTGAAGTTCAATCGTGTGAATTGGACCGTGGAAATCCGACACAGGTAGCCGAAATACTATTTCAAATATCTGATGACAATGTCAGAATAATCGATTGGAAAAACACCACAAAACGAACGGGCTAAATAATCCAAATGGAAAACTCGTTTCTTCTGTAGGCACGTGTAAGTCGACGATTAGTGTGAATCCTAGTCAAATCCGTGGCATGGTGGCATCCATAATGGACTGAAACACGAGAGCAAAGTTGGACCTGGGTCCTGTTAGGCGCCATTGCACTAGGTCTTCGCATTTTCTAAGGTGGAGGTTACCAATTCTTTTCTTCTTTGCCTTCATTGCCTTTCCTAAGCAAACCATGTGTTACATACAAATGTATTGACTGGGGTGTGTCGGGACCGTGGCTTGAACTAGACTTTCTTGACGGCATAAGCAATTTCTCATACATCTCTGCCACTCAGACGCTTGAAGGTACGTCTTTTCCCATGTTCTCCACTCCAGCCAGAATATAGCGTCTAGCTGCTCTTGGCATCCTTTAGAAAGACTGCACCAAAGCACCTTGCGTGCTACTTCAGTGGTGATTTCTGTAGAAATGTATTTTACATGATTAAGTTGCTATCCCCATGGGCAACTCTCTTTAGTCATCGTTTGCGACATACATGGAATCGCAGTGGTCTTATTCTATTTTTCCCCTAAAGAGACCCCTGCATCCACTTGTGGTTTGAAGTTAATGTGAACTACAAGAAAGCATTATTGGTAAATCAGATGATAATAAAATATTGGAAGCCTATAAGCAACGATGTTTCGCTTGCCTTCGCCCGGCCTTCTATGGGGTAAAACCTTTTAATCTGTCGATCGACTCAGATCTGCGCAGTTTTCTTTAAACCGACACCAGCGGAAAAAGTCTATGCTTTCGCTGGTATCGCACCTCCGGATATTAGAAGGCATGTGGCATCTGAAGTTGAGAGACAAAAGCAGTCATGTGACCAGAGACACCCTCTTTTTGTACACACACAAAGAAGAATACGACTGAAATCGAGGGCACGTTTTCTGGTAATTGTACAGCCCTCTGACCATAACCCCGCAGAGAAAAGTGGCGCCAAAAGAACAGTGAAGGTTGGATGAATATTAAAGAAGAACATGCACCAGGACTTGATTTGCCATATACTACGTGGAGATCTCTGAATAGGTTTAGAACAGGTGTGTCCAGATGTTGGGCTAAACTGAAAAAGTGGGGATTTGTTGAGAATGAATATTGCGAATATAGGGCCGTTCAGGACCCGGAACACATATTTCCTAGGATGCAAGAATCCTGTGCAGTGGAGGACCTGATGATGGCAAATGAAAGAGGACTGACAGTGGCTGGTTTTTGGACGAAGACTATGTGAGGTGGCCGGACACGGAAAGTAAGTAAGTACGCAGTTTTTCGTGACGTGTACGCAATAGTGACGTGCTTTTGATACGCGACAGCAACACGGCACACATAACACATGGCAACTGAACCCAAATAGGACCTCTTGTTTCCTTCCTTGCACGTCATAAGAAGACAGAAAGGTTGTGCATGAGCTTGGCAGCCTCTCAGCAAATAGAAACTATTGCCATGAAACCGGACTGCAAATGTCGGAAGCAGTCTGTCTTAACAGCTGATTAGAGCATGGTAAACGCTGTGTTGGACTCCATCAAATGGGATGACGAGGCAAGAAGAAGCAGTACAGCAAATACCATAAAATTACACATAAAATCTGCCCAATCTATTAGGGAATCCTTTCCGGTGCTACGGGGCTCATGCACTGTGCTGAGATTCTCCAAAAATATTGAGGAGAATAGAGGAGAATAGAGAATAGAGAATAGAGCACTAACGGGTTAACCCGTGTACAATGACGTTGCTTCGTGGACTAAACTAAACTTAACTAACGAGCATGTTTGAACTGAGTTGCTGCTATTAGTATCCAGGTTCCTTATATAGCACGGCCCTACTTTAATAACTGTGGCCTTTCTAGAGCTAATACATGACTACCAAGTTCTAATTTTCGCGGAAAGAGCACTTGTATTCGTTCAAAACAAATCGTCGTGTCCTCCAGCAGTGACTGGATACTTTTGTGTCGATCGCATGGCCACATGTGCCACCGATGCATCTTTCAAATGTCTGACCTATCACATGTCAATGGTACGTCACATGCCTACCAAATTGTAACGGGTAACCGGGTATCGGTTCCTGAGAAGAAGCACCCCATTCAAGGAAGCCAGCAGGCGCTTAGCTTCCTCACTCACTGCATTTAAAAGGCAATGACGAATAATAACAGTACAGGACTCTTCCAATGCCCCGATGTTGTTGTTGTTGATTGCCTACTATAAGTAGGATTACTCTTTTGTGCGCCCTGAAAAGTACATTAAGTGGCGGGTTGCTGTAGCTTTCTTCACATCCCGAGCGTGCTGATGAAGGTGGACCGGGTTCCTCCAGGCGGTTGGGCTATGCTAGGCTTCATCTGTGTGTCGCTCACTGCTACGGGGATCACGTCGATCTCTCACTGTTATCCAGACTGCCATGAAAACTGCACCTTTTCAGGGAGGGATACAAGGAAGCCCAGATGAGGGTCGTTGGCCATATATATTTAGCTGATCCTGACTAACATGTCTGATCACTATATTTTGCCTGACCAGATGTTAGTCTTAATCCCCATTACAGGAATGTAATCTAACAAATCTTTGCTGAATTGGTGTATTAGCGTTTTAAAAAAAAATGAATGGTGTTTTAATTTTTTTGTTTTTGTTTTTGTGTGAAACCTTAATTGTGAGAAATTTTGGAGTGCATAAAGTAATTTTGAACAAATACAGCCATTTTTGGCGTATTTAGTTATGTTGGCGTTGTAAAATCATCACACGGACACGGTGGCTCAGACATGTCAAGGCAGATCGAGCTCGATGACTCTGCAATGAACAATCTTCGCCACGTGTGGAGCAAGAACAGGCTTTCCCTGCTATCCAGATTACGCACATGCCAGATATGTGTGAGGAACGGCGTGGTCTAGTGGTTAAGTGACACGACCCACAATCCGAAGGTGATGGGTTCATTTTCCAGTGGCTCCTCATATCCCAATCACAGCACCGGCCGTTACCTCGGGGAAACAAACCCTTAGAAAATGCAGGAGGATGCAAACACTTACATCAAATGGGTGCCGAAGTCGGATGCACTAGGCGGAAAGGTGCAAAATACGAGCCGTGTTCAAATGAAACCAGACCTAACTGTACCAAGTAAACATTCGTACGATTGTCACGATGACGTCCCTTCTGATGTAAAGAGCCCATACCAACTGTCAAGTCTGCACAATTTCATATTCCTCCGACTCATAATTTCTTCAGCGGACCGTTGAAAACGTGGCAAGTGGGATACGAAATCCGTCCAGAGTTGATAAGCGAGCGGGGATTCAGTTTATATCAGGTGAAGGATGTCTACCAGTTGACATTCCTCGCAGAATGCAGACATTGTATGGTGACAAAAGTATGTCGAAGAAAACAGTGAAGAACGAACTGGACAACGATGTTTAAAGAAGGACGTGAGTTAACGAAAGATCTTCCGAGACCAGGTCAGGCGCAAATTGAAGAAGATGCCATCGCCAAAATGTATGCAGCAACTCTGGTGGACCGTCGCAGGAGCTTACGTTCGCCACAATTTTATTACCATACACTGCCTGCATTCTGCTATTAATGTCAAGTGATCGACATCCTTCAGCTGTTAGAAACCGAATCATCTCTCTGATCAGCTTTGGACGGATTCCGTATCATTCCCGCCATATTTTCAACGGTCTGCTGAGGAAACTGAGTCGGATGATAATGCAATTTTACAAACTTGACGGTTGGTATATGCTGTTTACATCAGAAGTGACGTCATCATGCGCGTCGCACGTATGTTCATTTGGTGCAGTTAGGTCCGGTTTCATTTGAACACGCCTCGTAAAAACAAAGTGAAACGCAGTGACGATTCTCGGAATTCGATGGCATGATATTGTTTCACAATCCTGACATCACCGTACCTGCCAAATCTCCCTCTCGTCATGGAGAATCTAGTCCGACACCGCCAGTCAATCTTGGTCATATTGTTCGTGAGGATCAGGACGTCCCGGTTCATCAGTCCCTTGTCAAATCGGTCGCCTGTTCCAAGGCCCACCGACCGACCGGCTGGAGGCGCAGGAGCTGTCGCTCCTCATATCTCATGGCTCCGACAGTTGACAGATCCCCTTGAGATCTAAACGAAGCCTGAGAACAAGATGCAGCACGCTGCCATGGCAGTACTCGATCGACATAACGGGCCACGGACACCTGAACGAACATTAATATTATTCACATTATAGTAAGTACTGTAGTGGATAGAACCGTTTTAATGAGCAGCAATGATCCTTCAAAATTGTAAAGTTTAACACTACGCACTAGTAAAGGTTGTGTACAAAGAGCGTGTAGCCTAGTCGACAGTGAGATGGTATGCTAGACTGGGATCACAGCGGGTTAGGGGTTCGAGTTCACGGACGGACAGAACAGAAATATGGGCCGTGGTTTCGTGTCTGGTTCAACCGCATTTCTAGTCGACCAAGCTGTAAATGGGTGCTTGACGTATGAGTTGGGGAAAGTAAAAACAGCATGAAAGAGAACTGGGTACTTGTGTTTTAATTCACTCCAAACAGAGTTCCTTGAGTTCCCATCCCACGTAAACGGGTAACTCAATTTCGGATTAAGGCGACGACAGGTAGATATAATTTTATTTTAAATAAATAAGTAAAGGCTTAGATGAAGATACAATGTATAAATTATGGTTATGTTCATTTTTGCGAAGGGTTAGCATTAGGTTTAGTATTAGATTTATGTTTAGGGCAATTGTTAGGTTAGGGTTAGGATTAGGGTTAGATAACATGGTTGGTATTACATAGTCTGACAGCGTGGATGGTTCCACGTTGCTGTAGAAAATGGATGCTACGCTCCTAATCACAGACCAACGTCGACAGATTCAGCAATTCATTGCTAAGACGGCAGGAATAAAGGTATATGGTAGCGGAAATTCTCGTCTATTCTCGTAGAATGTTTGTCACCCACAATAGTTAAAAATTGGAATATTCTGTGACGTCACTACCTCAAATTATGTGCTAAAAATATATATTTCTTTTGTTCAGGGCCAATTAAGATGCAAGTACCCACAACTGGCCACCCCACCTCACATAAGTTGGGGCTTAGTATATAAAGAGTTATCTTCGTCCCCGACGGCACTTGTTGCCATGGGACTGACCTTTACCTTTACAAAATGTCCCCTCTCTATAGCTGTGGGGAAGTTGGTTAAAATATGATAAATAAAAGTTCACGCAAACGGAGAAGGGCCATGTCAGGTTACATAAAAGCTTGCAAAAACAGCCACAAAATGAATAAATAATATTGCCCAACGTTGGAAAGAAACAAATATTTGTCCGCCAAGTCTCTCAATCTTTTCTCGTCCAGTAACCATATAGAAATGTTTACACGAATTGATGTTCCATTGTTCCACCAGCTTTGTGCATATTTAACCACTTCATTTCGCGGGTCGCCTGGAGGCACAAGTGGGGAATACGAATGGTTTTTTTTGTATGTGACGTCTTGAGCCCTGTCAATCAAGCGCATTTGTTGACTGCTGTGGATTGTCTAGTGAGGTGAGGGTAGGATTTTTCAAAATGGCTGTCGTCGTTGTCATGAGCGTCGTGATTACTGCCACCACCTTCATCATCACCATCGTTTCCACTGTCATAGTAGTCATTATTATCTTCATTATCGGGATTATGATGATTATTATTACCATCAACATCATCTTTACCGCCATTGCCATCATTACCACAAACATCATAATTACCACCAAAGCCACCTGCATAATAATTGCCACGAACATCATAATTACCATCATCATTACCACCATCATTACCACGAATAACATCATTACCACGAACATCATAATTACTACCTCCATTATCATTACCACCATCATTACCACGAATAACATCATTACCACGAACATCATAATTACTACCGCCATTATCATTACCACCTTCATAATAATTACCACGAACATCATAATTACAACGACCATTATCATTACCACGACCATTATCATTACCACGAACATAATAATTACCACGATTATCAAAATTACTACGAACATCATACTTACCACGAACATCATCATTACCATCATAATTACCACCACCATTATAGTTAACATAATAATTACCATCAGGATCATCGTTACCACAATGATTACCATCATCATTACCACCATCATTACCATCATTACCACCATCATTATCATCATTACCATCATTACCATCACCATTTCCATCATCATTACCATCATCATTACCACGAACATCATAATTACCACCACCATTATCATTAGCATCATAAATACCATCATCATCATTGCCACCATCATTACCATCACTATTTCCATTATCATTACCATAATCATAACCATCATTATTACATCATCATAACCATCATTATTACATCATAATTATCATCATCATTACCATCATCATTACCACCATCATTACAACCACCATTATCATTAGCATCATAAATACCATCATCGTCATCATTACCATCATCATTGCGATCATCATTACCATCATTAATACATCATCATTACCATCATCATAATTTCATAATTATCACCATAATTACCACAATCATTACCATCATCATTACCACGAAAATCATAATTACCACCACCATTATAATTACCATCATAATTACCGCGAACACTATAATTACCATCACCACATTATTAACATCATCATTACCACAACCATTACCACGAACATCATAATTACCTTCAGCATCATCATTGCTGTAAGGGTTTGCTCCCTCGGGGTAACGACCGGTTCCGTGATTTGGGAAGCGAACCCAGCACATTTCACTTAAACACTAGCTCACGCTGTCCCCCCAAAAGAGATTAATATTTCTCGAGGAGAGAAAACTGACGTCTGGTCAAGAAAAAACATACTGATGGAACAATTGTTAGTCATTCTCACTCGAATTGTACTGTCCAAGACACCCCAACCTCACTTCCCGGCTATTCTGCTAGGAAACTTCACTTTTAGAAGGGCCGAAATCCGCAGCGGACTAACCGCCACTGACCCCAAAATCGCACTGTCAACAAAGATATTCAGTTCCCGCCAAACAACACAATATAAGCAGAAGATGTGGCCTGCTGGGGGTCTTTGTGTATGACAAGGACAAGAATAACACCACTTCCTCACAGAGAGCATGTCGTAAAAGGCGACTAACTGTCTGACATGGCATAACACTGGCCATGGTTAGGTGGTTTGTTTAGAGCAGCATAGATGGCATCTAACAGGCTGCGGGTCTACTTTCTCTAGTGTTTGAGTCTATTAAGATGGACTCGCGCATCGGTTAACCAACCACTTTAAGCGCTTGTTCCAACGCAGTGGAGTATTAAGCTGCTCGAGCCTGCCCGCTAAGCAGGAAACCTTTCTCCCGGCTACATCCAGCTCATTCCAGAGTTGGGACATGCACAGGGGAATCTGCCCATGCTGAAGTACATGTCGACTACGACTAAGATTTGTGTGAAAGGTTAATAATATGAAAGGTATTCAAGGCAACATATTTAACAAAATCAAATACCACCATCATTACCATCAGCATCATCATTGCTGTAAGGGTTTGCTTCCTCGGAGTAACGGCCGGTTCCGCGATGGAGAAGCGAACCCAGCACATTTCACTTAAATACTAGCACACGCTGTCGTCTCCCCCCCCCCCCCCTTCCCAGGAATGAGATGTTGTAAAGGAATAAATTGAAACAATGTGAAAACATATTTTACCTCACATTTGAAATGTGGGTTATTGTCTTTCGTTGTTGATTTTGTTGATGTTACGGAACGAGCAGCATCCGAGCTCTCGACCCAATGCGGTGTAATGGTATCTCACGTGTTCGCTAGGTGTTGTCTAGTGCTACACAACGTGTTACATTTATCTGGCGTTGGAGGAAAAAAGTACTGTCCTAACATCGTTGAGCACTGAGCACTCCAAGAGATGAGAATCAACGCTTGCGTATGGGTGTGTACACATCCTGGCAGAAAGTCGTCAAGACTACCATAGTCAAATGGGAGTGGCATTCAAACAACAGCAACAACACACACCACCAACAATAACAACAACACTACCGACACCAACAACAACAACTACAACATACATATACTACCTCTCTCTTTCTCTTTATCTCACTCTCTCTCTCTCTCTCTCTCTCTCTCTCTCTCGCCATAGTTATTTGATAGATGTGCGCAGCTTATCCCCCGCTGCTATACGGTGTTTAATTCCCGGATATTCTGTCAACACAGAAGTGGAGGACTTACGCAGATGCTTACACACATCCTGTCACACCTGAGTGCTCATCAGACAAGCTCTTATGTATATTGTGTACACGGTTTCAGAAAGATGTTTACTTACTTTTCTTCCATGTCCAAGCACCACGTCATACGGCATGCATTCAGTATTTAGTGACGTGGATTGCCTTGTCATTTGCCTCCATCATGGTGCACTTATTGCATGCTTTTTGGAGGTTCAACTGGGTCCCGTACACAGCCTACTGACACGGGCCTTCTGACTAACGGAGAAATCCATTTTGAAACGTCACATTCCAAGGCTGACTAAATAACGGACCGTGCATATGTCAACTATCAGTGCAACTATAAAAGCGTGTTCGGGAAGCAACGATGGATTTGCAGTTGGTTTCAGGGCAGGATTATGTGAAATGATCACTATCAATGGTGATATGTTGTGTTTTGGACTTAATTTTTTTTAATTTTTTTTTTTAACATGGATTCATTATAAACCTTCGTACAATATAAGTTCCGTCATTTTGGCGGTGGTGGAATGTGACGTTTAAAGGGGTTTTCCGTGTCAGTCAGAAGGCCTATCTAATGTAGGGTATGGTCATATATTGCGCCACAGTCACATGTGCCATCATCTGTGTATCCCCATCATTTCGTGTTCCTCTTCCACCGTGATACACCAGTTCGGAGTGTTCAGCGACTTTCATGTTGTGTATGGTAGATGATGTCAGGGGGCAGGCTCCTCCCGAAGTTCCATCTCTGGGATCTGCATCAATTCGTGCCATCTCTCGATGCGGCGGCTTTCAGGGCTAGTATGTATGGGCTGTGCTGAATTTAGGAAGCTATGTCTGGATTTGAGTCTTGTGCTCTGTACGTGATGTTCAAACATTGGGTGTCTTGAGCCATGCTCTCGTAGATGTTTACTGATTTAACGACAGTCGTCTTCAGCTTCCGGGTAGCAGCATGGTAGACCGTTCTCACGACAGTATTGCCCGGTAATGTCCCCGTCATCGACACGCTCCAGCCAACCTAGCTGTAAATGGGATCAGGCTTGCTGTTAAAGAAGGAAAGGCCTCGACAGCTTCGGGTCTCCATGGAAGAATCGTCCAGGTGTACTTGCGTTTTAATTCAATCCAGACAGAGTTCCCCGGGTTCCCGTCATGCGTATGTGACAGATGATGACTGTAGGCGGAACATTCCATATCGGTTTAAGGGGAGGACTGGTAAGGTTAGGTCAGGTCAGGTCATCTCGTAACCTGTGATGTCGTTGGGGCACACATGAAGACATTCTCACAACACCACGCCACCCTTCTCTGTCAGCGGCCGCTGTCTGTGACTCTTCTGTTTGGAGATTGGTCCAATCTTTTATGTTGTCCTCCCATCTCTTTTTGGGACGACGTCTTCGTCGTCTGCCTTGCACCTTTCCGTTCAGGATTGTATTTGCAAGACCATTTGATCTCGATATGTGACCGTACCAAGCGAGTTTCCTTCTTTTGACAGTTGCCAAGAGGTCTTCGAAAGGCCCTATTGATGTAGTAATTCTATCTCGCATTTCCTCATTTGTAACTCGATCTTTGTACGTGACGTTTAAAAGTCTTCGGAAACATCTCATCTCAAAGGCCTGTATCCTTCGTTGAAGATCAGCTGTAACTGTCCATGTCTCACAAGCATAGAGGAATATTGACAGGACCAGTCTACGCATTAATCTGATTTTCGTGCATAGTGCTAACCGTTTATCTTGCCAGATTTTGTTCAGCCGTGCAAGCGCCGCTTTTGTCTGCGCTATTCTGGCCAACACCTCACATTTTGAACCTTCATCACTGACAATCGACCCTAGATATTTAAAACGGTCAACCATTTCGAGTTTCTGACCGTTAGCTTTTAAGGGGAGGAAAAGTCAATATAATTTAATTTAAAATAACTAAGTAACAACTTATATACGGATAGATGTGTGGGAAAGATGGTTATTTTCAGTTTAGAGACTGATCGTCTGGTAGAATGTAGGGCCCTAAAAGGAGCAGAAGGAAATGTCCTGGCAGGCAGATTGAAATAATTGGACGACCAAACACTACCACTGTAATTATTGAAATGGCCAGAATTGAAGAATGTCGACAAGAGTGGCGCTGAAAACGTCCAAACTATTGACTTTGATGAGCCGACTCCACATGAACTCGCACATCCACGAATCAAGCATAGGCCTGTATGTGCCATTTTTGCGCTTGTTTCTCTCCTTTGCCGTTTTCCAAGAATGTTCGATGCATTGGTAGGGTCAGCAAAGTTGACGGAGCCAATTACTGTTTGATGATTAATCTAGCTTTATTGGAAATCCCGTTATAGGCGCGATGTTTGACACCCCCATAGTGAAAAAGTGGACTATTCTGTGACGTCACTACCACAAATCTGGTGCTAAAAAATGTGTTTTCTTTGGGCTGAATTATAAGACACAATTACCCCGTCCAGGTTTTAAAGCCGCACCATCTCATTAACAGTTGTGGCTGTGTGCAAAACATTCTCAACCACTTCATCCCCGACAGCAGTGTCTGCTTCACGACTCAATTTACTTTCACTGCTTTGGCATTTAGTGAACTTCCACCTACGGCATGGGGTTGTAGTGAAACTTCCGATGTCACCTAGATACTTAGCACAAACTCATGCTCAGTTCAGTTCAAGTGCCATCTTCGCATCGAAGTTCGACTGCAATGGATCTCCAGTGAACTCTATCTCTCGCCGTAATTGTGCAAGCTGACATGAATTTTCCAGTCCATCTCCTGATGTTATCCACCCACTTATAACGTAATCTGAGTATTGAACGACTGCTTTCCAGGTCGTTGTCTTCAGACTTCGCACTGGCCACAATAGACTATTCAACAAATTGAAGATAGGTGGTACCGACGAATGCCCGTACGGTACCGGTAAAATGACCGCTGAACATCTGCTGCAGAACTGCCCGACATACGAGGATCAGAGAGAGCAGATGTGGCCATCACCAGTGAAACTGCAAGACAAGCTCTATGGCAGTGTCGACAGCCTCAGGATGACCGCCGCTTTTTTCGAAAAAATAATGGTTACTGTCTGACTGCGTACGAAGAAGAAGAAGAAGAAGAAGAAGAACGACTGCTTTCCACCTTACTTTCTAGTATGTTCTTCAACAAGGAGGTATGGTCTTTTTTATGGCCAAAATAACTTAGCCATCTAACCTTGATTTCAGTCATTAATTATGTAACCAACTATCGGCTAAATTTGTCAGACATGAGAACTCTCACCAAAGCACATGGAAAAAAAAAAAAATCATGGTAAGCGAAATGAAGTGTCTGATAAAGTCTGTTGGAGTAGCAATCCTGAATAAAGTACGAAACGAAGTAATCAGACATAAAGTGGGTGCAACATGGAAAGGCAGAGCAGAAAATGATTCAGACACCTGGCAAGAATGCAACCAAAGTTACCAGCTGTTCGTATCTACAATACCAGACATCAAGATTGCAGATCAAGAGACAGACCACGAAAAAGATGGATAGATGGTGTCAGTGAGACACTGAAGAAACACAGAATGACAACAACATCGGCGACAAAACTGGCACACGACAGAAAAATACACCTCCCCACGACGTCTAACGACAGAAGGGGATAGAACATGCTGATTCTCTTTTCACCCATAACATTGTCAATACCTCCACATTTGTTTTCTTCTCTGTAAAATGCGTTCCAATCTTTCATATAGTGTTTTGTAAACCTTCCTATTTGCTCGTGACTTTTATTGAGTAAATCTCCACGAACCGTCTTCATTTTGGATCAAACTTGCCATTACTCCATAGACTGTGAGTAAACTTTGCCTTGCTCCTTGATAAACTTTCCATCTCCCCCCCCCCCCCCCCCCCCCCCCCGGAGTAATCAAATCTTGTTGGTAAACCGCTGAATAAAGGAAACATAGACGTCATCACTAGATTAAAAACGCACGTACGCGCATACAGACACACACAGAGACAAACACACACACACACAGACAGAGAGAGGCACAGAGAGAGAGTTAAGTGCACCCCATAGCCTAACCTCCTCGACGCTGCATGTAAACATACCGTAGACACGTTGACTTAAGATCCTCCTTTTGGGACAGCCAGCCAGTAGACTCAAGCTGAACTGACTTTTTTTTTGCTGCCAAAGTAGACACAAGCTAGGTGCACGTTTTGCTTTTAGATTTGATCTTTGTTGTACCGTATACCTGATTTGAGGCGGTATGTCTAATCTTTATGGATTAAACGTTTGTTTGTTTGGATTGTGTAACTTCCCTCTTCTCTCCTTCTTCATTTATGTATCGTCTCTGTGTGTGTACGTGCCCCCCCCCCCCACCCCGCCCCCTGGTTGTCGTGTCAGTGGCGTATCCTGATACCTGATAGAGGTTGCTCAACATTCTTAGTATATAGTAATCTTATCAAATGAATGTTTCTAGAATGACTTTCACATAACATATTTTCATTGGCAATGTATCTGTCAGAAGACACACGATAATAAACTGGATGCGCATAGCTTGTAGAACAAGGTGATGTAAATGTAACTAGTTGTATACAGACTCTGCAGGGTCTTCTAAACCAGTATGAAGACGTTAAGTTAAGTTAAGATCTTCTGATACGCAATTGTGTTCTCCCATAATTCCATGACATAGAAGGAATTTAACTTTACAATCCCAACGCGTCGTATTCGAATACCGCCCTGTCCAGTTTGTCAGAAAAGTGATTATTTCTCGATTCGATCGCTTCTCCACGTACGGGAAGTAATGGCCAACCTTACCGTACGGCCCACCTGCCAAGAAACAGTCAAGTAGATTGGGGGTTGTAAGAAGCGACGATTTGCAAAGTGCGTGCTACTTACATACACATATAAAATACATGACACAACACTCTATACACTAATATATGCTCTTCGCAATAGTAAGTAAACTAATATGTACACTTCTGTAACTATAAAACTTCTTTAAAATGCAGAACTATCACGTTTCATCTAGCCGAGTGCGGGGATTTTAGCGCACGCTTATCAATGGTTCCTCATCAAAGGCGTATCCGTCTCTATAGACCATGCGCGTGGCGCCCTGTGCGTTTTGTCCAGCTCTTTCTCCTGTATTTTGACACTGTCTTTTATGGCTGTAAAGGCCGGTCCGTGAGTGGCAGTCCCTGCCACAGATAGTACAACCATGCTGATGAGACTGACTTGCCGGGGTGCTCCTTGATCTCTTCAGTTTTTATCTTTTCTTTGCAGCCAGAAGGCCTCTACGGAAGTCGGCAGCCAATATGCCCCCTCCAACTGACTGTCTCCAAACAGCTCGATCCTGGCAAATTTTTCTCAGCCCTCGGATGGGATGTCGTAAGACATCCATGTCCTTCTTATATAAATATCCTTGAATCGCAGTGTGGGACGGCCGATTCTTCTAGCTCTAAAGGCTATCTGTCCGTAGAGGATATCTTTTGGCAGTCTCTCATCTACCATGCGGTAAACATGCCACAACCATCGAAGACGTCGCTGGCTCAACAGCGAGTACATACTGTGGGTGTTTGCTATGTAAGACCGTATTATGGAACACTATCTCATGCCACCCAATCCCTAATATACACCGTAGACACCTCACAGGAAAGGTGTTGAGCCGCCTTTCTGTTTAGTGTACGCGCTCCAAGTCTCGCTTCCATACATGAGAGTGCCAAAAACGCAGGCCTGATAGACCAGGACCTTGGTGTAGTGAGACAATCAATGGGTAGTTAAACGCCAGTTAAACCCAATCTCACCAACATCTAGCATAGGAGTGTATGCTTTTCTAACCGCACGCAAGCAAAGGCCCGGTACTCTCGAGCACTGACTAACATAGCAGTCAGCGGCTATTGCGGCTAGTTGCAACCTAAGCAGCAACGAAATTTTACGAACATTTTCAATATAATTTATTGGTTAATTAATAAAAAATATTCTCATAACATACTATTAAAAATATATTTTCGAAGTTTCGCTTGGGCGTGCAGCATATCACATATTAGAGATACGCCACTGGTGGTTACACACCTTCTGCTAAACATCGAAATGGTGAACGTTCGTTTTCCGTAAGCATGGTTTGATAACTTTGGGTGTGCATCGAGTGGCAGATGAGTGTGGATATCGATCCTCTGATCTCGAGGACGTGCGTCCACAATATCTGAACGGCATAGATGTTTAGGTTTTCTTCTCTGTCAGAGATCAAACAAGAAGCCTGTCCTGTACGTTGCGTGACGATTGCGGAGAGAAGCGGCCTTTATTTCTCGCCTTTGAAATCTTCCCGGCGGATCCCCAGGAACGGGAATATCAGCGCCTTAGTGAAATGTAAATAGGATACGTTTTGTGCGTTTCTTCTTCTCGATTCTTTAAGCACAACGTGTCTCAATCCGCGTTCTTCCGTGTCCTTTGGGCCCATAAACATCTATGAGGAGTTTCCAGTCGTCTTCTTCTTCCTCGTTCGTCTTCAGACCTCAACTTGGGATCAAGATGCTGAGCAGTGCATGAGCTGCAGTGGGCAGCTACCCATAGCTGACTGCTAACGTCAGGGCCAGCGAACCAGAGCTGCCAAGACCCTTCTACACCTCCACGCGGTGATCCCGGATAACAGCTTGCAACAGGGCAGACTGGCTAAGGAGAAGGGATCGAAGAGGGAATGCTAACCCGGTACTAAAAAAATGCACCGAAAGGTGCAAATATCGCAGTCAAGCTGTAAACTACGACACAACGCATTCCGTTCTCTAGACCACATTCTGCTACTTAGGCCCGTGTCAGGGTTTGGTAGCGGGAGATTGAGAACGAACGAAGCCAAGCCAAGACCTCGACTTCAATGACTTCAACGAAGGCAGTAGTCGACACGAGGCTCGTGCACTTCCATATAGCTTCTCGTGGAAGGACAGTGGTTGCTGCCAAATGCTACTTCTTTTGTCGGTATACAGTGGGCAGGACTGCAAAAAGTGTTCTGCCGTCGTGGGGGCTGTGCCACAGGTACAACGATCCGTAGTGCCAATCTTGAACTTATTGTATAGATAGCATTTCAGTCTGTCGTGTCCTGTGCGTCACCGGAGAATTATCACCTGTCCTTCTCCCCCGCCCCCCCCCCCCCCTGGAGAGTCGGTGGTGGCACGCATCGTTTTCTATGTGGCAAGAGTGGTCTTTCATTTCGATATAACTAGTGTCAAATGTAATCAAAATGGAAGAGACCACACTGGCCATATATAAAATGACGGCTACCACCGACTATCTAGATGAGAACATGTGATCATCTTCCGGGTAGGAACAGGACATAACAGACTGAGATGCCATTTTTATTGCAAATTTTAAGATTTACGCTACTTACCTTTGTACCTCTTGCACATCCCCCGTGAAGCCGGAACGTTGATTGCTGGCCTGCCCATCATGCAGTGGTGAAAAGAGTAGCACAAGTACCAACAGATGTCCGTCCACGAAAAACTGAACCGAAGTTTACAGTGCCTCGAACTGATTGCTGCCTTTCTTAATTATTGACTTCGAACTCAGAAGATAATCGAAGAAGAAATGATTGCGAAATCGGGAAAAAACCAGTTCTCTTAACCACTGTGCTAGTTAGACGTTCTCGAACTCTTGAGCTGCGTCTAAAAGCACATTGTCATGATCCATGAAGTACGCTTTACGATAAGCACATGAGTGCTAACATGATAAATTGGTAGCCATATTAATGGGATGAAGTGTTAGAGACTTCATTGTACTAGATGCCATCATCACCGTCGTCATCATCATCATCATTGTCATCATCATCATCAGGTGCACTGTCGGTTGGCGTTGGCGATCATGGATCTCTATCCACTTCTATCACGTGTGTCCTTTACCAACTCTGTTGTTGATTGTCGCCCGTACCATTCTGCCAGGCTGTTCAATATTTTATCTATATGTCTTCCTCTGTTTCTCTTTCCTGCTATCTTTCCCGTTGTCACAGCGTGCTCAGAACCGTCCCCTCTCATAACATGCCCGAAAAATGGCATGAAATTAGTTTTTTTATTTAATGAGATACAGTGGACAGTTTCCTTCCGTGCTGTCTTTGCTTATCTAACAGCAAGCAAGGTAACCAATTATGGCTCAACTGGGAAGTGTAGGTAATGTGGACTTGACCTGCTACAAAGTGGCACGCTAACATGAAATGGTCTATAAATAAGTGTAAATGATTAACTTTCCCCTCAACCCATTTCTTGAAGCATTGGTCCAATAATGCATTTCATTTACTCTAACTAGCTTATCCTTTATCACGCCCTTGTCTGGACAAACTCTACGTACAAAATTGAAATTTTAAAAAATTGTTACGGAGAACCTACCAATAGTCACTTAAGAAAATGCTGAATACGTCACCATCTACACGCGATATTTTGCCGGTAAAATTATAGTATGTTAGATTACAATTGGCTTTTGAACAATTACAATTTTTAAACGCCGTTTCGAGCAAACCGACATTTTGCAAAAGGTGAAGTAGGTTGTTGGGAAAGATCTTTATCGAGTAGATCTGTTTATTTTGTTTGTTTAGTTGATAGAACTACGCTTGAATTGGAAACTAACAGTTGTGTCGATATTGTAAACACAGTATCGATACGCTGTTGTGGCTTCCATGGTTTTCTATCGGAGCGACTAGGCCTAGCGGTCGAGTCCAAATATTTCCGAGATTTTCATAAATTTTCAACGTCATCTTTTTGTATCTCAGAAACTAACAAACACACAACAAAAACTATAACACCCACACGTTCTTTATTTAATTATGTCGCCACACACAATAAAATCATATTTATTGACAAACAAACAGAAAAGTTACAATTTTTTTAAGTCGACTACCATAGCGAGATATCAAGTTGCGCAAATTTTTGTAATAAATTATGTGGCGTACAGAAGGTTGTTTAGAAATCCTGATTCCAGTCGTTTGCAATGCGGTTTCATAGCAACTAGCAGACTCATGCAGAACATCAACGTTCAGTCGAACTGTACAATATGGAGGAAACAACAGCAGGTTAACAATCAAAGTGTGTCCCTCTTTCCACACCCATCCTCTGTCTCACATCCACATTGTTCCCCGTCATCCAACCCTTCCATCTCTTCCACCTCAATCCGTCCATTTCTTCCACCTCAATCCGTCTATCTCTTCCACCTCAATCCGTCCATCTCTTCCACCTCAATCCGTCCATCTCTTCCACCTCAATCCGTCCATTTCTTCCACCTCAACCCTTCCATCTCTTCCACCTCAATCCGTCCATCTCTTCCACCTCAATCCGTCCATCTCTTCCACTTCAATCCGTCCATCTCTTCCACCTCAATCCGTCCATTTCTTCCACCTCAACCCTTCCATCTCTTCCACCTCAATCCGTCCATTTCTTCCACCTCAATCCGTCCATCTCTTCCACCTCAATCCGTCCATTTCTTCCACCTCAATCCGTCCATCTCTTCCACCTCAATCCGTCCATTTCTTCCACCTCAATCCGCCCATCTCTTCCAGCTCAACATGTCCATCATTTCTCCATTCCAAGTCGGCCACCCCTTTCACTCAACCCGCCATAACTTCTCCCTTCAAGCCTCTAATCCATTCAACCCACTCATCTCTCCTATCTATTGACCATCAAGGTCCCCTCCCAAATCTCCCCGTAAACTCATCCATGCTTGTTTCAGATTCAGAACTGAGGATCAAGATGCTGAGCAGCGCATGAGCTGCAGTGGTCAGCGACCCATAGCTGACTACTAGCGTCAGGGCCAGCGAACCATAGCTGCCAAGACTCTTCTACGCCTCCACGCGGTGATCCTGGATAACAGGCTGCAGCAGGGCAGACTGGCTAAGGAGAAGGGAACGAAGAGGGAATGCTAACCCGGTACTAAAAAAATGATTGCTGAAATCGGATGTGTTGGACCGAAAGGTACAAATATCGCAGCCAAGCTGTAAACTACAACACAACGCATTCCGTTCTCTGGACTACATTCTGCTACTTACCCTTTCAGGGTTTGGTAGTGGGAAATTGAAAACCAACGGAGAAGAAGAAAAAGAAGATTCAGAACTGTCTTCATCTTTCAACAGGCATAATTTCATAATTATCCTAAGCAGCGCCCCGTATCGTAGTTGAGCCCATCACGTGATTTGATTCGACAGGGGAGGGATGTAACGTGTTTTTTTCCATCATCATCATGTAGCATGTTCTTTGAAGAACGTCGCTCCAATCACAGTCTGTCTGAAAGAAACTCGTTCTCTTGCCAAAACTCCAGCCTCCGTCACAGTCATACCCAGGCATTCCTGGATATCTTGGTGCCATCGTCTTCTTGGTCTATCCTTTCCTCTTTTGCCTGGCATCATACCTTCCATCACCGTTCTCTCAAGACCGTTGTGTCTCTTGATGTGACCAAAGTATTTGCATTTTCTAGCTAAATGGAATTGATAAACCAGTTCTCCTCTATGCCCAACTCTTGCCGAATGTCTACATGTGTTTTGTTTTTTCTCTGTCCAGGGTATTCTTCTGAGGATCTTTCTGTAACATTTTGACTCGGAAGGATTCGATTCTTTGTCTAGACGTTTTGGTAATCGTCCATGATTCACTGCCATAAGCTGCCACAGGAAAAACACAGGCTTTCAAGACTTTTACTTTTATCATTTTGTTGGTGCTCTGCCATAATTTCTTCAGGCTGTTCAGTCTCTGAATTGCCATAGTTAGTCTTCTTATTATTTCTTTCGAGCAGTCGCCATTTTTTGTCAATTCTGGAGCTCATATATTCAAAATGACATTTGTTTTTTTTTTAGGTTGTAAAAATTCACGACGTTCGTTAACTTGCCTCGTATCGTAGTGGCAAAATTTGACCCACTTGTAATGACACCACGTGATTCCATCAGCCAATCAAATCTTTCTTTCAAACGGCGGATAAATATACGCACGTTAAAGAAACAATACATGGTTTTTACATGATGAGGTTGCCAGACCCACGCACAACTAACTAGTCACTTCCTATGGCGTGCATTCTTGGAATCAAGACTCATATTATGTTTGCCCAGAGAACAGCTCAAATGTTTATATATTAAACTGTCCATTATTAAATGTGGATTATAGACCATCAGCTTGACTTGACTATAAACAAATAATAGATGCTGGTCTCTTCATTTGTTCAGCTTTTATTTCACTAATTTCTTTGTTTGTTTTATTGCTTGAGGTCAGCTCGACTTTTCCGGGCTAGTTTTGAATTTCTTCATCAATTAAAAGGAATACCGGGTTCAGATTTGACCTACTCGGTGTCAGTGCACTTACACCGATCTCCTTATTATGTCATCATCGTCATCGTCATCATCATCATCATGTGTAATATGGACTGGCGTAATCGATCACGGATCTCCAGCATTGCGTATCAATGTGCCGTTGATCGTCTGTTGAGCCAGGGTACTAAACCCTTCAGAGAGTTTATCTTATTTGTCATCTGTCCCACTTACCCGACATTTTGCTAGGATTGGCGGAGAGAATGTTCAGGTCGAGGAATAAAAAAAAACCGTTAGTGGAAGTTGGAATAAGTTGAGAATCTTGGGGTAGGGATTTCATTGTGTGTATCTTTATATATATATATATATATATATAACAAATCATTCGGGGGAAACTCAGGCGCTAGTCCGGTCAGGCACAACATATTGGCCAAATCGTCGCGTCAGGGTCCGGCACAATATACTGGCCAAGACCACTGTCTATTCTATGCAGCGTTCTCTGGAAACAGGCTGTTTTAAAGTCAGCTTGACTGACGAGATGAGGATCAACGTAATCCCCGCAGTAGTAAGCCTCACGTAGATGAAGCCAAGCATAGCACAACCGCCTGAGAGGACTGTCGTCTACCTTCATCAGCACACCCGAGATGTGAGAAAGCTGTTGGAACCCGCTACTTAACGCTCTTTTCACGGCGCACAAAAGAGTAAACCTACTTATTGTGGACATTCGAAATAACAAGAATATAGTCATTCCCCGTTCACCATACTTGCCGTACTTGGCGTTTAGTACCGTCCTCTTGTTCCAAAACATGAATAATCCAATTCTTGGACGTCGTTTTTCTGGCGTCTTTTATATATGTATCATCATCATGTAGCATGTCCTTTATTAAACTCTCTACATTTTTCGTAGATATTCCTCATATTGATTATGTGATCTCTTGTCCATCTGTCTTTT
Source organism: Ariolimax columbianus (assembly GCA_036924085.1). Taxonomy (NCBI): domain Eukaryota; kingdom Metazoa; phylum Mollusca; class Gastropoda; order Stylommatophora; family Arionidae; genus Ariolimax; species Ariolimax columbianus. The sequence continues at coordinate 89,015,788 of JAVGWX010000003.1, forward strand.
CTAAAACCTGGAGGACCACTTTTTCAACATTCATATTTCGCATGAGTTCGAAAATGGCCACAAAAGCCAATCGGATTCCGGAATTGTCTGTCGCATGTAGTACAAGTAAATAGGACTGCCCTTAGCACGTGGGTTGAAGACGTGTTGATGTGAGCAGACTTGCAGAACGATCGTCTCTGTGTAGCCTCATTTATTCTGGGCGTCTCATGTCTCTAAACATCCTCAGCAATAGTGCTGCGCCAGTCCGCGATTGGTCGTGATTCTTTCCCAGTCATTAAGGCTAATACTCTCACTGGATCAGTGATTTATTAAGCATGTCTATGTACCGTTTCTTCTGACAATCGCTCGCTCTGTTGCCATTCTGCAGTTCACCATAGAGAAACTCTTTTGGTAGACGTTGATCCAACATGCGTACCACATGGCCAGCCCATCTCACGCTGATCCAACATGCGTACCACATGGCCAGCCCATCTCACGCTGATCCAACATGCGTACCACATGGCCAGCCCATCTCACGCTGATCCGACATGCGTACCACATGGCCAGCCCATCTCACGCTGATCCGACATGCGTACCACATGGCCAGTCCATCTCACGCTGATCCGACATGCGTACCACGTGGCCAGTCCATCTCACGCTGATTCAACATGCGTACCACATGGCCAGTCCATCTCACGCTGATCCGACATGCGTACCACATGGCCAGCCCATCTCACGCTGATCCGACATGCGTACCACATGGCCAGTCCATCTCACGCTGATCCGACATGCGTACCACATGGCCAGTCCATCTCACGCTGATCCGATATGCGTACCACATGGCCAGCCCATCTCACGCTGATCCAACATGCGTACCACATGGCCAGCCCATCTCACCTGTGCTGCACATATCATGGTGTGTATACTGGACATACCCGTTCGCGCTAACACATCTGCATTTGGCACGATGTTCCCCCATCTAATACCCATTAGTTTTGTTCAAATATAGCAGACAATCGACTGTGTCGGACACACGGTCTGTACATTATCGGATCATGTGCACCACAATTAGCCCACTATATCGACACTTAACTGGACAAATATTTGAAGTGCGGTTGCAGCTGTTTGCATACAACTTCGCCCGATTCATTAAACTGGAATCAAATCCATCTTCTATTGATGGTCACCATGTGGATTCGTTAGTAGGTAATGAAAAGTGAATTCTGTTCTATGAACCAAGGACCACTTAATGACAACAATCATTTTTTCAGCATGTAAAATTTACCAGTACTCGGTGGGGGAAGAGGGGACTCTCATCAAGCATGTTAGTCAGGGTCAGGTTGGTTATTGGTACCACAGCCTGTGAGATCCTGCACTTTATTCCGCCATGGCTAGGTAAAATATACTGGCCAAGACGACACCACCTCCCCCCCCCCCCCACCTCACTTCCACTAAGTTCTCCCTGGAAACAGTCTGTTGTATGGCAGCCTGGCAACCGAGGTGGGGAATTGACAAGATTTCAGTAGTATTGGATGGCACACAGATGAAGCCAAGCAAATCACAAACGCCTGGGGGACTCCAGGTCACCTTCATCAGCACGCTCGGGATCTGAGGAAAGCTACTGCAACCCGTGACTTAATGTCCTTTTCAGGGCGCACACAAGAGTAAACTTATCAATTGTGGGCATTCAACAACAACAACTTCCTTTAGGATTCCAGTCCACCTTCATCAGCACGCTCGGGATGTGAGGAAAGCTACTGTAAAATTGTCACTTAACGCCCTTTTCATGGCCCTCAAAATAGTAATTGTACCCAATTGTGGGCATTCAACAAAAAAAACAAATACAATACCAACCAGCACTTGATAGGTACACTCATCCTTTGTCATCATTCATACATCTGGTTCCCCTTAGAGCATAGGGCCCCAATAGATGCTCTCCATGTGTTTTTATTCTAATCCGTCTTCTTCATGGTGGCCTCCTCCCCCACTGTTATTCGCCAGGTGTTTCTTGGTGTCCACACTCTTATCTTTCCGTGTGGGTTTCAACCCAGTTCATATCGAGCAATATTTCCGCGCGTCTTTCTTTCTGACGGTGTCTTCTATCCATCTCCGCTATCTTTCCCCAATCTTCCGCTGTATTGGCTGTTGTCGTTTTCTTACCCACAAAATTGGTGTTTGCTTTTACCTCCCTCCTCCTAAAATGAGGCACTCCCCTCGCTCCCCCCTCCTCCCAGTATATCTCGGGGACCTCTTACCGGGGAGGATTGAATAGGCCACTGTATCTCCATGCATGCCGTAAAAGGTGACTAAAGAGAGTTGTGCATGGGGCTAGCGACCTCATCACACAAAACACATTGTAACAATACCTACCATTGCTAAAACACTCAAAAGTGCTTTATCGCGAGTTTCCAAAAATGGGTTTCTCCATGCTTCAGCTGGAGTGAAAAGTAGACAAGAGCAAGAAAGAATCTAATATGAAGTATGCAACGATGACAACTTAGATAAAGGTGAAGGAAAAGCGAAGGGTGTTCTCTGCATTTGGCTAATAGTTTCAACAACAAGAATTCAAGTACAGGCGTGTGTCCGTGGGAAGGAAAGGCACACGGCTAGACATTTGTCTAGATCTGTCAACTCTACCAGAGGAGCAGAGTAACAGGATGGTGTTCTTCGGTCAAGATAAGGGATACCTGTTTATGTACTAGGGTTGTCTGATACAGGCCGCCAAGTTTGTGAAGGAAGTAGATGTCAGCATTTCTTATTTATTTTTTTTCTTGTTCTTGTTCTTGTTCTTCTTCTTCTTCTTCTTCTTCTTCTTCTTCTTCTTCTTCTTCTTCTTCTTCTTCTTCTTCTTTTTCTTCTTCTTCTTTCGTTCGTTCGTTCGTTCGTTCGTTCGTTCTCATTCTCCCACTTCCAAGCCATGAAAATGGCTTTGCAAGTAGCAGGATGTTGTCTGAAGAACGGAATGCGTTCTGTCGTAGTTTACAGCTTGACTGCGACATTTGCACTTTTCGGTCTGACACATCCGACTTCAGTGGCATTTTTGAGTACCGGGTTAGCCTTACCTCTTCGATCCCTTCTCCTTAGTCAGTCTGCTCTGTTGCAACCTGTTATCCAGGATCACACTTGGGGAGGTGTGAAAAGTCTTGGCAGCTCTGGGTCGCTGGCTCTGACACTAGCAGTCCGCCATGACTCTCTGACTGCTGCAGTTCATGCACTGATGTAAGCATGTAAGAGCGAACATTCATTTATATAATTATCTAGGCGTGCCTCTTTATATATCTTTTATGATGAACCAGTGTAAAATCAGTTATCAATTATTGTGGATTACTCTCAGAACTTGTCGACATTGCGTACTATTGACGTCACATAACGTGTAGTTTGGATACGACATTTGATACGTCACTTGCTGTCAGCATAGCCTCGACCATTAGTTCTTAGTTCGACCCGTTCTTCGTCAAGAGGTAATCGCCATTGAGCGGGTCCCAACTCAGGATCCAGTCGTTTCTGTCGCGGGCGCGTGTCGTCCAGTGTGATAGTAGTCTGTCTGTTGTGGGGTCGTGAAGGTTGTATATTTCTAGTGAATCTCGCCAGCGAGTTGGAGGCCGTCCCCGAGGTCTTTTTTTTCTCTTGGGTACCACATTGTGGTTAAGGTACTCCATCTTTCGTCTTGTCTTTTGGATTTATGACCAGCCCAGCGGTGTTTCGAATGGTTGACGTACTGCAGGACATCCTTTGATGTGTGGCATTCTCCGGAGGTCGCTATTGTGTATTTCGCTCTGTCGCCGTTGTCTGAGAGTTATGCCCACGAGGCGTCTTTCAAGAGATAAGTGTGCTGTTCTCAGTTGGTTCTCTGCTGATTTGCTTAGAAACCAGGTTTCGCTACCATAGCAGAGCGCTGGCAGGACTACCGAGTCGAAGAGGTCCGCAGGTAGTCTGGTGTCCTTTCTAGCGTCTGTTGCTGCCCAGCCCGCCCGTTTCCTTCTAGCGATCTCAGGTTTTATGTTGTTCTCCATGTTAAGGAGCCTTCCCAGATAAACATTAGACCATAAGACCTTAAATAGGGATCAAGATGATGACCAGCGCATGAGTTGAAGTGGTCAGCGACCCAAAGCTGACTGCTAGCGTCAGGGCCAACGAACCAGAGCTGCCAAGACCCTTCTACACCTCCACGCGGTGATCCTGGATAACAGGCTGCAGCAGGGCAGACTGGCTAAGGAGAAGAGATCGAAGAGGGAATGCTAACCCGGTACTAAAAAAATGCTTGCTGAAGTCGGATGTGTTGGACCAAAAGGTGCAAATATCGCAGTCAAGCATTTCGTTCTCTTGACTGCATTCTGCTACTTAAGCCCTTTTATGGTTTGGTAGCGGGAGATTGAGAACAAACGAAGAAGAAGAAGACCTTTAATAATTAGCTAACCCAGCGTTTCTGGAACCTCAAAATGTAAATATAGATTCTTTCTTTGGAACCACGGTAAATTGAAATAAAAATGTTTGTTTTTGATTATGTACACAAGTGGGAATTCTTAATGTGAGTCGACCTGTACTTCTACAGGGACAGATGTCCATGTACATGTTCCAGCTCTGGCGTGAGCTGGATTTAGCCGGGTGGAGGATTTCCCGCTTAGTGGTCCAGGCTCGAGCAGTTTTTTTACTGGTTAACCGATGTGCGAGTCCATCTTAATAGACCCAAACACTAGAGCAAAGTATACCCGCAGCCTGTTAGGCGCCCACTATGTTGCATTTAACAAACTACCTAACCAAAGCCGGTGCTATTATGTCATGTCACACAGTTAGTCGCCTCTTACGACATGCTGGTTTTAAAATTATTATTTTTTTAATTGCGTTCGTCTAATGCCTCTATTTCCCCAAGGCGGTCTCCGTTGTACTATGTTTTTATTTTGCGCCTGTCGGTCTACTGCATCCGACTTCGGCATGCGTTTTTATGTAAGTGTCTACTTCTTTCTGCATTTTCTAAGGGTTTGCTTCCTCGTGGTAACGGCCGGTGCTGAGATGGTGAGCGAACCCAGCACCTTCGAGTTGTGAGCCTTGTCATTTAACCACTAGCCAACGCCGTCCCCATACACATGCTCAAATGAGAATTAGGCTTATTATCCTGACCAAATTGAGCACTTTGAAAGAAGGCCCGGATTTTGTGCGTTTGATATCGAAAGCAAAGAGTCACGCTTTCAGTTTGTGTAATTATAGTGATAATTTTATGTCTCTTCTTTATTTGCAGAACATATACAGGCGAAGTATACATTGTTTGCGTCAATGTGTTTGTTGGTGTTGGAATATGCAAGTGGTTAAAGATGCGCGGGAAGAGGAAAAACACATTAGAAGAAATTAGAGAGACGACATTTTAAGAAAAACAAAACACTCCAATTGAAAGCTATCCCCTTCAGGAAGGCCTGGGGAGATGGACAGGGGGATTGACCATTAGAAGAAGAAGGGTGGCTGGTTATTAGAGGAGGATGTGGTGGGATGGAGATTGGGGACTTTTCGGCAAACGAGGGGTGCAGGAATGGGGAGATCATTTAATTGTGAAGCTGCTGTTATTTCTTTCACATTGAGCGGTTCTATTTAAGGGCACAACTTCTGCACGAATAGTGCTCAGTTCAGTTCAAGTACCCTCTCCGCATCGAAGGTCGGCTGCAATGGTTCTCCAATGTACTCTATCACTTGCCGTAATGGTGCAATCTGACAGACTGTTTCCAGTCCATCTCCTGCTGATATCCATCCAGGGACAACAGTATTGCTAGTGGAAGGATATTTTGTCAAGTCATATCGTCTCATGCCATACCTGGCAACCGGAATCATCTTCTTACCTCACACTCTGTTTCATTTAACTCTGTCCAACAATCACACTCTACCACAACTTTCATGCGCGCCCTCAGGGTGAGGCCCTTCCATTGCATTTTGGTTGTGTAGACTTCTGAGAGTGCCCTAACTAGCATAGATATATACAGACACACCCATGTATCCAAGCACTGGTTCATACGTCCTGATATCACCTAAAAGGCTACGGCTCAAGGTGGAAAAGAGCGTGCCTGCGTCAGTAGAATACAGAGAGGCAAACACTTGAAGAAAAAAAACCAACCAATAATATGTGTGTATGTATATATATATATATATTGACCTGTTTAATCTCGTAGCGAGACTGTGTAGTTGCAGTCTGTTTCTACAGTCGCCACTTGGAGGCCGAATAGGGTCTTTGTCAGTTATGGGTCACTGACCCTGATCCAATCAGTCAAATATGAGTCGCTGTCAATTCCGTGTCGTATCCGAAGATTGCGGAGCTATGTCGTCTTGTTCCTAAGACTATAGTACCTTCCTTGATATCTCATTGAGGATAACTGAGACACTAGTCCGGTGAGACACAACGTACTGACCAGGACGAGGTGTCAATCAGACAAATATACTGACCAAGACCACTATTTCTCTTCCATGTAGCGTTCATGTAAACAGGCTGTTTTTAAGGCAATCTGGCTGACGATGTGGGGATCGACGTGATCCCCGTAGTAGTGAGTGTCACGCAAATGAAGCCATGCAACTTTATCAGTTCGCTCGGGATGTGAATTAAGCTACTACAATCCGCCACTTAAACTCCCTTTTCAGGGCGAATAAAAGAGTAAACTTACTCATTATGCATTAACAACAACAACAACAACATGTCTCATTAAAACATCGCATATACTAAACAAAATATTAAACAAACACATAGACAAAGAAAATAACCCTGAAGTCACAATGCAAACAATTAATTGATAGTTGTGGCAGATAAGTATGTCATCATCATCATCATCATCATCATAATCATTATCATCTATCCACTTGTGTCATTAGACGTCGTGGGTAAGTGTAGTTTTCTGTCGTGCACCAGCTTTGTCGTCGATGTTGTTGTCATTCCGTGTTTCTTGAGTATCTCACTGACACCATCTATCCATCTTTTACGTGGTCTGCCTCTTGCTCTGCAACCGTGATGTCTGGTATCGTAGATACGAGCAGCTGGTAACTTTGGTTGCATTCTTGTCAGGTGTCCGAACAATTCTATTCTCTGCCTTTCTGTGTATTCCATGCATGGTGTTGCACCCACTTTATGTCTTTGATTACTTCGTTTCGTACTCTGTCCAGCCTTGTGACCCCGACAGCCTTTCTCAAACACCTCATTTAGCTTACCACGTTCTTGCTTGGTTTGTATGTACCGTACCGTAATACACACATATTGCTAGTACAGCTATCGAGAAGCTCATAATTTACCTGGTGGGAACAGAAACCATGACACTATCACACGATGAAGCGCATTCTCCTGACCCCCTCATACCAGCTCCTGTTATCAACAGGTTCTCTTCTTCCCCCCTCAGCACGAGAAGATAACACTAGGCAAGTTTATACAAGTTAGAAGAGATGGTGAGGATGATGGTGTTGTGACGCAAGTGGTGGAGAGGCATCTGTTGTATGCAACAACATGACATGAGGAATGTCCTACCCTTAGCATTGTTCTTGTTCACCGTGTCTCTTTTAAAGATGGACCTCTTCAGCTGGCATCCTTACATAGGGTTTTTCTGTAGGAGTTTTAATGTGCGTGGACTGTAAAAAAAAAGCATAGAAAGCATTCGATAGCATTGAAATGACTACAGTTCTAAATGCCGAACTGAATCCAGGCGTTGAGGAACAATATGCGTTGATATTAATAGCAGATATGAATGAGGGCTGCTCCAGCAATACTGCCCTTTTTAAAATGCTTGACATAACCATTGTCGGGTTGCGAGGACTTGCATTTTCCAATGTTAACTACTACTTCTTATTCTTCTTGTTTTTTGTTCTTATTGTTGTTTTTCTTCTTCTTTTCTTCTTGTAGTTGTTGTTGTTCTTATTGTTCTTCTTGTTCTTGTTCTTTTTCTTTTCGTCTTCTTCTTCTTCTTCTTCTAATTGTTCTTGTTGTTGTTCTTTTTCTTCTTTTTTTTCTTCTTTTTCTTCGATCAACTGATGTTATGCCCGCTGAGGTTCACGACGGAGATTGCGTTTCAGGTCAACCGATCCCCCTCAGCTTTTCGAGCATGGCCAGACTGCCTCTCCTTTGTCTGCATAAGTGAGACAGTCTTGCAGGAGATATTCTGAATTTTGCTTGGGTGCTCCGTAATGGCGGATAAGCCCACCTTGACGTGGTTGGAGAACTTGTGTGCCTCAATGATCTCGGGAGCTAAGCCGGTGGGAGTTTTATTCCATGCCGGGTCACCCAACCGGACATGTCTTTAGAGAGGGGCCAGACCAAGAGGCTGAGGAGTAGATGGAATCATTTAGGTGAGGATGCTGACCCACACCAACTCATCCCCACCTTATGGGTTAAATGCTTTTATTGTTCCAGTCCTTGCTTTCGACGTAATTCAGTCCACGTTAAGGTCAAGCCACCGTTGTCTTGCTGAAGTTCCAATTTTAACCATATTCCCGATAACCTAGCGAGCTTACACTGTGTGCATAGCCCCCATTAGTGCGACCTGGTAATCTATACAATTTTGATCGATACTGGCAGGTCATTCACAAATTTTAGGCAGAAAAACTTCGTTTCCTTAAATTTCCTTACTTGAGTTACAATGACCACGTCTCAGTTGAAACCCGAGATATTTCCCAGCGTTTTTCCGCCTGTGCGTGTCACTGAATTTTTCGTCGCAGCGTGAGACGATTGTCAAAAACCTCGGCAACAAAATGGTGCTGGTAAAAAAAGCCAGAAATCTGTCATTTAGAAGTATGATTTAGTGACAAAATAGTCAGTCGATCATTTCATTTCGTGACAGACGCGTTTATTGTTCATCTATTCTATTAAGTTCTTATAAATAAAGGCTTCTACTGAAAAATTTACTTGTTTATTTTTGTTTCCCGACATATTAACATACACAATCAACGTGGCATACAAGGAGGAAGACTAACTTCTGGTCAGGCAAAATATACTGATCAGACATGTTAGTCAGGATCAGGCAAAATATACTGATCAGACATATTAGTCAGGGTCAGGCAAAACATACTAATCAGACATGTTAGTCAGGGTCAGGAAAAATATAGATCCTCACCTCGGCTTCCTTGTAGCCGTCCCTGGAAACAGGCTGTTTTCATGGCATCCTGGCTACCGATGTGAGGGATCGACGTGATCGCCGTAGTAGCGAGCGACACGCAGATGAAGCCAAGCATAGCACAACCGCTTGGAGGACCCCGGCCCACCTTCATCAGCATTCTCGGGATGTGAGGAAAGCTACTGCAACCGGCCATTTAACGTCCTTTTCAGGGCGCACAAAAGAGTAACCTACTCATTGTGGGCATTCGCAAACAACAACAGCAACGGCGTGGCATACGACAGGATACAATCTCTCCCAAACCTTTCACGGCAGTCCTTGAGGAAGTCCTCCGTTCACTAAATTCAGATATTGTGAGTATCTTACAAGGTCGGAGACATGCTCCGACTTGCGGTTAAAATAGCAGTAAGGCGTAACTCCTGCCTTTCTCATGGCCATGTTTGTCTGTCTTATCTGTCTGTCTGTCTTTCCGTCTGTGTCTGTCTGTCTCTATCTGCATCTGCCTGCGTTTCTGGCTGTCTGTCTGTCTATCTATCTTCAGTCCACTCATGTCGTTAGACGTCGTGGGGAGGTGTGATCTCCTTTATTTCATATTTTTTTGGCAGGTGAAAATCCACGGGTCAATAGCCAAGTCAATCCCAACATCTGTTAGCCACTGGAATATACGATCGCCTATCTTTGAGACTGGTGTAGGTGGAATCGTAAATTAGAGCAAGATGGACCCGCTGTCTGCCAGGCGCATATATGCCGCTCCGCTAACCACATTATCAAGACCTGAAGTTATGGCCACACAGTCCCCCTTTTTAGATATTTAAGTTGAGTTTTGCCCGAGCAGCGGCCGTTAGTCCTACTCTTTTCGATTTCCAACTGCTAAAGTATTTTCTAACGTGCGTGCCACTGCACACGGGTGTCTGATCTCACTACTCAGAGATCAGGGGACATTTTCACCGGATGATCCACTTGAAAAAATCCTGGTGTCTTTATCAGGATTTGAACTCGCGACCTCGGCGCCCGAGGCGAACACATTACCTCGAGACCACTGGATCCCTCTGGACCTGTTTGTACTAACAGAAAAAGTAGTGAGTCTCTGCCTTTAATAATCAGATGCTTTGAGCGTATGGTACTCCAGCCTGCAAGACAGACTCCTCCAGGATAAGAAACACTGATTGAGAAGGAACGCATTTCAAAACAATGACTGCCCGGTATCTTGCAAGCAAGATAAACTGAAACTGCGTGGTTACCATGGCAACCAGAATAGGCACACTGCTTCTTCCTTTGCACGCCGTAAGAGGCTTCAGAGGAATGTTGTTCATGCATCTGGCAACCTCAGCTTGTAGATACTGTTTCCGTGAAACCTTACTGAAAATGGCCAGTAGTAGCTGGGTAAGATAAGCCAAATGGGCACTAGCGTTTAATTCACCCTAAACAGAGTACCTTGTGTTCCCGTCATACGTAACGGGGCATTCCACTTCTCGTTAAGGGGAGGACAGGTCTGTATAATTTTATTTTAAATAAACAAGTGAAGACATACAATTAGTGAAGAGAAGAAGAGATGGTCAAAGTCAGTTTTGCGAAAGGTACGGTTTAGGGTTAGGTTTACGTTTAGGGTTAGAATTTAAGGTTATGGTTAGGGTTAGATAATATGGTTGTTATTACATCGTCTGACAGCATGGATAATGCCATGCTGCTGTAGAAACTGGATGCTACTCTCCTTATCCTGGACAAACGTCGACAGATTCAACAATTCATTGCAAAGACGGCAGGAAAAGGGGATACAGTAGCGGAAATTCTCGTCTATTCTAGCAGAATGTTTGCCAGTTAAAAAGTGGACTATTCGGTGCTAGAAATATGTATTTATTTTGTTTGGGGTAAATTAAGACGCAAGTGCCGCCAAATGCAAAGTATGCTCCACCAAATAGGGACACAGGAAACAGATTAAGAAGGAAAAGAAGACAAGATGCTGACGTATCAAAGGTTATCCGAGTAATTAGAGGACATCTTGTCAATGTGCTGATATCTCCTGTTACTTAATCCACGAGTGCCACAGCCTATAATTAGATACAGCAGATGCTTCTCCTTATCAAGAAGAGATCACGTGACAATATTTAAACTGGGAACCGGCTTCTGAAGACTTCTTCTTCTTCTTCTTCTTCTTCTTCTACTACTACTACTACTACTACTACTTCATCTTCGTTCGTTCTCAAACTCCCATTACAAAGCCTGAAAAAGGGCATTGCAAGTAGCAGGATATAGTCCGGAGAACGAAATGCGTTGTGTCTTAGTGTACAGCTTGACTGCGATATTTGCACCTTTTGGTCCGACACATCCGACTTCGGCATACTATTTTTGGGTATCGGGTTAGCCGTCTCTCTTCGATCTTTTCCTCTTAGCCAGTTTACCTTGTTGCAGTCTGTTATCCAGGATCCACCACCTGGAGGTGGAGAAGGGTCTTGTCAGCTTTTGGTAGCTGACCCTGACGCTGGAAGTCAATTTTGGGTCGCTGACCACTACAGTTCATACACTGCTCAGTACTAAGATATCACCTGCTCCAACAGATTAAAATCGGAAAGGCAGACATGAAAGGGGACAAACAAATGCCAGTACCTGTCCCCTAAGTCGTTAGCCTCCACTAGAGAAGCAAGGTGACAGTATGCTGTTCTCCTGTCCATATGAGAGAAAAGAGTGTATGTCGATGACACAGCATCCTGAGACAGACCACCAGTTTTATTAGTTGAACACATCCTCTACCATACACAACGTGGAAGTCGCTGAACAGACACCGAACTGATGTATCACGGTGCAAGAGGGAAATGAAACGATGGGGACACACAGATGATGACACGTGACGGGGACACACACATGATGACACGTGACGGGGACACACAGATGATGCCACGTGACGGGGACACACAGATGATGACACGTGACGGGGACACAGAGGATGACACGTGACGGGGACACACAGATGATGACACGTGACGGGGACACACACATGATGACACGTGACGGGGACACACAGATGACGACACGTGACGGGGACACACAGATGATGACACGTGACGGGGACACATAGATGATGACACATGTGACTGACGCAATACAGGACCCAGACCACCTGACAACCTGCCCCAACCTCCAGGATAACACGCAATAGATACGACATGCTGGAGGCAAATGGCTAGGCAGTCCATGTCTCTACTGGATGCATACTGTATAACGTGGCGCTTGGACACCGAAAGTCAGTCAGTTGAATACAGGGTGTCTCAAAAAATGTATATACACTTTGAATATTTATTAATAAAGTTTGCGGTACTAGCGTCTTAATTCACCCCAAACAGGATTCACTGAGTTCACAGCCTACGTCACGGGACGTTCCATTTCCGGTTAAGGGTAGGACCGGTCGGAATAATTGTATTTTAAATAAATACGTAAAGACTTAGATACAGACAGAAGTGGGGAAAAGAAGGCTATTGTCAATTAGTGTTTAGGGTTAGATAACATGGCTGTGTTACAACACTGTCCAATGAGGGTGAAATTGGTTGCATCGGGTCGAAGGGAGCACATATCACAGCCTTGCTGTAAACTACGAAACAACGTGAGAAACGTCCTTTTCACGACTTCTTCTTAGTTCATCCTCAGATCACGATTGGGGGCCACGATGCAGCAGTCAATGAGCTGACAGTAGCCAGCGACTCATAGCTGGCCTCTGACCTTTTGCATCAGCGAACCATAGCAGGCCAAGATCCTTTTCCGTCTCCACGTGGCGGCCCTGCAAACAGGATGCACTAGTCACCAGTGTAGTATGGCCAAGGGATAGGGATCGCAGTGTGAAGGCAAATCGGGCACTAAAAAACGCCAGCTGATATAGAAGGGGCCAGATATCGAAGGCTCACTGTAAACTCCGACACAACGTCCTCTTCTGTACGAACGTCGAAGCGAAGATCAAAGTCCCGGTTTTTCTTACAAAGGACACCGTTGTGTGTATATCTGTTTTATATCTCCATACATCTTTTGTATCATATCTGTCTCGCTAGGCCAGAACGACATGAAAATGAACACAAACAAGACCAAGACAGTGATCATAGCCAAAGAACCAACCAGTGTAAGAGTAAGCATTAAAGGGAAAGAAGCCGAGCAGGTATTCCATTTCCCATATATTGGTCAAACCATAACAGAAGATGCATGATGCTATAGAGAATCACGATCTAGAATTGTAATGGCAAAGAAAGTGTTTACAGAGAAACAAAGAATCCTTATATGCAATAACATTAGTATGTTTCTAAGGAAAAGAATATTATACACATATGTTTGGACTGTTGCAATGTATGGCTCTGAAACATGGACTATAAACAAAAGAAAGGAACAATTCTTGGAGGTTTTTGAGATGTGGAGTTACCGAAACATGGAAAGACTGAGATGGACCGAGAAGAAATAAAATGATAAGGTATTTGCGGAGATGGGAGAAGAGAGAACGTTGATACGGAAGGTCAAAAGAAATCGACTTGGCTGGTTGGGACATAATCTATGGAGAGAGGGCCCAATCAAAAACATCTTGGAGGACATTATGCAGGGAAGGAGAGGGAAGGAAAGACCTAGAAATACCTTTTTGTCTCAAGCTTGAGGAGATATGAAGACGTATGCTGAGATGAATACGGCTGCAGAGGATAAGCCTAATAGGAAGTTCAAAATCCATCAACTTGTTGACCAGTCCTAGGACTGAATGACCTGATGATGAAGCAGGCCAGTAATGTTCTCCCTCTTCGTGCGTGAGCATGCAACTTTTGTAGCATGTGTTCCACAGTCATGGTATGCTCCCCATGTCCGAAGCATCATTTTATTGTAAAGATAACTCTTGAGTCTATTATGCCTTTTCAGGACGGACGCAGAGGAATAAGAAGATAAGGGTGTTCACTCGCTAAATCTTATACCCCAACATTTACGTACCACTCGTCCAAACTCTAGGTGATCATCACCATAATCTTCTATCCACTTGTGTCGTTAGACAATGTAGGTAGGCGAATTCCTCTATCGTATGCCATATTTGTCGCTGATGATGGTGTAATTCCGTGTTTGTTTTGGCATTACTGGTCACTTTCTGTTGAGGTCCTCCATTGTTTCATTTTTGGCAGGCAAAAATTCATTGGTGGCTTGCAGTAACAATCCCAGTTGTTCTTTATTTAACTGAACTTAAGGTCTTTGTACTGGTTTAGAAGACTATGCAGAGTCAGTAGACAACCAGTTTCTCATTCCAGTCGAGTAGTTTCGTCACAAAGTGACCAGCAGACAAGTCGACCCTGCTGACGCTGGAGGAGTGAACGGATGATGATCTGAGAAGTGAACGAAGAGAGAAGGCTAACTCGGTACTAAAAAATGCCTGCTAATGTCCGATGTGTGGGACCGAAAGCAGCAAATATCCGCAGTCAAGCTGTAAACTAAGACACACCGCATTCCATTCTCCAAACAACATCTCTCTACTTGAAAAACCCTAGTTAGGGCTTGGTAGAGGAATATTGAAAACGAACGAAGAAGAAGAGGAGGGCCAGAACTGATCAGGTTCGTTGGTTTCACTGCATCTGTCCGGCTGCAGTACCATTCCATCTTAACTTAACTTAACGTTTTTATACTGGTTTAGAAGACCTTGCAGTTTCATTTACATCACCATGCTCTAAAAGTTATGCGCATCCAATTTATTCTTAAATGCATTAACCGTCTCTGCCTCCATAACCTCCCCTGGCAATGCATTCGAAGCATTCACCACTCTCTGACTAAAAAAATATTTCCTAATATCTAATCTGGACCTCTCTTTGGTCAACCTGTAGCTATGCCTTCTTGTTCTTGAGGGTGGCTGTATTTTAAAAAAAACTTGTTATAGTCTAATTTATCCATTCCTCTGATCATCTTATATACCTGTATTAAGTCACCACGAATTCTTCTCTCTTCGAGACACTGTAGGCCGGTTTTTCTGAGTCTTTTCTCATAACTGTAATTCTGGAATCCCACTATCAGCTTTGTCACTCTTTTTTGTATTCTTTCCAGCATGTTTATATCCTCTCTATGATAAGGACTCCACACCTGTACACAGTACTCCAATCTAGGTCTAACTAATGCTTTATACAGTTTGACTATCACTTCCTTGCTCCTGTGTTTAATATTTCTTTTTATCATACCTAATATTGCATTTGCCTTTTTCAGTGCTACTTGAACTTGGTCACTCACCTTACCTGTATGATCTATTATAACCACTAGGTCCCTTTCCTTATCTGGCTCCACCCTCCATTGATTACTTGTAAATTGAGAAGTGCGCTAACGAGGATACTGGAAAGTGGTTTCCGTAGATTATCTGCATGATATCTCCACGAGAACAGGATGTGTAAAGAAAATGTTATACTCATTTTGATAGTATATACGCAAGCGTGTTATCAGACCTTAACGTATCTTTTTCCTAGCCATCTCTATTACATGCTTTAAAGGGCAGACATATTTCTAGTATAGTCAGTGTTTTTTTTCTTGCATTATCCATTCAAATGTCAGGGATATGGATAATTGGGAAATGGCCATTATTTTGTCATGGCATGTGCCGTTGTTAATATATGATCCTTTAAAAGCGTATATAGGGATATATCCTTATACATGCATAGATTTGCGTAGACCTATTTCTCATATTTTAGCCAACTTCCTCATTATCTAGAGAGCTGGATTGGTGGAGACATCCACTACTAGTGCAACCTGTTAGTTTATCAAATGTTGACGGAACCTGGACAGGTCATTCAAAAGCTTGTACCTTCTTCTTCTTCCTCTTCCTCGTTCGTCTTCAGACCTCGACTTCAATGACTCTAACGAATGCAGCAGCCAACTCCAGGCTCTGTACACTTCCGTACAGCTTCTCGTGGAAGGACACTGGCTGTTGCCAAATGCTACTTTTTTTGTAAGTACACGATGGGCAGGACTGCAAAATAAGTTCTGACTTCACGGGGACTGAGCCGCTGGCAAAAAAGGTATGTAGCGCCAATCTTGTACTTGTTGTACAGATGGCGTCTCAGTATGTTGTGATCTGTGCGTAGCCGGAGAATGATCACCTGGTCTCACCTGGAGAGTTGATGCTAGGCATCGTTTTCTATGTGGCCAGAGTGGTATTTTTTGAATTTAGCACTGTACGTTGCCCTGATGAATGCTTTAGTCTCATTGTATCTGATCTCTGTATCACTCTGCTGCAACATTCCTCCCTCTCTGGCGAGTATGTCGGCCTCCTCGTTGCCTGGAATGTCGCAGTGGGTTGGTATCCACTGGACTATGAAAAAAAAGCTTGTACCGAAAAACGTTGTTGTTTTAAAAAAGATATTTACTTTCTTCTTGGTCTTTCTCTTCTTTGGCTTTCACCCCGAAAATGACATTATTATGTAATTTACAACGAGGCAGCGATATCTGTGCCTTTTGGTCGACAAATCTGATTTCAGCTGGCATTTATCGGGCCAAGTTTACCTTCCCACTGCTAAAGCTATTCTCTTAGTCAGACTACACAAGTGCAGCCTGTTTCCAAGGCTGGAGGTGGAATAGGGTCTGTGGTTTACTAGCTGCTGTCAGCTCATTCACTGTGCTGCTTCTTCGGCCCCATTTACTTGTTTAAAAATTGTTTTCCTAAAAAAAAATCAGAGCCGCTGCAGCAAAGCTAAAAACCCGATTGTCAATTAACAACATAAATCGTTCTGTAGTTGAATGCATAACCCAGTAAGGCGCAAAAACCCACAGTACAACAAACTTCGTCTTAGGAAACAAAATGAACGAATAAGACAACATATAAATAAGTAGGGATCATTTCTTTATGGTGTTGCATATTGTACGATTTGTTATAATTATGTAAATGATTACTAATATATACGTTGACTTGTTTCCTTTCAGAAATTGAACGTATCATCAAAGTCAATGACCCAGTGTATAATGCACAGTTTGAATATGCAGTAAGTATTTTTGAGCATAATAAATATTCTAGCAGGTGAACTGAACTGTATGTATGAATCAAGCGGCTGATTTTTTAGCATAATAAATATTCTAGCACGTATAATGAACTGTATGTATGAATCCAGCGGATGATTTTTTTAACATAATAAATATTCTTGCAGGTGAAATGAACTGTATGTATGAATCAAGCGGCTGATTTTTTAGCATAATAAATATTCTAGCAGGGGTAATTAACTGTATGTATGAATCCAGCTATTGTTTAGCATAATAAATATTCTAGCAGGTGTAATGAACTATATGTGAGTCCATGTGAATTCAGTGGAAGATATTTTAACATAATAAATATTCTAGCAGGTGTAATGAACTATATGTGAGTCCATGTGAATTCAGTGGAAGATATTTTAACATAATAAATATTCTAGCAGGTGTAATGAACTATATGTGAGTCCATGTGAATTCAGTGGAAGATATTTTAACATAATAAATATTCTAGCAGGTGTAATGAACTATATGTGAGTCCATGTGAATTCAGTGGAAGATATTTTAACATAATAAATAGTCTAGCAGGTGTAATGAACTGTCCATGTGGGTCCAGTGGAGTAAACAATTGGTACATGCATGCCGTAAAAGGTGACTAAGAGCTGTGCATGGGGCTAGCAGCCTCAATGTATAAAGCAAATGGCAACAGAGACCATCACCTCAAAAGTGCACAGAGTACTTTGGGACAGGTTTCCTGAAAGAGGCCATCTGTAGTGGTAACCCTCTACCACTTGTGTGTATTTACTGTCCTGGCTATGCTGGGGTTTGTGGGAATGAAAGAGCTGACATCACTGAGCTGGCATAAGGTGATCATTCTTCGGCTACGCACAGTACACAACAGGCTGAGATGTCATCTGTACAACAAGTTCAAGATTAGCACTACGAACCTTTCTGCAGGCGGCACAGCCCCCATGACGGACGGCAGAACACATTTTGCAGTCATGCCCATCGTATACCGACAAAAAAAGTAACTTTTTACAACAGCCAGTGTCCTTCCACGAGAAGCTGTACGGAAGTGCACAGAGCCTTGAGTCGACTACTGCCTTCGTTAGAGTCATTGAAGTTGAGTTCTGAAGATGAACGAGAAAGAAGAAGAATCCTGGCCTCAAGTGCACCAGCAGTAGGGACATCGGCAATTGATGGAGGTTTCATTTTGGAGTTGATCAACAACCACCTTTTGGATGAAGACCATGCAGTCAGTGAACCAGCGAGGCACAGATTGCAAGATTTTGAAATCATTCTCAGGTCCATCAGAGAGGGGAATCCCGAGATGACAGAGCAAGAGTGTGTACAGGGTATCATTATCTCTGTGCAGTTCTTCCTAATTTAAAGTAGGATGGCCTCACCTGACTGGCTGTGCTCTCGACTCGCTCCGGTGTTTGTGTCGTTTTCACCAGGTGGTAACAAGGACTTTATTCTGTGGAAAATGCATGTGCTTTCGTTCGGTTATCCTGTTGTTATACTGCATCTAGCTGCGGCTGTGCCTGGTTTAAACCGTGAGAAAACAGTCAAGGATTGCCTTGAACGTTCCACTTGACTGCACCACAGAATTCAGCCCAGGTTTTCACTACTCAAAGGCCTTCGTGCTTGTACTGAAGCCGACTTCCACCTGCCCATCTCTACCGGAGGTTACACCATACCTCTCCCAACCCAATATTCTCAGCACAGCAAGAGTCACGCTGACTCCCCGTTCTTGGCGGAACGCGAAGAAACAGGGAGTCAAACACGGACAGACAAGAAAAGCCGACACCAAAATTGGTTCAACACACACTAATCGCGGCCCTCATCCTGAGGTTGCAGAGTACTGGCGAGTATGTAGGGATTTCGGTAGACACACTTCGCATGAACAATCTTCAGTAGTTCCACTTGGTAGTGGTCGATCGTCGTAACGGGCCTTTGACGCCTAAGGGAACATTATTATTATACTTCTTGCTCGAGGGACCTGGGTGTGGGCCATATCCGTATTCTCAGATCTATGCGCTGATGGGTAGTACAAAAAGTATGCATGTGCTGCCATCATGTTTGACAGGTCACAGTAACATAAGATACCTATCTTGAACTTTGTGTTTTAGTTGTGGCCAGCTCGTTGTTGTTGATGTTTGCATTGTTTGTGAATGCCCACAAAGAGTATGTTATTTTTTTTGTACGCCCTAGATAGGACATTAAGTGGTGGGTTGCAGTAGCTTTCCTCACATCCCGAGTATGCTGATGAAGGTGGAACGAATTCCTCCAGGCAGTTTTGTTATGCTTGGCTTCATCTGCGTGTCACTCACTACTATGGGGATCACGTCGATCCCTTACCTCGTTAGCTAGGCTGCCATGAAAACAGCCAGTTTCCAGGGAGGGCTGCGATGAGGCCAAGGTGAGGGTCTTGGCCAGTATGTTTTGCCGAACCCTGACTAACGTGTCTGATCAGTATATTTTGCCTGACCAGACATTCGCATTCTTCCCCATGACCAGCTCGGAGAAACAAGTAAGATAACCTGGTCTTTTCTGGGCAGTTTGCAGTATCTGTCGTCTGTGTGGTGTTTTGGAGTTCTTCCTGTCACTTTCATTGTGACGTTTATCTAAATGACTCAACCAACTATATCAGCAGTGCAAACCCAGAAAAGTCGTAGTACAGTGTCCCATCCCACTGTAACATTTAAGGGAATGAGGAGGCAGACAGACTTATGTAAGAAGGTGGAAGGTTACCACAACAAGATTCAAGTGCGGCCTACAAAGAGCCCAAAAGGTTTATTAGGACTCCATCCCACTGTAACATTCAAGGCAATGAGAAGGCAGACAGACTTAGGAAAGAAGGTGAAAGGTTACCACAACCAGATTTAAGTGTGACCTACGAAGAGTTCAAAAGGTCTGTTAGGGTCAGATACATGGACAAATGGGAAACAGAGTATACTGGCTACACCACCTAAATGATGCTTATTACCAGTTGAACAGAAGAGAGCAGTTGGTGGTCGTCAGGCTCCGCACATGCCACAACAGACTGAGGTACCATCTATTCAATAAAATGAAGATATGTGCTACTGACGAATGCATCTGTGGTACAGGGAAAAGGACCCCTGAACATCTGCTGTAAAATTGTCCGACTAGAGAAAGCACATGTCGCCATCACCAGTGCCAACACTAGACAAGCTTTATGACAGTGTCGACAGCCTCAGGATGACCGATGCTTTCTTTGAACAAATTCAAGTTGACGTCTGACAGCGTACGAAGAAGAAGAAAAAGAATATATATGGACATGTCAACATTTGTTGACTACCATGTACATGTTTAAGACTTATCCTACATTTTTTTAACTGTTGCGGGAATCCTTCAGCAGATAACCGCTGATTGAGAATGACAGCGTGCGAAGAAAAAGAAGAAGAAACTACCCTAAAAGGGCCGAAGGTGCAGCAGTGAATGTGCTGTCTGCAGCTAGTGACTTAAAAGCTAGCTGGGTATTGTTGGTATCGCTCCCCATCATAGCACCAGCGGTTCCCTCGGGTAAGCAAACTCTTAGAAACTGCAGGAGGAAGTAGACCCTTACATAAAATGCATGCCGAAGTCAGATGCACTGGGCTGACAGATGCAAAATAAAAATATAGTACTATGCACATGGCCTTGGGGAATAAAGAAATAAGGTGAACGAAAAAAAAATGCTCAGACTTCGCAGATCAACTTTAAAACGAGCACAAGGTAACTCACCTCAAGGCAACTCAGAAAATTAATCGAGGTATTCAATGCAGACTTTCGTAAGGTAATCCTGTGATTGTTTTATTTTTCAACAGAACAACTACATTTCCACATCCAAGTACAACATTTTTACATTCCTGCCTAAGAACTTATTTGAACAGTTCCAGAGATTGGCCAATGCCTACTTCTTAGGTCTCCTAGTTCTGCAGGTAATATCTGTTTTGTTATTGCCGTTCATTTGATATGAGTAACAGTCAAATTTATTTTTGAAAACATTAAATTAACATCATTATATTGGAATAGAAGACTGCAGACAACCAGTTTCTTTTACATTCACTTGATCTAAAAATTCCGATTGCATCTAATCTATTTTTTAATGCATTAATTGACCCTGCCTCCAATTTTACCTGTCAATTTAAAAAATATTTGCTGGGATCTAATCTGGACCTTTCTTTATTTAATTTGTGGCTGTGCTTTCTCGTTCTTGTAGGCGGCTGTATTTTGAAAAGCTTGTTGCTGGTATAAAGTGTATGGTACAAATATTGCCTCCTCCTGGATTAAGCTTCCCTAGGTTTAGTATAATACAAGAAGGAAACCACCTGAAAATGTACTACCAATAGCCAAATTAGAGTTTGAAAGGTAGACCAAGGAAGACACAGGGTGGTGGCTTCTAAGAACGGACCATACAAGCTTGCAGAAACAGCTTTTTGATACCTGGCACGATGCATGATTTGATCTGCCGGATTGAATACCAGGATTCCAGTTACAGATTAAACTAGTAAAATGCTGGCACTTGAGAGAAACAAACAGTTGCGCTCAGACAATCAGAGAAGAAAAAGAAGAAATCTGTACTTGAAATACTTTGTGCTGAAAATGCTTGTGAGCACAGTTAAAATGCATGATCATGGCTGCTACACAATGTTGACAATTCATGAAAAAGAGAAATCCACAATAACTTATGTAACATATTTAGCACTGACATATAACTGTGAATCGTGGACATTCAACAAGTCAGCGCAAGGAAACTCAATAGATCTTTGGAAGCAGCCAAGATGTGATTTTACAGAAGTTTGCTGTGGATCCAAGGGACTGTAATGAAGACTAATGATGCAGTACTTGAAGAGGCACAAATATGAAGACAACTCATTGCAAGGATCAGAACAAGCCAGTCATCCTTTTTTTGGTCACGTTATGAGAAGAGGTGGCTTGGAGCACATTGTGACAACAGGAAAGATAGCAGGAAAGAGAGATAGAGGAAGGCTGAGAGAGAAGATGTTAGACAGCCTGAACGAATGGCATGGGCGACAATCAACAGCAGAGCTGTATGGAGCTGAAACATGGACTTTTAGTGAAAAAGGATGAACAAAAAACACTCTAAGCACTGAATTCTGGGTAACTGTCAGGCTTACAATTTCTACTGTCTGAACTGAGTAGCCAGCCAGCGCAAGATTGTCATGCAGTGAATACCTTCTCATTGTGGAATACCGGGAGACGAGATAGTCGTTTGACTGGCAAAGGAGGGTGCTGCAGACGGGCATCAGATGTACCAGTTACATACCAACAGAAGATAAGGATGATTAAATCAATCAGAAAACCATCAACAGTAACACAAGATGATTGTCATAAGATGAACAGACAAGAACGAACTGTTGTGTTGTGCCTTAGAATAGGACACAGCCGACTTCAGAGCCACATGTACACAAATGTACACAAAATTGAAGATTGACAACTTCGCCATGTGTATGTGCAGACAGGCACCCTAGACAGACTGCAGAGGGTTTACTAAAAAACTGCCTCAAATTTGATGTACCGAGAAAATCCACTGGCCCTTAGAAACAACATTGAAAGAGAAACATTATGGACCTATATTTCAACTACAGAAGATACATGCAGTTTATGAAAGAGTCATTGCAGATATAGACATTATATTTTCAAATTAATGAAATAGAAAGAAGAAGAAGAAGTATTCTATTTGCTTATTTAAATCAGTGAAAACCTTTCAGTTCCCTGTGGAGCATAGGATTTCAACAAATATATATCCTGTTCTGTGCCATTTTTTCCAGTTTTGTCTATGTTTCCCTATTTCTTTTATGTTTTTCTCGAGCTCCCTTCTTCGTGCGTTCTTTGGTCTGCCATTACTTCTTTCTAAGATAATAATGGACAAGGTTGTTCAGAGTTGTTATAGGAGTTTCAAAGTTAATGATATGAATGCTAATGCCATCAAATTTGGTAATGACCAAGCGATAGTGGAAGTATCAATACCAACGTTGCAAATGCTGCCTGAATAAAAATAATAACACAGCCAAATAGTTTGGCATGAAAATAAACACATCGAAGACAAAGACTTTGGTAATATCCAAGCAACACGTGCAAATAAATATATCCACCAGTGGAGAAATAATCAAACAAGTACAAAAGTTTACATATTTGGGGCAAATCATAACAGAAGATGCCCACAATGAGACAGAAATTAAGGCAAGGATTGCAATGGCCAAAAAGAGCTTAAGGGAAAAACCTTAAAGAATATCATGATAGAACTGAGGAAAAGAATAATCACCCCTCATATATGGCCAATTGCATTGTATGGGGCTGAAACATGGTCTTTAGCGAAGAAGGTTGAAAAAAGCTTTGAAATGTGGTGCTACCGTAGAATGGAAAGAGTGAGTTGGACAGAAAGAAGATTCAATGACAATGAACTCACTGATGTGGATGCACAAAGACAAACATTGCATTTGATACAAAAACGTCGATTGAGTTGGCTGGGTCTCAATATTTACACATGGAAGTCTTCTACAGAAGATGCTAGAGGGCACAATTCAAGGGAAGAGAGGACTGGGGCGACTAAGACTCACCTTTATATCTCAGTCATGCAGGCACATTAAAGTACAAACATGCTGCAATGAAGATAACTGCAGAGGATAAGGTCAAATGGAGAGACAAAAAGAACCTTACAACCAGTCTTCGGACCGATAAACCAGATGATGATGATGATAATTACTTTTTTTTGTTGCCTTGGGGTGTTCCACAACAGAGACTGCGCTGTAATGCTAGCAGCTGGTTTCTTTAGTGTGTATCCTATCTAATACCAACACTTTCTCATCACATCGTGTTCCACTGATATCTGTCTGGTTCTTTCCAACAGTTCCACATTAGTAATCTTAACATGCTGTTTCGATATCTCTATTCTGCACAGGCACCAATTTATGAAAGTCTGTATCTTTTTAATTTTTCTTTTATTTGTTATCCATGTTTCAGTTGAACAAAAGAACATAATTTCCATTGGAGTTGAAGATTTTTATTTTTGTTATATTGACTTAATTTCTTTTGATTTCCATAAGTTTCATAATGCAACAAAAGTCTTGTTGTCTTTTGTATTCTGGTTTTGATATCTTTATCTGTACCCCTAATTTATTTACTGGAATGACATTTTCTCCCACAGCACTAGGAGTGAATTGTCACATAGACACAAAAGCTGCATGCTATTGATATAAATATCATGAATGGTCTACAAAGTTTATGTTGTTGGTTACTGTGGCCCTAGGGGTGGAGATGATTGACAACCCTATGATACATAAATTGATGTATCTTTTTGTTGCAAGTCAATTCTTATTCTGAGTTTTGCTGTATCTTAGTTCTGCATCTTGACAGTAAGAACGTATTTGTGGCTCTAACTGTGAACTGTAAATAAATAAATCACTTATTTTATCATCATCGTATGTCCTTTATCACACCAGCAGGAGCACAGGACCAACACTACAGTTGGCCTCTGTACAGGAAACCTGCATCAAAGCATTTATATGCACTTATTTGGGTTCCTGTTTTATTTTACATGATGATATTGCGAGCTCCACCCACACATCTCCTTAGTCACATATACAACATGCATAGAAATATGCATTGGTTGTATTCTTTGCTGCTCCAGGATTCAGGAGTGTGGGGAAGGGGGGTGGGGGTGGGGGTGGTGGTGTTTGTTTTTGTGTGCGTGTTTGAAACCACTGTTTGGAAATAATTAGTGGTTAGTGCACTGGCTTCTCAGCCAAGCGATTGGATGGGGGTTAGGTGCGATGTTGGTGAGGGTTTTTTCTGATTGCAAAAACGGCTCCTGCGGTCGACCCAGCCTCAACAGTCGGGTATCAGTTGACCACATCATCCCTAGTTAGTCAAGAAAAATATAGGTCTAGCACCATATTGCCAATATGCCACACAGGCATGTTAACGAGATCTTTTCTTTTTTCAATCTGGAAATAATTTAAGTGAATGAATGCTCTCAATGCTGTCCTGAAATGTTCCCAACGAGAGCCACAAATGCTATTTTGTGTTTTAAATTTTCCTCCAGCATGGAAAAGAGAGTTTTGCATGGTTTATAATGTTTTATCCCATTTGAAAGACATTTGCAAGGAACAGACTTCTCAAGGGTGGAGATCCATCCTGAGTTGATCCCAGGTCCCCTTACTGGGGAAGAAAGAATAGGACCACTACATGCATATCAATAAAGGTGACTAATGACAGCTGTGCATGAGACAAGCGAAAGCGACCTCATCATGCAAAACAAAATGCTGCAGAAACCACCACTGCAAAAGCTCACAATGTGCTTTGGTGCAGGCTTCTTATAGGAGGCCAGCTCTAGAGAAGGTGCCGTGCTTCTGCTAGAGTGAAAAAAATTAACAAGAAAAAGAGTGGAAATACTTACCAAGCAGAGCTGTTGTTCTATT
Source organism: Ariolimax columbianus (assembly GCA_036924085.1). Lineage (NCBI taxonomy): Eukaryota > Metazoa > Mollusca > Gastropoda > Stylommatophora > Arionidae > Ariolimax > Ariolimax columbianus. The sequence goes on from JAVGWX010000003.1 coordinate 89,041,214, forward strand.
GTACGAGTACTAGTATCAGTGGCTTAAACCTGTAGTCCTACAGTGGATTCCGATTCACTGTGGGATTCTTGAAAACGAGAAGGTGGATGAGCTCGAAAAAGCCAGACGTGGCGGCACACAGACTCTCCAACCACAGAGCTATAAAGACGCAAAGACACTCATCAAATGATCCATGAGAACAGAATGAAGTGGCCGGCACAAAGAATGCAAGCCAGAAAATGACAGCATTGACAAACTTGGGTAGAGATGGGCAGGCAAAGATCTTCAGGCTCAGAACGGAACATTGCAGACTCAAGACCCATCTCCACAGAATGGGCCTCAGAGACACCGCCAGGTACAATTATGGAGCATCCAAGCAAACACCAGAACATATCTTGCAGGACTGATCTACTCATACAGATCAAAGAGAGGCAGTCTGGCCCAGGGAAGTGACCATACTTGAAAAGGTGTGGCGGACAGGCGAAGACCTGAAACGCAGTCTCCTTTGTGAACCTCACTGGAATAGAAGCATAGCATCAGTTGATCGAAGAAGAAAAAGCGGCTCAAACTGTAGATCCCTCTTAATTATCCCACTGTATGGCTTCTAGATGCTTCAGATGTTGTAAACATTTACTCATGCTTGGTAGCAGGTCAGAGTGGCTCTTCTTACATCCTGAGACATATTTGAGAAAGAGAATTTGTCCTCTTTGTTGTAGTGCAATGCAAGGCTTCTCGGTAAGCTCTAAGCTACCAGTTTTGATCCCCAACCTTGTTGACCAGACTGCTGTGCCACACAGCTTGCTTCCAGGAGCACAAATGAGGTCCAGAGGTGGGGTCGATTATTATGTTCCAACTGATCCTGATGTTACTCTTTGCTTCTGAAGCTACATATAACAGTGGGTATACCCCAACAACAGTAGTCTCGCCTGGCTCACCAAACTATGCAGTGCTTCATTGTAAGGGGCATTCTTGAATATGAAGGACTCATTAGTCCAGTAAGAAAACTGTCTTAGGAGTGACAACCCTGATAACAAACAGCTGCTGCTTTGTAGGTAGGTTGGGGACAGTCAAAAAGCTAGGGCAGCGGCTTCAGATGGATCATTTGCACATAGCAAGAAAAAATTAAAAGTCTGTTGGACATGAATATTAATATAAAAAAGACAGAAGTCCCAAGATTGAATATTTTGAATCCCATGCCAATTAAAATAGGAAATGAAGAATTAGGAAAGGCGGAAATATTTACATATCTAGGAAACAGAGTTACACCAGACGACGGAACAGTCAGAGACATCATGATGGTTGCTTTGAGCTTATGGGCGGCAAAACTAATGCAATGCAGTCCGCCTCTTAAAGGCAGCTAATGACTTGGCTTTATTAGATCCAATGATGTTGATGTCTGAAGACAAACTAGGATGAAGGAGAAATATAACTCAAATGGGAGAAAGACATGGTTAGGAGCAATAGATTTGACCCAATCCACTGGCTCCACAGACACCAACAACTACACCGTCTTTTGCCTGAGAACAGGCCACTGCAGACTTTTGGACCACCTACATCGGCTCAAGGTATCACATACAAGTAAGTGCCCATGTGGAACCGGATTTAGAAAGGAAATTTATCACATAAGAATATCTTAGGAGAGTATACCCACCAGAAACATAGATACAAGTATATACAGATGGCTCATCTAACAAAGCCACATCCAATGGAGGTGGTGTAAGGGTCTATTACAGACTTAGGAATGGAGAAGAAAAACTAGAATATTAACAACAGGAACATACTCCAATAACTTCTGTGCAGAAGCAGAGGCACTGAAGGCCGCAGCTGAGCTTATAATCCAAGATAAAGATATCCACCAAGTAAACATAGTATTCCTGACTGATGCCGCGTCAGCATTAGCAGCGCTAAAACAACACAAAGATGAAGATCTCGAGCGATGTATGTTCTCCCTGACAGAAACCTGTTCTCCTCTCAGCAGAAATCCAAGGTTGGTCATACAGTGGATTCCATCCCACTGCAATATTGAAGGCAATGAAGCTGAAAACTAGCAAAGAGTGGAGGAGCATGCCCACAAACAGACCTGAGTATCACATATAATGAGGATAAGACCATAATTAAAGCCTACTTCAAGGTAAAATGGACTGATCAACACCCTGACTTCCAAAAAGAAGACAGCTACTTTAACTTAACTAGAGAAGAGCAAGTCATCATCTTCAGACTGACAACTGGGCATAACAGACTTAAGGGTCATCTTTACAACAAAATGAGGATTGGGACAGATGACAAATGTCCATGTAGGGAACATATTACGACTGTGGAACACATCCTGCAAAGCTGCATGCTCACGCAGGAAAAGAGATAACGATACTGGCCTCGTGAGACAGATATGAGACAAAAGCTGTATGGAGATAAAACAGCCTTACAAACAACGGTGTCCTTTGTAAGAGAAACCGGGACCTTGATCTGAGGATGAACGAAGAATAAGAAGAACCGGAGTTCAGACACTTGAATAAATCCTACAGGACTGCTCAGCATACAGTCCAAATGATGCTAAACCTGGCCATAAGGAGCAGAGCTGATGCAGAAACTGTGGGGATGGCACCTGGACCTGGAGATAACTGTGGACTTGATCCTCAAGGTGAAGATCTAGCATGGCCTGAAAGCGGAAGAAAGAGAGGGGGGAGGAGCTGATCAACAACATGACTTAGCCAACAATTAGTGCATAGACAATTCTAACTATGAACCCAGTATAAATCAGCTCATACGTTTGGGATCAGAGCACCAATTTTTGGCTATGAACCCAGTATAAATCAGCTCATACGTTGGGATCAGAGCACCAATTTTTGGCTATGAACACAGTATAAATCAGCTCATACGTTGGGATCAGAGCACCAATTTTTGGCTATGAACCCAGTATAAATCAACTCATACGTTGGATCAGATCACCAATTTTTTTTAAATGTAACCAGCATATCCCTGCTAACAATCACCTGAAGAGACTCCAATCATGACACACTGCACTAGAGTGCTGGTTATATACACATATGAAGGTATGGATCATTATCTCTTGAAGTATCCAATGCTCAACAATGTTAAAAATATGCTTTTTCCTCTGATGCCAGACAAATTGAACACTTTGTATGGAACTAAATGACAACTAACTAATCGCGTACTATTACATGGCACTTGGCAGAAGGGTCACATCATGTTTATGAGGTCAGGGGATCAGTTCCCTTAGTCGCTGTCTGTCCTTCCCTAACATTAAGTCAGGTACCAATGTACAGCTAGTTCAACTGGGAGAAGGGAAAATAATAATAATGTTCACTTAGGCATAAGTTGCCCGTTGCGGGAAAACTGCTACTGTCAAGGCCATGTACTGCAACAATTCTCATTCAACTTCCAGTATCCAGGGATAAAGAGGATCATACCACGGAATTCCCACGACATGTCTTGTCTGTCAAACCGAATGTGATGTGATTTCTTCTTCTCTGACATTTGTCGTGAAACAAAAGCTGATGATGTTGTTCCTAAGTTTACAGTGAGGCTGTGATGTATGCACCTTTCAGCCTGACACATCCAACTTCAGCAAGGCATAATTGGGACAGGGTTTGCCTTCTCTTTTGATACCTACTCCCTTTGTTAGACTGCATGCCTGCAGTCTGTTTCCAGGGCTGTCACTTGGAGGCAGAATAAGTGTTTGATTATGAGTTAAAAAAATGGACTGGCACAAGGAAGAGTCCTGGCACCTATGCTGTATAATATATACACCAACGATCAACCTATAGATACAGAGGTGACAAAATTCATATATGCCGATGATACAGCAGTAGCTGCCCAGGAAAAGGGCTTCGAAGAAGTTGAACAGAAACTGACAAATGTCCTTGCTCTAAATTACCCAAAAAATCACCTCAAACCAAACCCCAGCAAAACCAGTCTGGAAGAACTCTGCATATGTCAAACATATAGATACAGCAATAAATGAGACAGGCCATATAGTTACTGGATGTCTAAAACTACGCCAACTGAAAAAATATACCCCATAATCGGCATAGCGTCATCAGAGATACAAAGAACTGTCGCATCAGAGATAGAAAGAGAGAAATAGGTAAATGACCCAAGACACTCTATGTTCGGACATCAGGTGCAGCGCCCAAGACTAATGTCAAGATGAAGTTTCTTTCTGTAAACGCAGCCCCTACAGACTAGTCCAGGAATTTGACACATCGAAAGTTGGAAACAGCTGACACAGGTCCCCTTGATCGAGTTATGTGAGGAACCTGCGTCTGGACATCTCCTGCCCTACGCAACATGGAAGTCACTAAATAGACTTCGAACTGGTGTATCACGATGCAGGAAAAACCTAAAATGATGAGGATACAGGGATGATGAAACATGCGAATGTGGAGTAACACAGGACCAGGACCATCTGATGATCTGCCCAAACCTCCCGGAGACTTGTAGCATGGTTGACCTACTGAGTGCCAGTGACAGGGCAATCCTCATGGCTGAATACTGGAAGAATGAAGTGTGACGTAGTGCCTAGGACACAGAAAGTAAGTATGAGTCACTGACTCTGATGCAAGCAGCCAGCTATGAATTGCTGTTTGCAGTCAGCTCATCCACAGCTGCATCATCGGCCTCTAAAAAGGGATATACTGTCAATGAGAACCTGGTATATTGGGTTTGTAAACCCAATCACACAATCTCTTGACCACCCCCCCCCCCCCCCCCCCCCCACCTCACCACAATATAGTAGAATAACATAATGACTAACAGTTTATGTACATGTTTATATTTTATTTTGCATCTTGTGCCACATGGACGCCCAGAGCATGTACAGCAATGTCATTTACTAATATCTTGTTTATTTTTTTCACCTGGATCTATCACTCCATTAGCTGATTCCAGCCGTCTCCTCCCTGAGCCCTGTGGCTACCATCATTCCCCTGGTATTTGTGCTCAGCATATCTGCCATTAAGGAGGCCATTGATGACTTTGTAAGTCTTTTCTGCCAAAGTCATACCTCTTTATGACTGCTCATCTAAGCTGAGCTCTTTCTGCCTTTCATTTTATGGTGGAGTTTTTTTTTTACCCTTATCGTTTTTGCTAACATTTTTTTCAGTCCACCCATTTTTGTAACTCACATTGTCTTGTGCACACTGTAATCTGTTTTGCTTGTGTTATAGTTGTAGATATGCAAGCTGACTTTTGCTGGTTGTTTTGCATTTTAAAGGTCACTAGAAAAATGTTTTGAAAATCAGTGCAATAAAGTTATGATAGTTGTTTTTTGAAAGAATCAAATAATTAATTGATATATTTGTAATTAAATTTGTAGATGCATATTGATAAATAATATTATGTCTGCATATACTTATATAGGGGGAGTAAAAAAAAAAGGAACTAATATTTGTTATAAATTTATTTATTTTTACTTAATACTTTATTTATACTTTATATTTATTTACATATTCAATTGTATTGCCATTTTTAGGTTATTACTTCTCCTTGTAGTTATCGCTCTGATTATAAAGTCCATTTATAATAAGACATGAGTGCCTAAGAATTATAAAGTTCATTTATAACAAGACATGAGTGCCTAAGGATTATAAAGTCCATTTATAACAAGAAAAATAAATTCACTCATTCCCAAAATGGTCCCAGGAAGGCAATTGGGCATATTTTTTCTCCAAAGCCTGACAGGGTACACCAAGGAAAAGAAGAAAAAGGAAAATAGCAACTATCTACGAGGAACAACGAGAGGATCATCAAATGATATGAAACACCTTTGCATCAGGGAAACACTAGGTTAGGTACATACAGATACACACATGCATCCAAGCACTAGTTTATGCGTCTTAATATCGTCCAATTGACTACAGTGGAATAGATGCGCTTTCGCCAGTAGAAACTAAAAATAAAATAACATGAGTGTCTAAAGATTATAACCTCCATTTATTTCAAGACATGAGTCCCCAAGTCTATAAACAACAAGACGTAATTGACTAGGCACTATGATTTTTTTTCTCTATTTTGAAAGTGACTTTTTGTGCACCCTATGCCATGCCTTTATTTAATATGAGGCCTTCCATACGAAAAGTACGAGCTTACAATAAAAGACACAGCTGATTTGATATGATTATTTCAATATTAGCAACTGCCTGGCATCAGTGACATTCTGCTATGATGGAGGAGAAATGACTTGGCGATTAGACTAGGTTTGTCGTTTCATAGAGAAGGCCTTACATAGATCTTCTTTGATATAAACTAGCCATAAAATGAAGTTGAATAATTGTGGAATATTTATAACAAGCAACGACAAAACAGTTTGGCATGTTATAATGTGTTTAATATAAAAGGCTTTATCTGCCAGAAACAATAATCATGTTCCTTGCAGGGTTTTGAAGCAGCTTTCAACATATTATGCAATCCTTTTGTTCCATTCTATTTGTGCTATTCCCATACATGTAGACCTCTTAAGAGAGAAAAAAACCTTTATGCAGAGGCATTCATTGGTTTATAGAAACTGCTGATATCCAGCAATTGGACTGTTATATGTTTTCACAAATTGATCATTAGAGTACATCTTATTGCAACTGCGATAAAACGCTTCACAAAATCAAATGGGATTCTTTTGCAATTGTAGATGTTGTTTCGCAGCAATCTTTTACAATAACTCTTAATACCCATTTCTCTCATGTCATATTATATTATCTACTTAAAACTGCACCTGCAGATTTTATTTGTGTTTTTGTATTTGTGTGGATGTGTATGTTTTTTTTTTGTACCATGTTTTAACATTTGCTCTTTCATAAATGTTATGCTAAGATGTAAGTATATTCAGAGATTATGGGTAATGAATATGAAGTAAATATGCGTAAATTAACAGTATGTTTTTCATGATCATTAGCAGTGTAATGGCCTTTAAATATTTTAAAATGAAGGCTCATTATTATTGTATAAAAAAAGAAGTATAAATTACCATATGGTAATTTGAAAACAGGTTAAACTACAGCTCCATAAAAGTGAATAGAAAAGAATGTTCATCCACAGTTTTGTAACAGTAAATTGAAAAACAGGTTAAATTGCAGTTTCATAAAAAATAAATTGAATAACAGGTTAATCTGCAGTTTTATAAAAGTAAATTGAAAAACAGGTTCAACTACAGCCCTATAAAAGTAAATTGAAAAATAGGTTAACCTGCAGCTCTATCAAAGTAAATTGAAAAACAGGTTAACCTAAAGCTCTATAAAAGTAAATTGAAAAACAGGTTAAACTAAAGTTTCATAAACGTAAATATAAAAGTACAGTTCTATTTAAAAAAATTTTAAACATTTTAAAACAGCTCTATAAAAGAACAGAAACATTCAAGAGTATACATTTTGATCAGTTAACATCTTCATCAAGGACTAGGTAAAATTAAAAGAACAGAACACAAAAATAAAAGATGTAAATGGTGAAACAATAAACAGCAGAAACATATACATGTTTTTATATCATACAAAATTAGCTGTACCTAATATGGTCTTCTAACACAGTTAGTACTTCATTGTATTAAACCGAGCAATTGCTCACAAACAAAAGACTTCAATTCAGAATGTTCATGTTGTTCATGATTCATTTATAACTTAAATGAGCACAGCAAGATAGTAAGTAATTCTGATGGCTTGCAATATTTTTTTATTTTATTCTCATAATCTTCAGACTGTTGTGCTAATAAAATGTTTGAGTGTGTAACATATTACACGTTTCCTGCTCATTGTAATAACATCTGCTTTACCTTTGAATACTTTGAAGTGTTCGCACAAGCATTAGCCACTTTGTTTAATTTAGGATTTCTATGTTGTGATAATATCTGTATCCTTGTCCAGCTACCACATATGTATTTTGGTTGTTTTTTCCTGTTTATTGTTCTTTTGGTTGTTATCATATATCTAATACTTTTTGTTATGCCATTTGCAATGTTTGGTCGGCCGAAATCCATAACACATTTTTATCTTCCAGTGTTAATAATTCATCACAAGGATTCACCTGGTTCGAACCCCGGGTGTCTATTACTACACTTTATTTTATTTCACTTTGTGCATTTGTTTTCTAAGTGCTTAGAATAATGCTTGTCTCTGTGATATTTGTTGGTTTCATTTTGCAGTTTATCACAATATTCAAACATCTAGTATCCTTCCATTGCTTGAATCTGTAATTTTGCTCAACATTGTCTGACTTAATGTTTATCAAATAATTATTTTTTTAATTATTAACTATTGTTATTCTTTGTTGGGCCAAAGTTATTTATTGCCCACAATTTTTTCTCCATTTTGTATCAGCATTTTCAATTCAAGGATGGTGACACAGAAGCACGTTTTGGGAGGTAACACCAACCATGGACATTTTGTACAGTTTTTTAGGTTTACCATGGCAGCAGAATTTATTGTTGTCATCATTGCATGTTATTTACCTGTTCACATATGATGTTTTTTTCTTTCTTTTCCCCTTCTCTCAATACCCTCCTGTCTGATGGAGTTCAGATGTTACCAGTTGTCTCGTCCCTGACACCGTTCACCACACTTATTCCTCTCCTAGCCGTGCTGATGCTTTCAGCCTTCAAGGACGCGTGCGATGACTACGTGAGTGCTACAGGAAGAATGCCACTGGTTTCGTGAATGGAATGCTGGTTGTTGGTTGAAGATGTGCTCCTTCGTATTAGAGTCGTACCCAGCACATAACCTTCATATTCTCCCACATAATTCAATGTTGTTTTAAGGGCTGAGGTGGTAGCATCTTGATGGACAGTACTCCCATGTCCTGTTCTCTGTGGCATATTAACATTTCGCGATGCATGAAGTCTGCATGAAGTCTGCAATGTCACAAGAAACGAGTGTTTAGATTGTTGATTTTATGAATTCCAGTGATTTCACAGGTAAACTCAGTCAAGTTGATAAAAGGTAACAATATGTGTCTAATCTAACTTGAGTAGTGGTGAATAAATAGACTTCAAACTGACATATCACGATGTAGAAAATACATGAAGAAATGGGGCCTCTCAGACGGCAATACATTGTGACTGCGGTACACCACAAGATCCAGGTCATCTGATGATTTGTCCCAACCTTCTGGATACATGTGACAAGAGCCACATGATGAAGGCGAATGACAGAGCAATTCAAGCTGCCGAACGCTGGATGAACGATATATGATGTGATGCTTGGACAGTCTCCCCACCTGCCGGCTGGAGGCATGGAAGGGGCTGCCCATATTCTACATGGCTTCGACAGATAGCAGTCTCTACTTCGGCATTGAACGCCATGGAAAGTAAGTAAGTGGGGAATAACAGGAATGGAACAGGAGCAGTCAGCCATAACAAAGATGTTATCACATTCATGAAGATAAAAATCTCATAGTGTATCTACATTTTTCACCATTTGCCAATAGGCACTAAGCGCCTATGCGTCTGCCAGGAGTGCAAACGTAGCTCAAGAAGATAACCAAACATAAAGATTGTGGAAAGCACCTGCCATGGCCCTATGTTCCAAGAGAGCCAAAAGGGTTAACTCAAATAAGCCAAACTTTAACTCAAAATAATCAAACTTTGACTCAAATAAGCCTAACTTTGACTCAAATAAGCCTAACTTTGACTCAAATAAGCCTAACTTTGACTCAAATAAGCCAAACTTTGACTCAAATAAGCCATTTTTTGACTCAAATAAGCCAAACTTTGACTCAACTAAACCAAACTTTAACTCAAATAAGCCAAACTGTTCAGAAGAAAACCTCAGCAACACTGTGTTGCAACACATTTTAAGGTTTGCTGTGGTCGAGAGGTAAGGCACTAGAGTCTCAAAGCTTTGAACAGAAATGGTGTGGGTTTGAGCCTGCATCCTGAATTACCTCCAGTCATCTTGACTTAAGTCTTGTCACTGAACCCAAGGTAGTTCGGGACCAGAGAGTGAGGTTGATGACCAGCAAAGCTTATTCCTCACTATAATCCAAATACAGCACAAGTCACATCAACAAAACTGTCTGATGATGTCACCATCATCGCTTGCCATTTACTTCAATAAATAATGAAGGCTAGAAATGGTACAATTTGTCAGTTATGATTTATTGTGAAAGTAATGTTGCGCTTTACTGTTCCCTCGGAGGCGAGGGGGCGCAGGGGCTAGTGCACTGGCTTCCCAACTGAGTATCAGGGTTTGGTCCGGTTGGTGAGGGTATTTTTCCCATCACAAAATGGCTCCCAAGGTCCACCCAGCCTAAAAATTTGGTACCAGAATAATCTGGAAAAGTAAAGGCGGGGACCCAGTGGTCTCGAGGTAAGGTGTTCGCCTTGGGTGCTGGAGGTCGCGGGTTCATATCACGATGGAGACTGAGATAGTTTCACGTGGATCATTCTGTAAATATTTCCCCTGATCTCTGAGTAGTGAGATCAGACACCCGTGTGCAGTGGTGCACATGTTAAAAATCCCTTGACAGTTGGAAATAAAAAAGAGTGGGCTTAAATGCCACTGCTCAGGCAAAATTCAAGTTAAAAATCTACTCAAATTGTTCTATGGATTGTCGTTCCACAGAGAATATGTTGCAAAAAAGGGGACTGTGTGTCATCAGGTCTTTGTTATGTGGTTAGTGGAGTGGCATTGATGATGCCTAATAGACTGCGGGTCTACCTTGCTCTAATTTACGCTTCCACACCACCAGTCCCAAAAATAGGCGATTGTATATTCCAGGGTCTTCCAACCTAACCATTGGTAACAGATACTGGGATTGACTTGGCAAGTCACCAGCTGATGTTCACCTGCTACAAAATATGAAACAAGGGAGGTCACACCTCCCCACAACATCTAACGACACAAGTGGACTGACTGAAGATAGATGGTTGGTTGGTTGGTTATTAATCCAGCAGCCTATGGGCTCCTGCCCTTTGGCTCAATGCCATATAGTGGTATCTGCGAGTGTTTGTAAGCTGTTGTTTAGTTCCGTACAAAGTGTTCTTTTTGTCTGGAGATAGATAGTACAGTGTGATGAAAAACTTAGTACTTACCGAGGCAGGAATATTATTGAAGACAAAAATCCAAATGACTCGACAATCCTCTTTTGATAAGTCTAGTACTTACAGAGGCATGAATTTTGTATCTTATTGCAAGACTAAAATTCATATGGCTTGAGCATCCTCTTCAGATGGACACATAGATGGTGGTCATATGCCTGTACACGTCCACGGGGTCGCCCACCTATGCGATGGTGAGATGGATTGACAAAAGAGCTAGGCCTGCATTGGTATAGCACTGCAAATGATCAGGATGCATGTAGAATATTGTTGGCTTTCACGCAAACGACACATATGCCAGACTGACGCAGATAATAATGTGAGAATACAAATGACTCGGCCGTACTCTTCTGACGTTTTTTCCCTATAGTTATCTCTAACTGTTGGAGATAACCCAGCTGACAACAGTGGAACAGGAGTTGAGGAGAAGACGCTGGTGTTGGATAGTACGTCATCATAGGCGTCTCAGTCTTTGCAGACCATGTGCATGGCACCCTGTGAGTAGCCTCTCGGGGCGCAAGCCTTGGCACTGAATATAAAAACTTCCTGGGCTGCCAAAACTGCAGGATCCCCCCCTCTAGACCTCACTGGTGTAATCCAACGGAATGCAAATCATGTAAATTTGGTACCAGCTCAGCTCCAGGAGCTGCCAAAATGAGTTTGCAATTTTGAAACCATCTGCCTTAGGTGCTACCACTCCGGATTTTCTGTCTGGGTTTACTCCCATAGCCCTACCCTCTCTCTCGAGGTTTCCACAAGGCAATGGAATTGTTGACCGCAGATGCTAGTTACTCAAGGCATCTTCTTCTTCTTCGTACGCAGTCAGACAGTAACCATTATTTTTTCGAAAAAAGTGACGGTCATCCTGAGGCTGTCGACACTGCCATAGAGCTTCTCTTGTGGTTCCACTGGTGATGGCCACATCTGCTCTCTCTGATCCTCGTATGTCGGGCAGTTCTGCAGCAGATGCTCAGCGGTCATTATCTCGGTACCACACGGGCATTCGTCGGTACCACCTATCTTCAATTTGTTGAATAGGTGGTACCTCAGTCTATTGTGGCCAGTGCGAAGTCTGAAGACAACGACCTGCTCTCTTCTGTTTAACTGGTAATAGGCATCGTTTTTGGTGTAGCCGGTATGTTCAGTTTTCCATTTGGTCATGTATCTGGCTTTAATAAGCCGTTTTGACTCTTCGTACGTCATACTAGTATCTGTTTGTGGTAGTCTTGCACCTTCTTTTGCCAGTCTGTCTGCCTCCTCGTTGCCTTGGATGTTGCAGTGTGATGGGACCCACTGTACCACTACCCTTTTTGGTGCGGATTGCTGGCATAGTTGACAGAGTGCTGCTCTTAAGTCATTAAGCTCAGTGTTTTTCTGGCTTTTTAGCGCTGTGACTACGGCCAGAGCATCTGTAAGCAGGACTATATGGCTTTCAGTTTCTTTATGTGTCACCATTTCTTCCACTGCCGCCCTCAGTGCCTCTGCCTCCGCTCTGAAATTGCTTGTGTACTTACCAGTAGCGAATGACAGTGTTATTTTTCTGCCATTTGGTAGGTTCAGGAATGCTCCTGCCCCTCCGTTCTGTGTAGTGTCTGTTACAGAACCGTCGGTGTATGCATGGGTCCAGTCCATGCTTGGGTAGTTTTTAGAAATAAAGCTTAGGGTAGTATCTCTCCTTTCTTTTTCAGTCTGGCAGTTTTTGTTTCTAATACCTGGTATGTTTTCTACCACCTCTGGGAATATATCCTGCCTCCAGGTAGGTTTTCGTACAGTAGTGATGGGCTTTGGTGTTGTTAGTGCATTTATGGGATCTTCATGCATCTTTGCTTTGGCTATTTCTGCAAAGTTTCTCCGCTTTAGTTTCCCATTTCCCAAATTGTTTAGTCTCTGGTGCATTGGATGGTCAGTCAGTCTTCGGAGTTTCTCTGACTGCAGCTGGGCTCTGCAGTCTCTTCTATCGGTCATGGGTTGCAGCTTTGTAATCTTTTCAAGTTTTACAATTGGCGTTGACTTCATGCATCCTGTTATAACTCTCATGGCTTGGTTTTGAAGTTTGTTAACTTTATCGAAGTTCGCCTTTGCTGCTGTTGTCCATGCCGAAATTCCATACTCGAGAACTGGTCTCACTCTTCCAGTGTACAGTTTCTTTTGTATACTTTCGTCTGCTCCCCAGCTTGTGCCAGCTAGTTTCCTCATGATTGCCATTCTTTCTCTGGCTCTCATTCGGTTTCTCTCGATCTGACTTTTCCATGTCATGCGCCGATCAAATGTGACTCCGAGATAGTTTGGGTTGTCGTTTGGCTGCAGCAATTTGCCATTTAGACTTAATTTGGTGTTTTGTGGTTTGATTGAAAGCGAGAATATTGTGCATGTGGTTTTCTCCTCGTTTATTTTGACCAGCCAATTCAAGGCATCTGATCATACTCTCATTGTTCCAAGACTAGTCAGCACTCCTTGGGACTTGTGGTTTTATAATCAGAGTTCCTCCTCTCCTATGCGAACTGCCTGAACAGGCTAACGAGCTTCGTCTACCCGGGTTTAGAGTCAGAGTTTACCTTCTCTTAGATTGACTGCCAACCAATCTGCCCACTCAGTTATACCACTGGCTACTCAGTCGTGTCCTACAGCAGGCTCTGTAAGAAACAGGGGGCCCCTCATGAAGGTGCTGCTTAGGACACAATGGTGTAGGAGAAGCCATCGGCATGGAAACTCCTGAACAGCAAGCTGAACAGTGAATCCGGCGGCGATCTCTACACCTGGAAAGGAGAGGCTTTAAAATATCTAAAATGTCTAAGGCTTTAAAATGTATAAAGTGCTTAAGGCTTGCAACAGTCTTTACTGACTAGAACCTTTAGGCAACCCCTGATATAGCCAGAATGGCTGTGGTTGTCAATAAATTAGTATTTGTATGTAGGTGAAACAAATTGTTGAAAAATATAGCAAAACTTTCAAATAGTCATTGGGCAACCCTTTCTCTTCAACAGACCACACAAGCCATTCTCCTTTTTGTTTCGTGCCATACCACAAAATGAATGCCAAATTGACATGATCAAAGCTAAAAAGCTAACCTTTTATTATATTTTTGTTCGTGTTGTTTGTTTGCATTCGCCTTATTTCTCTATTCCCCATAATGGTGTGCATTGCACTGTGGATTTTATTTTGCACATATCGGCCCAGTGCATCTGACTTCAGCATGCATTTTATGTAAGGATCATCTTCCTCCTGAATTTTCTAAGGGTTTGCTTCCCCGGGGTAATGGCCGTTACTGTGATGGGGATCAAACCCAGCACCTTCGGATTGTGAGTCGTGTCACTTAACCACTAGCCCACGCTGTCCCTTATTCTAGTCATCTGGTTGGTACTTAGAAAGCTTCGCCCTGTGTCTTCCCTAGTTTGCCATTTGGCTGTTCATAGTAAATGTGTGGGTGGTTTCCTTCTTGCGACCTACTAGGTCTGATGAAGGTGCAACTCTGGAGCGTTCAGGCTCCAGGCTTTGTCTCGTTGACATTTAGACGGCCCAGGAGTATAGGGACTGCACTACACCTTTGATGGTACAAATAACCATTAACTTGTCATTGTATGAGGGCTTGTTACTGGAAGTTTCTCACCATCACAACTAGGAGGTGATATATATGTATATCAAAATTTGTGATTGTCCAGACATTGTCCAAGTGGGAAACTGTGGATAGAAAATGATCTCTTTGAAAACATTAATTGGCTAAGAAATTGCAAACTTTCCAAAAAGAAATCATGAGATTTCACATAGGATCAATCTATCTAACTATGTTCTTTGCGCACCAAATATGGCACACGTGGCAGAAACAAATGATCTTTGGTTGGAATGGTGTGATGCCACTATTTTTAGATCTTTTATTATTGCTGAGGCCCATAGTTGAGCCCTCTCGGATGATTGTTCTTCTGTTTCCATGGGTCTCCCTTGTTTCTGAACGCCCTTTGGTGTCAATTGAGTGCTTGCAGTGGAAGACAGTTGTTGTGCATTCTACAACATGTATATCCATCGTTTTTTCCTGATGATGGTCTACACGTATAGTTGGTTTGTCTCTGTTCTTAACGAGTCATTAGTTATGGACTGGTCCCAGCGTATATTCAATAATGTTCTTAAACATTTATTCTCAAAGACATTTTGTTTGTCTTCCAGCGCTTTTGTTGTCTTTCAGCTTTCACATTCATATGTCAGGACTGATATTACCATTGCGTTGAACAGTCTGAGCTTGGTATGTTTGCTCAGTGTCGTTGATTTCCAGATGCTGGTGAGCTAATTAAAGGCGCAAGAGGTCAACTTTTGTGGCATCTCCATCTTCTGTCATTTTGTTTCCCAGGTATATGAAGTGTTGAACATTTTGAAGAGATTTCACCTGTAGCCTGATATCAACTGTTGTGGTTGTAAAAGCCATGACTTGCATCTTTGAGGTGTTTACTTGAAGTCCTATTCGTTCTGACCATTGGCATAGTCTATCTATATTTTCTTGGGTTTTTTCTTTAGTGGTACTTAGTAGCGCTAGGTCATCTGCAAAATCAAGATCTTCTAAGGTTTTGTAATATGTCCATTCTATGCCTAAATACCACATAGGATAGCAGCAGGATAATTCAGCTCCAACCATATCAAACCCATACTTCAGCAGATGAGAAATGACAAGGCAAGAGCCCACAACTTTAACAACTTGGTTGTTCCGGTCATGGTACATGGCTGCGAGGTGTGGAACCTACGAAAAGCAGGTGCAAAGAAACTCTGAATTGCACTAAGGCAATGCAACGAAGGGCATTGACTGTCTCTCTATGTGACCCAATTCATAATACAGAAATCAGGTGCCTTCAATGACATTTTACATGCTGCATTGTTTAAAAAGTGCAGGTGGGCGGACATCTGGTGTGTTGGTAGGTGATGTCTTGGTGGCCCTACAATTTCAAGCTCCCACACGGACCCAACATGGTACTCTATGGCAAAAGACTAAATTGAGTTTAAACAACATTTGACCACCTGGCATCAGGCACTTCCTTTGTCTGATTGAATACCATCAGGGCTACATATGTAGAAAAATGGAAAAAAGACTACCTTGGTCACATAGAAAACGATACCTACCACCAACTCCCCAGGCAAGACCAGGTGATCATATTCCGGCTACACATAGTACACAACAGACTGAGATATCATCTGTACGACAAGTTTGAGATTGGCACTATGGACCTTTGTGCCGGCGTCACAGCCCCCATGACAGCAGAACACATTTTGCAGTCCTGCCCATCGTATACTGACAAATGAAGTAGCTTTTGGCAACAACCAGTGTCCTTCCATGAGAATCTGTACGGAAGTGCACAGTCTCAAGTTAACAGCTGCCTTTGTTAGAGTCATTGAAGTCAAGGTCTGAAGACGAACTAGGAAGAAGAATTATACCAGGATTACAGATTTGAGACAGATCTGCACATCTGTAGCACATGTCCCATGACAACTTGTTCCTGACCTGCCCAGTATTTATTAATGAAATGATACGCACATGACCGCAAACTATTTCCTTGCACGAGAAGCTGTATGATACTGTCTGGAGCCTTGAGCTGACAGCTGCTTTTGCTAGAGTCATTTGTGGGGATAATGCAGAACAAGAAAAAAGTAGATATAAATAAATATTTACAATATTAATTGAAAAAATATATTGAAATAATATATATTAATAATTTATAATGGTACTATCAAATGTCTCATAACAAGTAAATACTATTTTCAATAAATTGTTTACATTGCCTGCTGGCCACATCTGGCCCATATGTGGATTACAATAATAATAATGAACACAGTATATGTTCTAATCAATCATAAAAAGTACTATAAAAGGCAATTAAAAGAAGTCTTAGCTGTTAGTAATGGCATGACATTGGTGGCTGTTTTAGTCGGTTATTGATTTCTTAATGTGCTTTGTATTTCAGCTAAATCGTACATGTCCTGGTCCATGCATGAACATTTTATCAACATGTTAGTATATGACAGTTAATGCTCCCTGCCTGATGGTTTGCTATGGTGATGTCGTAGCTTGATAACATGGACTGGACTCGTCACTTACATGATTTTGATTTATTTCCTTGTTTGAGTTATGGATTGTTTGTTACAAACTTCTTCCTCCTAAACAAATATTCCCCCCCCCCTCCCCCCCCTAAAAAACCAAAAACAAAACAAAAAACAAACTTGTCAAAGTGTGGTTTAAATGTTGATGTTTGCTAGTAATGGTGAAAGTACTGGACTGATAGTCTGTAATTCTGAGCTTTCTTGAACAAGCTGTATATCAGTTTCCTATCTCAGAATCTCTCATTCTTAAACTCTTAGTAGTGCTATGTTATGTTCTATAGCTATATCTTTGAATGTTATGAATTCATTATGTACTGCCACCAGTCTTCTTTTTCGTCATGTGTTCTCAGATAATCACATTTATTTCTCTCATAAATTTGGCTATCTGTCTCAAACATACAGCTTATCCTTCACCTGGGTTGAAGAGGGTAATGCTGTCACTTTGCTTCTTATGTGGTGTAAATACACCTGGAGAATATAATCTACTATTTGTAATGTTCACCAGACGTGGACACGTCTGTGCATCCAGTTAATAATTTGCTGTACAGACGACATCTGAGTCTGCAATGGCTAGTTCACAGGCTAAATGTCTCGTCTCATCTCATCTGTCCATATATGTCACTAGACATCATGGGATGGTACAATCTTCTGTCACAGGCTCCTTAAGTGGCTGTTGTTAATTTCAACCCATGTCTTTATAGTGTATCTTCTTTATCACTGTTAATATATTGTTTTTTGGTCTTTCTCTTGCTCTGAAGCTACTGTCTGATGCTATAGGCTTAGGTGGCAGGTAGGTTTCTAGACATTCTTGTCATATGTCCAACCTGTTTAATTCCTTATCTCTATTCATATTTTGTGTCGATCGTTGTTCCCACTTTCTGTAGGAATTCTTATTGTTTCTCTGCTCTCCTAATGATGACCGTGCCTGGCCATTCTGTAAGCATCTCATTTCACGTGTTGTATTCATATACTTTTATATGCTTTTTAATATATTAATGTGTATCTATTTTATTGTGCATTTAAAAATGTATTATTAGATTAGCCCTTCCTGTTTCAGATTTATCTAATTCTCGTATTCCAAAGTTTGTTGTTTTTCAATTCTGTGGTCATGTCTTTCAATTAAAAAAAATATGTGTGCGTGCCAGTGTAAATAAATAAATCAATCTGTATAGCCAACAATTGTGACGGAACATTAATATGTCAAGAACACAAAAGTCATGACACTGAATTTACTAAATCCCACATTTAAAAAAGGAATTGAAGATCTAGCAACGCTCCACTGAGAGGGAAATAAGCGAGATTCAAAGTATAGATTAGCCTAGGACGAAATTTATGCGCATTCAATTTGCTTCCCGTTACCCAGTCTTCCTAGATGGAGAGAGACTCGATGACCTCTCTATTCAACTCCACAGTACTGCTTGCAATATTCTATGTGGCGGAAACATGGACACTCAAGAAGGAGATGGAGTCCAAACTCACCCAAGCCTCCCTCGAGAGATGCATGGTCGGCCTCACACTTCATAGACAGCGCACAAGGTCTTCATAACTCGAACATACGTCAATTGTCCCTGGTAGAAGATGAAGTTATTTATGCAGATAAAATGAAACATTGCTTTGGGGATTGGGAGGGGGGGGGAAGAAGATATACAATTACGGATGATCGATGAAGCACAGCAACAGCAACATGATACCCCAGAGACAAGAAACGACCACCAGCCCACTGGTCTGACTCCCTTGCATCCCACAACAACATTCACAATGCCACAGATAGGCGACTCATTATCCACTGGTCCACCGTGGCCAAAGACGGAGACCATTGGTAGAAAAGTTGGGACCCGCAACGGTGTAACCGCCGCTGAAGAACGGGCTGTCTAGTAATCCAATAATCTAAGATCTAGCAAAGTCGGACATCTTTACATACTTGGGAAGTGCAGTTACACCAAACTGCGGAACATATAAATCATCATAATAATGGTCAAAGCCAGAGTACATCAAGTAGCCATTGCCAGATTTTTTTAAAATTTGAAAGTCTTAGCAGTACATCTTGATTTACAAGCTGTGGTGAGAGATGCACCCCCAAGTAGATTGTAATTAACACAGCGATCAGGAGTTACCTGGAAACCACGTTTCAATCAGCCAATCCTTTCACTATCAAAGCACTACTGAAACATCATTTATCATAAAATATCCCTTCTGCTGATTTCATTCAACATCGAAAGGCTTGACACAAGACCCAGAACGCCTGTTGATCTGCCCAAACATTTTGGATGCAATATGGTTGACATGTTGAGGGAGAACAACACAGCAATGCACGTGTCTGAACATTGGAAATATGAAGTCTGAAGTGGTGCCCAGGACACTAAATGTAAAGTGAGTATCAAGCTAAGAATATATAAGAGCATTTGAATGGTCCTGAGTTCTGAAGAGTAACATAAAAAAGAAACAACTGTCTGAATTCTGCACAACCTGTTTATTGAAGACTATGTCCCACAAGAGCTAATAGCGTATGGAAGACTCACTGAATTTTCTCTTGCCTGCTCATCATTACCAGGCAAGCAACAGCTGGTCCAGAGCAACCAAGAACGGCTCTCCCAGAGCAATCAAGAACAGCTAGCCCAGAGCAATCAAGAACAGCTAGCCCAGAGCCACCAAGAACAGCTGACCGACAAATAGCAACCAAGAATAGCTGACCCAGAGTATCCAAGAACAGTCAACTGATAAATAGCAACCAAGAACAGCTGACCCAGAATATCTAAGAACGGTTGACCCAGACAACCAAAAACATTTTCGCACCATCAAAACCCTTCAAAGATTGTAATTGGATTGGCTATGTCCTAATCTGATAACCTGAAATGATCATCAGAAGCACAATGCTATTACCCCAGGGAGATGGTGAATGAGAGACTGACCTAAGACAACTTATCCAAAAACAATAGAAGCTGAAATGGGCAGCATAAACCAGAGCTGGGACACCACATGAAGGATGGTTGAGGATTAATTTAAGTGGGAGTAGTTTATTGCTGGCCTTGAAGACGCCATCATGTTGCTACGTGAGTGGATAGTGGTCATAAGAGGTCTTGAACCTCTGTGAACTTGTATGAATCTACTGTCCTGGCCATGTGTGGGTTTACAGGAATGAAAGAGCCGATATCCTGCCTCATGGGCACCCATAGTGGGGACACTGGGAATACATATAGTTGATCAACGACCGCCTTTTGTATAAAGACACTACAGTTGATGAACCAGCGATGTACAGATTACATGATTTTGAAATCATACGTGGGTCTGAGAGGACGTAGCAGGAGTGTGCACATGCAGCGAGCTACAGGAACCATCAGGATCTACACTCTTCACCAATTGCTGAGAGGGGTTGAACACCTATGGGTCTGTCCGGAGTGCAATGGCGTTGATCCATAACAAAACACAACATAAGTCATCGACTATGGATTGAAGAAGTGGTAGAAGATGAGAAGAGCGTAACAGCTTGTTTTCTCAGGGATCAAAGAAAGGAGAACAGCCACATAGCTTAGTTGTGCTGTAGTTCAGGTAAGTCTAAAGGTAGCTGGGCATTTAGTCCTAAACAAGTAACGCCAGACAGGCTCTCTCATGGAATACTCAAAGAAAGAGAAAAAGAGTTAGACCTAAAAATACACAGGAAATAGAATATGAGAAGAAACTATATTTGGGGCCAACAAGTTTCTAAAGTTTGTTTCGTTATTGTATTTGCCAAATTTTTCTTCATCGTTTTCATGCTCTCTTTCAGAAAGAGTTTTGACAAAGTTCTTCTGTGTTTTAAATTGCATAGTTTTCTTTTGTGATAAATTCTGTTCATATTGTAGAAAGTCTATATAATCTGTGCATTATTGTTTACCTATTGTTATCCACCTGCTTGCTTGCTTAATTAGCTTGCATGTTATTCCTATCAATGTTAACACCTTAACATATGTCATTCCATTTGCCTTGACTAGATAATAATTTTGTTATTATTACTGCCAGTGGTGATTGTTTTGACTTGATAAGGGTTACTAGCACTTGACCATAAAAAAGGCAATACACATCATCATCATCAGCAGAAGCATCATTGTCGTCATCATCATCATCTTCATCACTTTTGGCACTAATAGGAGCATGGAGTACTCACTCCAGTTGGCCACCTTGCACGAAGCCTCCACCAAAGAATGTATGCACTTCCAGTAATGGTTTCAATTGAACTTAGTTGTATATGTGTGTATATATATATATATATATATATATATATATATATATATATATATATATATATATATATATATATATATATATATATAAAATAACTGTGACATGGCATAACACCAGCCCATGGTTAGATGGTTTGTTCAGAGCAGATGGTGCCTAACATGCTTTGTGTTTACTTTGCTCTAGTCTATTAAGATGGACTTGCACATTGGTTAACCACCCTCTGCGGCACTTATCCCAATACAGCGGAATAATAAGCTGCTTGAGCCTAGCTAGCTAAGCAGGAACTCCTGCACTTGACAACATCCAACTCAAACTAGAGCTGGGACCTGCACAGGGGCATCTGCCCTTGTAGAAGTACAGGTCGACTAAGTGGGACCTGCACAGGGGCATCTGCCCTTGTAGAAGTACAGGTCGACTAAGTGAGACCTGCACAGGGGCATCTACCCTTGTAGAAGTACAGGTCGACTAAGTGGGACCTGCATAGGGGCATCTACCCTTGTAGAAGTACAGGTTGACTAAGTGGGACCTGCATAGGGATATCTACCCTTGTAGAAGTACAGGTCGACTAAGTGGGACCTGCATAGGGGCATCTACCCTTGTAGAAGTACAGGTCGACTAAGTGGGACCTGCACAGGGGCATCTACCCTTGTAGAAGTACAGGTCGACTAAGTGGGACCTGCATAGGGGCATCTACCCTTGTAGAAGTACAGGTCGACTAAGTGGGACCTGCACAGGGGCATCTGCCCTTGTAGAAGTACAGTTCGACTTAAAAACAATATCTATATATATATATATATAAATATATATGCAGCAGCCTTTTGGGCTATGTAAAAAATTACACGTACAATTGCCAAGAGTTGGATAGTCTTCTACCTGTCTCAAAGCTCACATGTCTGTTTATAAATTATTGCCAGTATTTGAAAAAAAAAAAATTTATGGTAAGTCTAAATCCATTATAATCTGATCTTGAAATGCAAATACAAGTGATCAGGATAAAGCTGAATGAAACATGTGTCACTGCATCAAGCAGATTATTTATGCCTGGCTGGTTGTGGGTTTTCATAATCAATTCTGATATTCATACAAATGTTGCCTAATGCTACTATTGCTTTTTTCCTTCTTCTTCTTCTTCTTCTTCTTCTTCATTCATTCTGAAACTCCCGTTACCAAACCCTGAAAAGGGCTTTGTAAGTTGCAGGATGCAGTTTGGAGAATGGAATGTGTTGTTTTGTAGTTTACAGCTTGACTGCAATTTGCACCTTTCGGTCTGACACATCCGACTTCAGCATGGCATTTTTGGGTACCTGGTTAGCCATCCCTCTTCGATCCAGTCTGCCCTTTTGGAGCCTGTTATCCATGATCACCTCGTGGAGGTGGAGAAGTGTCTTGGTAGTTCTGAGTTGTTGAACCCCGGCTTTGGGTCGCTGACCACTGTAGTTCATGCACTGCTCAGCATCTTGATCTCCACTATTGCTATAGTGTAGTATATTATGTGGATGTAAGAGAGGTATGGCTGAGTGGTTATGATCACCGTTTCCTCTGGAGATCCGTTTCTGTTCTAATAATTGACGCTGCTACACTCCAGCCATCTTATAGGTGTAGTGAAGGTTTCCACAGCTGGCTAGTTATACGCACTCCTGCTGCGGCTTCTCTGCTGTGTCTGCTTATTATTTCAAAATGTTGCAATCTGTGCATCTCTGGTTCATTGATTTCAGTATTCTTCATCCAAGAGTCAGTTGTTGATCGACTTACAAGTATTGCCTCTATGCATTGCCATTGTCCCCACTGCAGGTGCTGCTTAGGCCAGGATGACACCTCTTTCTTTGCAACAAACCCCAGCATTACAAAGACAGTTATTGTTGTTGTTGAATGCCCACAATGAGTAGGATTACTCTTTTGTGCTCCATAATAAGGACATTAACTGGCGGGTTGTCGTAGCTTTCCTCACATCCCGAGCATGCTGATGAAGGTGGACCGGGGACCTCCAGGTGGTTGTGCTATACTTGGCTTCATCTAATTACTACTATGGAGATCAGATTGATCCCTCACCTTGTTAGTCAGGCTGCCGTGAAAACAGCCTGTTTCGAGGGAAGGCAATGAGGAAGCTGAGGTGAGGGTCTTCACCAGTTTTTTCTGCCTGACCCTGACTGGGAGCGCAGGGGTTAGTGAGCTGGCTTTGCATCTGAGTGGACCTGGGTTCATTCCCCAGTTGAAGCAGAAATGTTTTCAGGCTGCAATGGCTCCCGGGTCGACCCAGCCTTAAATGGGTACCGGTTAAGTCCAGGAAGTAAAAGCGGCGAGGGAGAGGAGATGGTTACCGCCCTCATATAGCCGAGCCTTTGAAATGTGAGATTGCTAACACCTCACACCCCTAAGGCAGTAATGCTATGGGTTACTTTAGTTTTTTGAATAACATGCCTGATAAGTATATTTTGTATGACCAGACGTTAGTCTTCCTCCCCTACAAAGACGGTAGATCAGCAGAAGATCCCAAGGGCTTCTGGACTGTTAAGAGCCGATGTAATTGCACTCTGGGCAGATGCATAGGTGCTCAATCTCGCTCAGAAAATGGAGAATTTTGATACTGATTGTTCCTGTAGCTCGCTTGTTGTACACACTCTTGTTATGTCCTCCCAGGGGCCTCTCTCTGCTGGATCTGTGTATGATTTTAAAATCCTGCCAATGTGTGCATTGCTGATTCATCGACTGCAGTTCTTCATTCAAAAGGTGGATTAGCTAAAAATTCAAAGGCCATCATTATCCATTGACAATGTCCGGTTGAGTCCAGGAAGTAAAGGCAGCAGGCGTGATACTGACCACATCATCCACTAAGTGCCATGGGTTACAAAATAATATGGGCCTAACAACATATTTCCTACACACCACATGGCGTCATAGGATCTTTCCTTAAAAAAAAAAATGCCCCTGCTGTGGGTGCCCCTGAGGCATATATATAGTTAGAGCGTGTTACTTATGTACCCCAAAGCCACCCCTTGGTCCCTTAATGAGACTGAAAGAATAGAACCACTGTACCATCAAATTCATGTTGTAAAAATTAATTAATGAAAGTTGTGCATGTGACTGGTAGCCGGCAACAAAGTGTTACAGAAACCTCCACTGCATATACCTACTTTAGTGAAGGCCTTCTTGCAAGATGGCTAGGTACTTTAGTGTTCCATGTTCCAAAGACGGGTGGGGGAACGAGAACTATAATTAATTGTGTTTATACACTTGTTTAAAAAAAAACCCACTAAATTATTGTTAACTACTGCTGTTTTGCTGTTAAACGAGTTTCTTGGAAAGATAGTAAAAACCAATAGTGAGGTTCTGGAACAACTCCAGGTGGAACAGATACTTCTGAGTAAATAAAAAGAAGAAAAATTAAATATTTCGGTTTTATGATTACTGAATAGTGTGATATCATAATTAATTATTGATTACACTTAAAATACAATGCTATCACTGTTATTATTAAGTAATTGTTAATGATGTGGTTAATACAGGAGTATCATTGTTTTTAATTACTAAATAACGCAGCATTTTTAATGTCACCATTATTAAGTCATTCTGCTGTTTCTAATTGTATTAATTTAAAGTGCATTCAAAAAAATTTAAATAATAGATTAATAAATTTAGACAACATCAGAGTGGCGCCTAGTTTAAAATGAATCAGACAATGGGTTAACATCCAAACACGTCGTAAAAGGCAGCTAAAGAGGGAAGTACCTATGGCTACTAACCTCTTAATGTATTACCATTACTTTTGAAACCACCAGTACAAATGCTTTGGTACAGGCTTCATGGAGAAGGGCCAGCTACTTAACTTAACTTAATGTCTTTATACTGATTTAAAAGACCCTACAGAGTCTGTATACAACCAGTGTCTTTTACATTCACTTGATCTAAAAAAAACAAAAAAACAATGTGCATTCAATCTATTCTTGAATGCATTAATTGATCTTGCCTCCACTACTTCCTGTGGCAATGCATTCAAAGCATTTAGCACTCTCTGATTAAAGAAAATGTTTACTAATATCTAATCTGCACCTTTCTTTAATTAATTTGTAGCTATGCCTTCTTGTTCTTGCAGGTGGTTGTATTTTGAAGAAAAAAACTTGTTAAAGTCTAATAACTTATAGTCTAGCTTGGAGCAAAAACGCAAATCAATCAATCTATCTATCTGGACTAAATTTCTTCTTCTTCTTCGTACGCTGTCAGACGTCAACCTGTATTTTTTTCGAAAAAAATAGCGGTCATCCTGAGGCTGTCGACACTGCCATAGAGCTTGTCTAGTGTTGCCACTGGTGATGGCCACATGTGCTTTCTCTGATCCTCGTATGTCGGGCAGTTTTGCAGCAAATGTTCAGCGGTCATTTTCCCGGTACCACACATGCATTCGTCAGTGCCACCTATCTTCAAGTTATTGAATAGGTGGTACCTCAGTCTATTGTGGCCTGTACGGAGTCTGAAGACCATGACCTGCTCTCTTCTGTTCAACTGGTAATAGGCATGGTTTTTTGTGTAGGACTAAATTTAATTTGTTTGAACTGAAGCAAACTTAACTTAATATTTTTATAATGGTTTAAAAGACTTATGAGTCTGTAGACAACCAGTCACATTTGCATTATCCTGCTTTAAAATCTATGTACATCCAATCTATTCTTAAATGCATTAACTGTCTCTGCCTCCACCACCTCCTGGGGTAATGTATTCCAAGCATTCACCACTCTCTGAGTACACAAATATTTCATAATATCCAATCTGGAACTTATTTTAGTTAATTTGTATCTGTGCCCTCTTGTTCTCGTTCGTCGTTGAATTTGGAAAAACTTGTTATAGTCTAATTTAACCTTTCCTGTGATTATCTTGTAAGTCTGTCTTAAGTCACCTGGAATTCTTCTATTTTCTAGACACTGTAGGCCGGTTTTATGAGTCTTTCCTCTAACTAATTCTGGAATCCCTCTATCAGTTTTGTCGCTCTTCTTTGTATTCTTTCCAGCATGTTTAAAAACATTATTTAAAAACTAATTGTATTAATTTAAACCGAATTTGTGTTATATAAAAATGTATTGTCATCGTGTTAATTTAAAGTTAATTTGATTCTTATTTATTAATTTTTTAAATGATAAAATATTTTCCCCTTTTTTTCTGATTATAAAAGTTTATTAAAGGTAACTAATGCTGATTATTCATTCATTGCATACATGTACACAGTTTTAGTAGTTATATAATAAAATCATGAAATCAAATTACTAAAATCCTGGTATTCAATCGAACATATTTAGTTTCTGGTGCCAGATAGCCAAGAAACTATACCTTTTGTTACGCAAAGCCATCTAATCATAACCTTAGATGGCGTTGTCTCATGTCTTCCCTGGTTTGTTTTTCTGTCTTTCGTTTGGCTATTATTAGTAAGTGTGTGGGTAGATTCCTTTCTTCGGCTTACAAAAACTGGTAAGGTGTGTCTCTGGCTGGTATTCAATCAGGCATATTAGTGTCTGGTGCCAGGTAGCCAAAAACTATCGTTCTGCTACGCATAGTCATCTGGTCATCCCTTAGATGGCGTATGATGTCTTTCCTGGTTTCCTATCTGACTTTTCTTTGGCTATTATTAGTGAGATAGTTACTTTTCTTTCCACTTGTGCCGTGAAGCGCCGTGGGGAGCTTAAGTCATCTATCCTGCGCCAAGTGCATTGCGTCGATCAATGTGAATCTATGTAGCTGCACAATCACTCTGTCATCGATCCATTGTCATTGTGTCAGGTCATGCAGCTGGGTATTTGCGGCCATCACCTTGAGAAAGTATGTCAACATTGTGTGGAAGCAGTAACTGCTGTACTAGGATATCTATGCCAATATGTGATAAAATATCTATACCACAATGTAATGAAATATCTATTTCTTGTTAAGATTAAATATCTATATCAATATGTGATAAAATATCTATACCACGATGTGATGAAATATCTATACCAATATGGGATAAAATATCTATACCAATATGTGATAAAATATCTATAACACAATGTAATTAAATATCTATTTCATGTTAATATTAAATATCTATACCAATATGTGATAAAATATCTATACCACGATGTGATGAAATATCTATACCAATACGGGATAAAATATCTATACCAATATGTGATAAAATATCTATACCACAATGTGATGAAATATCTATACCAATACGGGATAAAATATCTATACCAATATATGATAAAATATCTATACCACAATGTGATAAAATATCTATGCAACAATTTGACTTACTAACCTAGAATTGATTGTTTCTTCAGCAACGTCACAGAAGTGACGACCAGGTGAACAATCGGTGCTCTTATGTCTTAAGAAATGGGGAAATTGTGGAAGAAAGATGGCACAAGGTCATGGTTGGTGACATTCTTCTACTAAAAAACAATGATTACATCTCAGTAAGTCGTCATCTTCTTTATTTTTTTCAACTCTTCAGTATTATTATAGGGCCACAACTGTAGATGGCCTCGTAGGAAGCCTGGACAAATTGAATTATTGTGCTTTTGCAGTTGGAGCATATTTGTTTTTTATATTGAGGTTGTCAGACCCATTTAAAACATTTATCGGTATGGCCAGGAAAGGCGCTAAGATGAAAAAGAAATAGAACCTATGTTAAAGCCTATTGGTGTTCATCATGGACGTTTAGTTCGTAACGTAAGTTTTGTTTCTGTTTTCGTTTCGTCACGATATCTGACCATGACTATAAATGTTTTTTCTTCACTATGCAGGTACCCCTTATTTTTAATTTCATTTTCAATAGGAACTGAAGGGTACAAAGTAGACTAGCATCTATAGTGATTGTACAGATAAGTATTTTTGCACTGATAAAATTAGGAAAATATCAGTCATCGCAAGCAGAAATATTATTGCACTGAGAAAACTAGGAAAATATCAGCCATTGCAAGCAGACGTATTATTGCACTGAGAAAACTAGGAAAATATCAGTCATCGCAAGCAGACGTATTATTGCACTGAGAAAACTAGGAAAATATCAGTTATCGCAAGCAGACGTATTATTGCACTGAGAAAACTAGGAAAATATCAGTCATCACAAGCAGACATATTATTGCACTGAGAAAACTTGTAAAATATCAGTTGTCACAAACAGAAGTATTTTTGTACTGAAATGGAGACATGGTTTCGGGCCCAGACGGAGGAGTCCTCTAGTATGTGCATCAAGAAGGTGAAGAATAGGTGGAAGAAGTGAATTGTCTTGCAGGGTGAATACACAGAGAAGGACTATAGTCCACACCAATTTCCAGGATAGTGCCATAACCTCTTTGTACTAAAGTGAACAACTTTTAGACCATCTCTCTTGTGTACATAAAATGATAAAAACTAAATATAAATCCTTCACAACATATAAATGTCCACAAACAAAGTATAAGAAACACAGTGTTATAGCCGTATTTCATATATAATAATTCTGTTTTTGTTTTTGTATATATGTATCATGTATTATAATTCTGATTTTGTTTATGTACAAGAGATGTTCAAGTCAAACCAGGACTTTTTTGTAAGAACAATTTTTATTTTTTTCAAGTAGCCAAAATGTCATTTATTTTTCAGTATAATATACCGCAAAGTTTCACTTATCCCAGTGTTTAAGTAATGCTTGAAAAGCTTTAGTATAGAAAGATTTGTCAGTATGTCTGAACCAATCCAGGACAGCCTGTTTCACTTCGTCATCAGTGCAGAAATGATGACCTTCCAGGAATTCTATTAGGAGTCCAAACAGGTGAAAATTGCATGGAGCCAGGTTTGGGCTATAAGGTGAATGTGGCAATACCTCCCAGCCAAGTTGCTGCAGATGGCACATAGTGAGGTAAATCGTATGAGGTCGAACGTTATCTTGCATGAGCAGGACGCCTTTGTGATCAAATCCAACATGCACTAATCTTCAGAAATTGCAAATGTAGTTCATGAGAAATAGTGTTCGAAGAGGTTGACCATTTTAAATGTCTAGGGTCGATTGTCAGTGATGAAGGATCAAAATGTGAGGTGTTGGCCAGAATAGCACAGACAATAGCGGCGCTTGCACGGCTTAACAAAATCTGGCAAGATAAACGGTTAGCACTATGCACGAAAATCAGATTAATGCGTACACTGGTCCTGTCAATATTCCTCTATGCTTGTGAGACATGGACAGTTACAGCTGACCTTCAGCGAAGGATACAGGCTTTGGATGAGATGTTTCCGAAGACTTTTAAACGTCAAATCTCCGACCAGATGAGGCACAGGCATCGGCTGCTGACAGAGAAGGGTGGCATGGTGTTGTGAGGATGTCTTCATGTGTGCCCCAACGACCTTACGGGATGACCTTACCTGACCTGACCTGTACTCAGAGAAAGTCTTGCATCTTGCGCTAATTCGCAACAGGTTATGCGTCAATATTCCAGGATAAGGCATTCCACAATCTGGAAACTCACAGGAATGAGTGCAGTGAGTTGAGAGACACCACGGCCGGGATCATCTCTCACGAATGTGCAGCATTCTCTAAAACGTTTACACCATTCAATGTCTTACTGCAGCTGAGTTTCTCATCACCATATAGTGATTACATTCTTCTGTAAATTTCTGCACGTTTTACTCCTTCTTTCACAAGAAACTTCATCTCAACACGCTGCTCTATGCAAGCACTAACAGTGTTTTCCGCCATTTTCATTTATCTGTTGCGTGACTGGCCCATGGCTTGTGGTCCACCTAGCAGTAATAGGACACAAGTACCAGTAACTAATGATAGTAGGTCCAGCACGCTATAACCCATACAAGTAGAACTAGAACAAAAAGTTCAGTTTTGATTTGAACTTCCCTCGTATATATATATATATATATATATATATATATATATATATATATATATATATATATATATATATTTTTATAATTCTGTTTTTGTTTACATATATATATCACATATTATAATTCTGTTATTGTTTATTGTTCTCTTAGGCTGACTTGTTTCTCCTATCCACTAGTGAACCCCACAGTTTGTGCTACATTGAAACTGCTGAGTTGGACGGGTAATAATTATGTACTGTTAGAGTTGTGTAATCTACAGTCTGTTCTAATATATGGCTCTGAAACATGTAGGACAACAAATGCACTTGGGAATAAGGTACAGACTTTCGTAAATGGTTGCCTGTGCAGAATACACTGATGAAATTATAGGATGAGATCACATATGTGGAACTGTTTGAAAGAATGGTACAGGTCTTAATTAAGAGGAGATCGTGTACCTAGTCATATTGGAGATTGATGATAAACTCGAAGGTCCCGTGCACATATTTTGGCATTTGAAAATAGAAAAGAGTAGGCTGTTTGCGTCTGTCTGGGTTAAAAGATCAGGAAATTAGTGAAATTCCTTCCCAAGTCATGTGGCTCGAAGTAAACCTGAAGAAAAAATACAAATCTGCTATTCTCTACCAGTAGTCTTGACTAACATGCCTTGCACTGGGCCAGGCTAGTTCAGGACGAGAGATTGCGGTTACCGATAAGATTTATTTGAAGTGCAAGTCACAGCGTCAGACCTTAGATGATTACAAAAGAATCACGTATTTCGGAGCCAGTTGCCATCATTGCTTATGATGGGCTACTGATTTGAAGCACAGGGTCACCACTACAGCTGACCTCCTTGCAGGAAACCAGATGTGCAGTGATGACTTTCTGCATAACAGATGATTTTCTGCATAAAATTTACGCTGATAAGATACAAAATAACATATTTACATAGATCAGATATAACATAACATTAATGCTGATCAGATGCAACATAACATATTTACATAGATCAGATACTTCATTGTACGCAGTCAGACATCAACCATTATTTTTTCGAAAAAAGCAGCGGTCATCCTGAGGCTGTCGACACTGCCAAAGAGCTTGTCTAGTGTTGCCACTGGTGATGGCCACGTCTCCTCTGATCCTCGTATGTCGGACAGTTTTGCAGCAAATGCTCAGCGGTCATTTTCCCGGTACCACACGGGCATTCGTCAGTGCCACCTATCTTCATTTTGTTGAATAGGTGGTACCTCAGTCTATTGTGGCCAGAGCGAAGTCTGAAGACCACGACCTGCTCTTTTCTGTTGAACTGGTAATAGGCATCGTTTTTTGTGTAAGATCAAATACAACATAACATATTTACATAGATTAGATGCAACATAACATTTACGCTGATCAGATACAACATAACATATTTACATAGATCAGATACAACATAACATTTACGCTGATCAGATACAACATAACATATTTACATAGATCAGATGCAACAAAACATTTAAGCT
Source organism: Ariolimax columbianus (assembly GCA_036924085.1). Lineage (NCBI taxonomy): Eukaryota > Metazoa > Mollusca > Gastropoda > Stylommatophora > Arionidae > Ariolimax > Ariolimax columbianus. Next base: position 89,072,849 of record JAVGWX010000003.1, read on the forward strand.
GATTAGATACAACATAACATATTTACATAGATCAGATACAAAATAACTAATTTATATAGATCAGATGCAACATAACATATTTATAAATCAGATACAGTATAACATATTTACACGATCAGATTGGGAGAGAAAACTAACATCTGATCAGGCATAATATACTGATCAGACTATGTTAGTCAGGGTCAGGTAAACATGCTGACCAAACTATGTTAGTCAGTGTTAGATGAAACATACTGATCAGACTATGTTAGTCCCAGTAAAACATAGTTGATCCCTGTGGTAGTGAGTGACATGTAGAAGAAGCAAAGCATAACACTACAGTCTGCAGGACCCCGGCCCACCTTCATCAGCAGGTTTAAGATTTGAGAAAAGCTACTGCAACCTGCAACATCGTTTTCAAGGAGCACAAAAGAGTAAACTTTCTTATCGTGGGCATTCACCAACAACACCAACACCAACAATTACACCAACAACAACTACAACAACACCAACATCAACTGCAGCAACAATAACAACAGCACAAGCAACACCAACAATAACAACACCAACAACAGCACCATCAGCAACAGCACCAACAACAACAACACCAATGACAACAACACCAACAACAACAGAATGCACAACCAGATTCATTAACCTATTAATGTCATCACTAATATTTTTTTTTTTTCATCTCTTTCATGGAATTAGCGAAACCAATCTGAAAGTTCGTCAAGCCCTTGATGAGACATCAGAATTGGGAGATGATCTGGAGAAACTGGCAGAGTTTAATGGTACCTACCCTACACTGTAATGACTATTTTGATTTTGTATCCAGTTTTCGAGCTTCTTAAAGTCTATGAGGCTAGAGTACTTCCCTTCCAATGCAAGGGTCTTGGGTTCAATCCTGTGTTTTGACAAGCTCTAGTCCACCAAGTTATAAAAGGGTGCCTTGATTATAGTAATTGTTGCCTATCACAAATGAAGATGGCGACAGCATAAGACTTGTGCTGCATAGCAGCCATTGCAGCACCCGGGGCATTGATGTGATGAGTCAGCTGTGTTATCATACGTTTTGCTCTTTGAGACAGCATGCTTACTCAGAGTCTCTGTGTTGGGGTTACAATCTGCAATCTGAGCATGTTTGGTGATGCAGGCGCATCAGGTGGAATGATTCTGTGCAAGCAACTGCCAGGAGGTTACACCAATGTTGAAGCTTTTCAAATACACTTTCAAGGGGTCTCTGCAATGCTTCTTCCTTTCCTCTAATGAGCATCTGCATGTTCTGATCGCATCGTGTAACAGCTGCTTGAGGATGCGAACAATATGTCCCATCCATCTTATCTGAACTTTGGTGCAGAAGCGTAAGTTTGCTCTACATATTAGTTAAACTGAAAATTTCAGAGTTTGGCACTTTGTCCTGTCACGCGTTCTAAACAGTCTACGCAGACAGCTCAAGTGAAAATGATTCAGCTGTCTGTCGTATAGTTCTCTATGATAAGGACTCCACACCTGTACACAGTACTCCAATCTAGGTCTTACTGAAGCTTTATACAGTTTGATGGTCACTTCCTTGCTCCTATGTTTAATATTTCTTTTTATCATACCTAATATTGCATTTGCCATTTTCACTGTTGCCTAGACTTGCTCACTCACCTTACCTGTATAATATATTATAACCCCTAGGTGCCTTTCCTTTTCTATCTTTCTAATATTGTTCTCGCCCATTCTGTAATTATGTTCTAAATTGAATCTACCCATGTGGATGATTGTACATTTATCTACATTAAACTCCATTTGCCAGCTTACATACCATTTTCAGATTGTATTTAAATTCGACCTCAATATATCCTTCTGCTTTAGATGAGACACTACTGCATAGTTTTGTGTCAACAGCGAATTTTGCAATCATGGATCCCATATCAATGTCCAAATCGTTTATATGTATCAAGGACAAAATTGGTCCCAAAACCGAGCCCTGTGGCACACCACTTTTTACTTCACACCACTCAGAGTACTCCTTATTTATGCCCACTCTCTACCTTCGCCTCATTAACCAATTTTCAGTCCATTTGGCAACTTCCTCACCTATTCCAAGTGATTGTAACTTTCAAAATAATCTTTGATGAGGTACTTAATCAAAGGCCTTTGCAAAATCTAGATAAATAACATCCACTGGCTCCCCTTTATCTATCATTATAGTAACCTCGTCCATGAATTCTAATAGATTTGTTAAACACATCTCTATCTTGTAAACCCATGATGACTATTTCTGATTAGATTACACTTGTCTAAATGCATTACAATGTTTTCTTTGATTATTTATTCGTTAAACTCAACGATTTATAATTTTCTTGATCTGATTTGTTGCCGTTTTTGACTAAGGGGATCACTCCTGCATCTTTCCAGTCCCGTGGAACAATCTCTTTTGTAAGTGATTGAGAAAATATATATTATATAGTTATTGGTTTTGCTAGTTGGTTTCTAATTTCAAACAATTTTAGATGAATACCATCTTGACCTGGACATTTATCCACTGTCAACCCCTCCAATTTTTAAAAAACCATTTCCTTTGTAATACAGATTGATCTTAGCCCAACTGTATCCATGTCTCTTTGAAAAATATCTAAAGGCTCTGGGATCTTGGAGCAGTCCTCTTTTGTGTAGACTGTGCCAAAGTATTGATTCAGTAGATTAGCTGCCTCCCTTTTCTCACTTATTATTTTTCCTGTGCTGTCTATGAGAGTGTCTACTTTGTTTTTCTTTCTTTGTTTATTTCTAACATAAGAGAAGAAGCAATACTGTATCCTTCATATATTTTTTTACGCTTTAATTTAACCTTCTGATTCCTGTATCTGCATAATTTTTCAGCATGTCATGCCCCGACATGGTTGTTGATTTTGAGAACCTTTAATTTTTGTGTGTGTACCTGTTTAGAGACATATATTAATAAATAACTTGTTGGTGTTATCGTTGTTATTATGTGTATGTTAGTTTTTGATATACAAGAAGATGAAGGTAATAGTGGTGAAAAATAGCACAAACATACAGACTCACTCGGCAGCAGAGTCCATAGGTTACGGGGGGGGGGGGGGGGGGGGGGGGGGGGGATTAATGCTAATATTGATACATATGTCACTTCGACTATAAACATAATTATTGTATCTACACAAACAAACTAAATAGATCTACCTCAGAAAAATTCATTGCAGAAACTTAACTTTCCCCATTCTCAATAATTGATGAATCTTCAAATCCAAGCAAAAAACAGAAGAAATTCTTTCCAAAATCTCAAAAAATTTTACAATTGCTATTTTCTTTGTCTAACCGTACTTGACGGAAGTTGGAACTCTCTACAATCAAAAGAGCAGTATATTTAGTCATATCTATGGCATTAACCCTGTAAATACGATAAAGCGGAATGGAGCCAAATCGTCGTAATCTAACGCTGTTGGGCTGGACAAGGTTAATTTCAATTGTTAGTTAATTAGGGTCAAATCTCATATTTGTAAATTCAGACACTTCACAATAAGCTAGAATGTTTATTGTGGTCTCATGTGTATGTCTATGCATGCATATGTATGAATAAATGTGTTGTTCTTTTTTAAAAAATAATTTTTATTTATTATTAATTTCAGCTGAAATTGTCAGTGAGCCCCCAAACAACAGGCTCAGCAAGTTTCAGGGTAAGATGCAGTGGAAAGAAAAGACCTACTCTTTGGACAACGAGAAGATCTTATTGCGTGGCTGTGTATTACGGAACACTCAATGGTGCTGTGGAGTGGTGGTCTTTGCTGGCCCAGACACAAAGCTTATGATGAACAGTGGCAAGACCAAATTCAAGAGGACCAATATAGATCGTCTAATGAATCTTCTCATTATTGGCGTAAGTCTTTTTTAACCTTTACGACGCTGATAAATTTTTGCGAAAAATTTTTGCAACTTTATATTTCGCTGTGAAAGTTGACTTTCAAAGCTTATAACGTTTCTGTTTGTTGGTCAATAAATATGATTTTCTTGTGTGTAGAGACACAATTGAATAAAGAACTTGTTGGTGTTATTGTTTGTTAGTTTCTGAGATACAAGAAGATGAAAATTTATTGGGAAAAAAAATATTTTGACTCAACAGCTAGGCCTAGTTGCTGCGATAGAAATCCATGGAAACCACAACAACTTATTGATACTGTGTTTATAATATTGACACATCTGTTAGTTTCCAATTCAAACGTAGATATTACATTTAAACAAACAAGATAAAAACAGATCTAACCAATTAAGATCTTTCCCAACAACCTACTTCGTCTTTCTAAAAAAAATCAGCGTAAAAAGAAGATAAATCGTTTTAAACCCATTTGTAATCTAACATACAATACTTTTACCGGCAAAAAAACCTGTGTAGATGGACGTAACGTATTCAGCATTTTAAAAAATGGCTATTCAAGATTGAACATAGTAAATGAGCTGACAGCAGCCAGCGACTCACAGCTGACTGCTTGCACCAAGGTCAGTGAATCAGAGCTGACATATACTTCACCTCCAAGCAGCAGCCCTGGAAGCGGACTAGACTAGTTAATTCTGGCTAAATCACTGTAAACTACAATGCAATATAATGTCCTTCTCAGGATGGATGCAGAAGAAGAAGTATATATTACTATGCCCCTGAATGGTCAGCACACCACACCTCTGAGGTCTGCTCCATAGTGAATGCATAGTTTGTCCAGTGAAAGCATCAGTTGTTAACATACCGTTGATCGTTTGCCTTTTTTGTCTCAATTCAAATTTTTAGATGTCATAGTATTGGAGATAGCTGGTATGTCACTGCATTTACCTTTTGAGTTGACAAAAAGAAAAAAAAATGAAAATATTTTCAACTTTGCTGTTATTTAAAATTTATGATGCTGCATACAGTGACTCTATACATTGGTCAGTGACAGTTGAAAAGTTATTAAAAGTTGCTTTCTTATTTGCTGCAAATCAAAGTATTTTCCATTACAAACTTTAGCATGTAAAAAAATATTGATATAGATCTTTGCTAGATTTCGTAACTGAAGTCATTTTCATATTTGTATTTCTTTGTTACAGATTTTCATGTTTCTTCTGGGTATGTGTCTGATTTGCACGATAGCATGTGGCATTTGGGAGTCACTGATAGGATACAACTTCCAGGAATACCTTCCCTGGGAGACATTTGTTCACACCAACAAAGAAAGAGGCGCCACCACCATCGCTGTCCTAATTTTTCTGTCTTACATCATCATCTTGAACACTGTAGTGCCTATATCCCTGTATGTCAGGTAAGACTTTGAATATTGATACAGATACCACCAGTGCTAAAACATGCAAAGTAATTTGATACAGGCTTCCTGAAGGAGGCCAACTATAGTGGTAGCCCTATACTCTGGATGAAGTGAAAAATAAAAAAATAACCCAGATTTTAGGAAAGCCAGATTCCAGTCATTTGCTAGTGTGGTTACATAGCTATGATTTTCACATGATGATGTTGTCAGCACCATACACATCCTTCTTTAGTCACCTATTCTGACATGCAAGGGAGCAAACAATGGTCCCATTTTTGTTTTCTCAGGGTGGGGGATCAAGATGCTGAGCAGTGCATGAGCTGTAACTGTCAGCGACTCAAAGCTGACTGCCAGTGTCAGGGTCAGCAATCAAGAGAGCTGCCAAAACCCCTCTGCATCTCAACCTGGATAACAGGCTGCAACAGGGCAGGCTAAGGAGATGAGATCAAAGGGTGAAGGCGAATAAAGAACATTTTTTAATATGCCCATCATTTTTCCCATTGCTGGGGTAGTCGAGGGATTTTCAGGCTGACGACTACAGGCCGCTTCCCCACTGCTGTCGCCACGTCGTATGCTGGCTATGGTTGTTTATTTCACCCCAAACAGAAAAACATATGCCATCTCGGGGATTCGAACTGCTGCTCTCTTTGTCAGTAGATAGGCATCGAAACCATTCGGCCATGTGATACTCTAGCCATGTACTAAAAAATTCCAAGCTTGAGTCAGATGTGCCGGACCAAAAGGTGAAAATATCACAGTAAAGCTGTAAACTACAACACAATGCATTGCATTTTCCAGACGTAATTCTGCTACTTGCAAATCCTTTTTTTCAGAGCGTGGTAGCGGGAGTTTGAGAACGAACGACAAAGAAGTTTGCCCTAGGATGCACCCAGGAGATTTATTCTTTAGAGATAAAAACTAGTTCTGCAGAATACATAAATAGTTCATTAGTTAATCTTGTTATCAAAATTAGTTAGCAGACACATTTATGCTCACTGCCCTTACAAATTTGTGGGAAACCTATGTCAATCATAGATATTTGTCCATATATGGTTTATGCCACATAAGATGATCTTGTTTCCCCATCATATATGGTCTAGTGTGTGGATTTTCATTGGTTAATCTTGAACAGAATTGAATGTCTGTGTAGCACTGCTGTGTGTGCGAGGTGTGTTCAAAAAAGTATCCAACCGTAATTATTCACACGCAAACAAATGAAGCATGGGTGTTGCATCAAATTATGCCAAAGGCTAGGCGATATTCAAGTGGAAAGCATTTTGAAAGTTTCAACAGGCTTTTGGTTACAATGCCATAAGCATCGCACAAATTAAGGAGTGGTATAATCACTTCAAAGATGGCCACACATCGGCAGAGACCGGATCATGTTCTGGTAGGCCCTCAACAAGCTCAAATGGTTAGGTCATTGACCAAGTACAGAACCGTTGTGTCACCACCCGAGAACTTGTGGATGAGATGAGGATAAGCATTGGTTCAGTACACTCTATTTTGAGCGAGAATTTGGCTATTCGAAGAGTGTCAGTGAAATTTGTGCTGAAGCTGCTAATGATGAAGTAGAAGCAACTCCGTCTGAAAGTCTCACAGGGTATGCTGGACTGGGCAAACAGTGACTTCAACTTCCTGAAAACTGTGATCACTGATGATGAGTCGTGGGTTTATAGATAGGGCCTGGAAATCAAGCTGCGGTCATCACAGTAAGGACATTCATCATCCCTGAGGCCGCAAAAAGAGAGGCAGGTGCGCAGCAATGTCAAAGTCATGTTGACCATTTTCTTTTACTCCCGTGAAGTTGTGCATCATGTGTACGCACGACAAGGTCAAAACATCAATAAAGAGTACTACCTGAGGTCATCCGTCACCTTCGTGATGCTGTTCGACGCAAACGACTGGACCTGAGGACAACGAGAACTTGGCAGCTTCATCACGACAACACACCTGCCCATTCTTTGCATCTGATTCAGACTTTCTTGGCCAAACACAACATTCCTCTGGTTCATCAGTCTCCCTATTCTGCCAACGTGGCTCCTTGCGATTTATGGCTGTTCCACAAGCTGAGAATTCCGCTGATGGGACCAAATTTGAGTCACGATAAGGCATTATGCGGAATGTGATGACTCAGCTGTACTCCATTCACAAAGAGGCTTTCCTGAAATGCTTCCAACAATGGCAGGACTGCTAGGAGAAGTGTGTTAGTTCCAAGGAGAGTTCTTTGAAGGGGATTAGGGTTTCAAACCTCCAGATGAGTAATTGTATTTTTCAAGCCCAAAGGTTGGATACTTTTTTGAATACACCTTGTATGGGACCATATAGTTATTTCTGTAGAACTGAAATTGTGTATTTCTATACATCAACAGTGTGGAGATTATTCGTCTTGCACATAGCCTGTGGATTAACTGGGATGTTAAAATGTACTATGCAAAGAAGGACACACCAGCCAAAGCTCGCACAACTACATTAAACGAAGAACTGGGTCAAATAGAATACATATTTTCTGACAAAACAGGAACCCTGACTCAGGTAGGACATACATGTTTCCTGTCCTTAACTTAACATCTTTACACTGGTCTAGAAGACTCTGCAGAGTCTGTATATTACCAGTTTCATTTACATTTCCTTGCTCTAAAAGCTATGCGCATCAAATCTATTCTTAAATGCATTAATTGTCCTTGCCTCCACTACTTCCTGTGGCAATGCATTCTAAGCATTCACCACTCTCTGACTAAACAAATATTTCCTAAAATCTAATCTGGACCTTTCTTTAGTTAATTTGTAGATATGCCCTCTTGTTCTTGTAGGTGGTTGTATTTTGAATAACTTGTTATACTCTATTTTATCCGTTCCTTGGATTATCTTATAAAACCTGTATTAAGTCACCTTGAATTCTTCTCTTTTCTAGACACTGTAGGCCGGTTTTTATGAGTCTTTCCTCATTGTAATTCTGGAATCCCACTATCAGCTTTTTCACTCTTCTTTGTATCCTTTCCAGTATATTTCCTCTACGAGGAAGATTCCACACCTGTACACAGTCCTCTAATCTAGGTCTAACAAATGCTTTATACAGTATAACAGGGTGAACGTTATTTCTATCCTAATTGGTATTTTATCTATTTTAGGTCACGGTACTATTTAATCTAATATATGACAGGTCTAACGTTATTGTATCACTTTATTTACTATCTTATCTTTCTTCCTTACCACTATCACTCCTTAACTCACACTTTGGTTAAACCACTAACAATTCTTTTAACAAAAGCAAAACAAAGAATGTTTATTTCACAAACATCATACACATCATATCAATAGGCTCATAGATCGTATTATATTGTTCATCAATTATTAACTAATTTTAATGTCTCTCAAGAAGTTTGGTATCATCACTTCTCTGACTATAATTACTTTCTATCTAGAGATTCGTGCAATTAGCACAGGACTTATTCTAGCACTTGCAATTAGCACAGGACTTATTCTAGCACTTGCAATTAGCACAGGACTTATTCTAGCACTTGCAATTAGCACAGGACTTATTCTAGCACTTGCAATTAGCACAGGACTTATTCTAGCACTTGCAATTAGCACAGGACTTATTCTAGCACTAAACTTTACCCAGGGTTCTAATGACGTGGTCGGAATCTAGCAATTGTTCTATTCATCGTCTATCTCTGTGCGTTGATATAATGCTGTCTATCTACAAGTTCTCAGTCCTCATCGCTCTGTCCTCGCTCGTCTGATGGCCTTATGTTCCAACTCTGAGCTTATACAACGTGGATGTCTATCTCTTGTCTCTTCTCAATGTAAGACAGGTGTCTACTGAACCTCTTGTCTCGTCTCAATGTCAGGAAGTTGGCGACTGCAGCTGTGCTCCGACTGCAGCTGTGCTCCGACTGCAGCTGTGCTCTGACTGCAGCTGTGCTCGTGCCTATGACGGACAACAGTGGTTCTGTTACTGTGGTTGTCAGGCCGAGGAAACACACAAGTCACAACGGGTCGTCCAGGACGACTGCTTTGTGTTGAAGCAACATGTCTCCGTCTGACGAGAATGAAGTTGGGTCATGAGAAACAGGTGTTAGCGACAACTCGAACAGCACATCACACAGAGACAGATTATTACACGTGCGTGGTCTCTCGTTGCCTTTCAGTGTTGGTCTGCTTTGAGGCTTCTAATTCTCTCTCTCTATTCTGGTCACTCACTGGCTAAGTTCTGTAGTTTTATCTATCTAACTGTTCTTGCCTAATATGCTACCTACTGAACTGCATGGTAGAATTCTCTTCTCTGCTCCTTCTCATCTGTCTTCCTCATCTGTCTCCCCTAGCTTATATGCTAAGCTCCCACACTTTGGTCAATGACTTCTACTTTCTTAAGTTCATTTCCCTCAAACTTTATTTGTACTGGCGTGTTCAAATAGAATACATATTTTCTGACAAATCAGGAACACTGACTCAGGTAGGACATTCATGTTTCCTGTTCTTAACTCAACGTCTTTACACTGGTCTAGAAGACTCTGCAGAGTCTGTATACAACCAGTTTCATTTACATTTCCTTGCTCTAAAAGCTATGCGCATACAATCTATTCTTAAATGCATTAATTGTTCTTGCCACCACTACTTCCTGTGGCAATGCATTCAAAGCATTCATCACTCTCTGACTAAACAAATATTTCCTAAAATCTAATCTGGACCTTTCTAATGATGACAGTGAGAAAGGCTGCCTTGTTTTTCAAACTACTGGATGACCTATAGGTCGTGGAATTTCCCGTAGAATCGTGGGAAAGAGAGCCATTTTGGCTGGACAGTTTTAAACTGCATTGTTTGAGAATTAAGGACAATGCCCTGTTCAATGTACTGAACCTCTCGGGCAGGATTCTCAAGTTATATGTGGGTACCATGAACCGTATTTTCAGGGCTTCCCTGGCGTTTGCTCGTTGGCCCCATGTAACTCCATTACAACAGTTTGACAATCACTTCCTTGAATATACACTATTTCTTTTCCATCTTCCTTTGATCCCTTAGACAACTGGTTTTAATTGTAAATGGCTTTAACAGTTTGGCTTTGTGGACTATTCTACAGTTGGTCTCTCTCTAATCTCTAAATCCTAGCATTCAATCAGACACATGTTTCTGATGTCAGGTAGCCAAATGTTGGTAGTTTCGTCGATATCTTGTATTATTTCTATAACTTCTCTGTTGTGTAATAATGACTTCAGTCTGAGCAGAAAGATACTTGACTAGTGGTAACCTGGACTGAATTCTGGTGTGCAGTTAAGAGGAACATTGAACTCCACCATGGGCTGGTCTCCCATGGCTTAAGCCAGGCATGAAATGCATCGAAATACAGTATAACAAACAGGATAACCGATCGAAAGCACATCAATTCCATATAATAAAGTCCCTGATATAAAGGTCGAGGGGTCAGCCGGGGTCTTTGTGTATGACAAGGACAAGAATAGCACCACTGCCTCACAGAGTCATATCGTAAGAGGCGACTAACTGTGACATGGCATAACACCGGCCATGGATAGGTGGTTTGTTTAGTGCAGCATAGATGGTGCCTAACAGGCTGCGGGTCTACTTTGCTCTAGTGTTTGAGTTTATTGAGATGGACTCACACATCGGTTAACTGCCCTCCATAAGCGCTTGTCCCAATGCAGCAGAGTATTAAGCTGCTCGAACCTAGCCCGCTAAGCAGGAAACCCTTCTCCCGGCTACATCCAGCTCATACCAGAGCTGGGACCTACACAAGGGCATCTGCCCCTGTAGAAGTACATGTCGACTAAGAACTAAGAAAGTCCCTGATACCACCTGGTGAAGGAGTTGTGAAATATAATCCGAGCAAGAACCACCAAACATCAGAAAACGACACAAAAACCAGAGCAAGTTGAGAGCGCAGCCGTTAAGGTGCAGCCATTTACTTTTATTCAACTATGTAGTCACCCTTTATAACATGCAAACATTGTACAGTGGTCATTTTCATTTCCCCCAAGTAAGGTGCTCTTATTGTGATGTGTTCATACATTTTTGTTAAGGAATCATAAATATCTGCTGGGAGTTATCATTGTTTTTAATGAATATATTTTAAATATCAGCTGAGAGTTATTGTTTATTTAAGTAAAACAGTTTTATCGTCTATAAGGATTTTCATTGTTTTTTTAAATTAATATAATTTTATTATCAGCTGGGAGTTATTGTTTTTAAAAAAAAATAATACTGTGAATTAATATCATTATCATCATCATCTTCTATCCACTTGTGTCGTTAGACGTCGTAGGGAAGTGTAGTTTTCTATCATGTGCCATCTTTGTCGCCGATGTTGTTGTCATTCTCTGTTTCTTCTGTGTCTAACTGACACCGTCATCCATATTTTACGAGGTCTACCTCTTACTCTGCAACCCTGATGTCTGGTATTGTAGATACGAGCAGCTGGTAACTTTGGTTGAATTTTTGTCAGGTGTCCAAACTATATTATTCTCTGCCTTTTCATGTATTCCATGCACAGTGTTGCACCCACTGTCTGTCTGATTATTTCGTTTCTTAATCTGTCCAGCCTTGTGACCCCTATAGCATTTCTGAAACACCTCATTTTGCATGCCATATTTTTTCATTCTTGTGCCTTAGTGAGAGTCTATGTCTGACACTGGTAGCAGAGAATTGGTAAAAAAATACATTTTATCAGCTGTCTCTTTGTCTTCATTGGAATGTGTTTGTGTCTTAGTAAGGGTAAGAGTTGATATTGATAGGTAACTGCATTAGCTTTCTATGTTTCTGATTCCACCTCTCTATCTAGCCTTCCATCTTGTATGAACACGCTGCCCAAGTATTTTAATTCACTGACTTGTTTAAGTTCTGTACTTTTTATCTGTATATTTAATTATGGCAGAGCACAAACATAATGACAAAAGTAAAAGTCTTGAGGGCCTGTGTTTTTCCTGTGGCCTATGGGTGTGCATCATCGATGATTACCAAAACTTCTAGACAAAGAATCGAACCCTTCGAGTCAAAATGTTACAGAAAGATCATCAGAATACCATGGACAGAGAAAAATACAAATATAGACATCATTCGGTAAGAGTTGAGCATAGAGGAGAACTCGTTTATCAATTCAATTTTGGCAAGAAATGTAAATACTTTGGTCACATCAAGAGACACAACGGTCTTGAAAGAACAGTGATGGAAGGTATAGTGCCAGGTAAAAGATGCAGGGGTAGACCAAGAAGACGATGACACCAAGAGATCCAGGAATGCCTGGGTATGACTGTGGCGGAGGCTTGAGTTTTGGAAAGGGAAAGAGTTTCTTTCAGACAGATTGTGATGGGAGCGACGTTCTAAAAGGACATGCATCATGATGATGATATTTTCTCTATTCTGCTGATTTTCATTGCTTTTTAAAATTAATAAAATTTTATTATCAGCTAGGAGTTATTTTTTAAGTAATATAGTTTTGTCATCTGCAAGGAGTTATCATTGTTATTTAAAAAATCATTGCAAATCTACCGTATACCTGATAGTATTAATGATTTAGGCCACCATCATTTGTTCCCTCACAGAATATCATGACCTTCAACAAGTGTTCTATAAATGGGAAGTCATTTGGTGACCCCTTGGACAGTGAAGGAATGGCTCTAGAAATAACAGAGGTTTGTTGTTGTCATTTTAAAAATTAATACTACTATTAGTAATTACTACTGTCACTACTAATACTTCTAATGCTACTAATTACTACTGTCACTACTAATACTAATTACTACTTTTACTACTAATTCTACTAATTACTACTGTCACAACTAATACTTGTAATGCTACGAATTACTACTGTCACTACTAATACTAATTACTACTTTCACTACTAATACTTCTAATGCTACTAATTACTACTGTCACTACTAATACTAATTACTACTTTCACTACTAATACTAATTACTACTTTCACTACTAATACTTCTAATGCTACTAATTACTACTGTCACTACTAATACTTCTAATGCTACTAATTACTACTGTCACTACTAATACTTCTAATGCTACTAATTACTACTTTCACTACTAATTCTACTAATTACTACTGTCACTACTAATATTACTAATACTAATTACTACTGTCACTACTAATACTAATTACTACTTTCACTACTAATTACTACTGTCACTACTAATACTTCTAATGCTACTAATTACTACTGTCACTACTAATATTACTAATACTAATTACTACTGTCACTACTAATTACTACTGTCACTACTAATATTACTAATACCAATTACTACTGTCACTACTAATACTACTAATGCTACTAATTACTACTTTCACTACTGTCGCTACTAATACTAATTACTACTGTCACTACTAATATTACTAATACTAATATTACTAATACTAATATTACTAATACTAATTACTACTGTCACTACTAATGCTACTAATTACTACTATCACTACTAATGCTACTAATTAATACTGTCACTACTAATACTAATTAATACTGTCACTACTAATACTAATTAATACTGTCACTACTAATATTACTAATACTAATTACTACTGTCAGTACTAATACTAGTAATTACTACTGTCCTTACTAATAGCTGTCCATCGTTGTCGATGAGGACCGCCGACATCATCCTTGTCACAGATTTCCCTGTTGGGTGTGGGTGCGCATGTAGCTGAACAGGCCAATGCGGGCACGAAAACATCTGCTACATATCGGGCACACGAGGTTTGTAGAAGGTGATGGTGTTCCCGCTGTTCGGGATTTCCGGGTCTCAAGTCTGCTCTGGGCTTTCACAACACGGTCATCTTCGCCGGTAGCTACACCCGATTTGACTGCACTTCTCCAGTCAGATCTGTTTTGCGCAAGACATTCCCAGGTGTCGATGTCTATCTAGCAACTTTTCAGTGAGTCCTTCAGACCATCTTTAAAATGTTTCTTTGGGCGCCCTCTCACGCGCCATCCCTCTCTCAGCTTGCCGTAGAGCAGCTTCTTTGGGAGCTGCTCGTCTGACATAAGGACAAGGTGTTCGGCCCATCCTAGTCGTGCTTTTTCTAGCAGTGCATGGATGCTGGGCATGTTAGCCCTCGAGAGAACCTCGATGTCAGTGACACGATCTTACCATCGAATGTGGAATATTCGCCTCAGGCAACCTGTGTGGAAGTGGTTTAACCTTGTTGCATGTCCAGAGTATACAGTCCAGCTTTCACATGCGTATAGTAGGGTTGGAATGATGGTTGCATGGTAGACTTTGAGTTGGGTCTTGACGCTGATGTCACGACGTGCCCAGACCATCGAGCGCATTCTATCAAAGGCTGTGCTAGCCTTTGCTATTCTGCTTGCCACCTCATCATCTAGGCTGACAGATCTCAACAGAGTGCTGCCCAGATATGTGAATTTCTACTGTCACTACTAATACTACTAATGCTGCTAATTACTACTGTCACTACTAATACCACTAATGCTACTAATTACTACTATCAATACTAATACTACTAATTACTACTGTCATTACTAATACTACTAATGCAACTAATTACTACTGTCACTACTAATACCACTAATACCACCAATAATAATAGCAATAAAAGAAGAAGAATGGAATGAAAAAGGAAAGTAACAGTAGCAATAAAAATGCTGCTACAGATAATAATAAAAATAATAATAATAATAATAATAAAAATAATAATAATAATAATAAAAATAATATTGTCATTTCCTGAACAGAGAACTCCAAAAGTTGACTTTTCCTGGAACCCATATGCAGAGAAGGACTTTGATTTTTATGATCCAAAATTGGTTGACGAGGTTGCCAACGACAAGATGGCTCATTTGTTTTTCAGACTTCTAGCCCTGTGTCACACAGTTATGCCTGAGATAAAGGATGACGGTAAGTTGATGATAGCGAACAAGTATTTAATATCAGATTTTTAACTGGCCTCAGATTTTGATTGCGTTGAAATTAAAAAAAAAAAAATCTTTTGAACCCTGGCCATCAGTATTGTAAAACCTCATTCTACTGTGCTCCTGAAAAAATACGCACAAGGTCGATATCCAGGGAAAGCAATTTGTTATGACAAAACTATGTGCTAAAATTTAATTATTCTATCTCCAATTGACTGACCTGGTCATCTCCAATGTTCTTACTTGTTATGCCAGTCTTTTTCTTCTTCTTCTTCTTCATCGATCAACTTATGCTATGCTTCTAGTTCGGTGAGGTTCACGAAGGAGACTGTGTTTCAGATCGTCGCCAGTCCCCTGCAGCTTTTTGAGCATGATCGCTCCCCCAGGCCAGACTGTCTCTCTTTGGTCTGCATAGGTAGAGCACTCCTGCTGAATATATTCTGGTGTTTACTTGGGTGCTCCACAATCACACGTGTTGGTGTCTTTTAGATCCATTCTCTAGAGGTGGGCCTTGAGTCTGCAATGTCCCATTCTGAGTCTGAAGATTCTTGTCTACCCATCTCTGCCAAGTTTGTCTATGCTGTCATTGTCTAGCTTGTATTCTTTGTGCTGGTCTCTCCATTCTGTCTTCATAGATCATTTGATGAATGTCTTTGCTTCTTTGTAGCTCTGTTTATAGGAAGTCTGCATGCATCCACTTCCGACCTTTATGAGCTCATCTGCTTTCTCCACAATGGGCTTGAATCCATTGTAGGACTAAATCTGTTTTTTTTAGACAGCAATCTCATGTTGTATTTTATTTCATGTGAGAGTCTATCTTGTTTGGGACTCAAGATAGCTTGGAGTACACTCCCGGAGTCTGTTGGAATGACCGTTCTCCTTGTTATGTTTTGGCTGATAAGAATCTGAATTGCTGCATGAACAGCTCTTGCTTCAGCTCTGAAATTGGTACAGGTCTCTCCAGCTGGCATGGAGTGATTTTCTATGTTGCTATTGGAGTGTGCGATGTAGATTCCATTTCCTCTTCTTTTCTTGCTCACCGAGGCAGACATGTGTCCACGAGCTGCTAAGGTACTGTCTCTTGAGCTCCTGCAAAATGTGGATTTTTTTGGTTCTGTTGCTGACTGCTCACTTTTCTTCGTTAACCCTGGAACCTTTAAGATTATTTTTGATGTTATGCCAGTAAATTGTGAAATATATTTATGGAAGACCATCCTGTATCACCTACTTAATACAATACGTCAAATACCTTCCCCGGACACACACAAAACCCCCCCCCCCAACTCACTAAAGGGTCATAGTATGATCCTCCGATGGACAGTCTAGCTGTTGACAACACGCGTCATTCAATTAATCAATTGTCCTTTTCAGAATAAACACTATCTAAATCCAATTTATCGGCTTCCAAATCCCTGTTATTGTTCTGTTATTAGCCTTTTTGAGCGGCTATTTCCAGAATTTTCAAAATTATTTCAATCAAGAAAATCACAAAATTCATCAGCACAATTTCCTATTTCATTGAAGCCTCTATATTTATCTCCGGAAATGTGTGCACTGTGTAGATGTCACGATAGTATGGCCAAAATCTAAGCATTACAGACTGAAATATGCCTTAGAATAATGGTCCACCCATCATACCAATTCATGGGTGACTCGGGGAGTGGGGTATTTACACGCACACCAGTGCATCAGTGTCACGGGTTCAAAGGGTTAAGGGGAACTGGAAGGCTTGATTGAGATATCAAATCTAGATGTTCAAAAGGCTCCGCTATGACTTATCAACTGAAATCACTACTTAACCTTTGGATTTCCAGATTACAAAATTGCGTCTATTTCCTGTATCTGCATAATTTTTCAGCACGTCATGCCCCGACATGGTTGTTGATTTTGAGAACCTCTAATCCTTTTTTAAAATTATTTTATGTGTGTGTATCTAGAGACATAAATTAATAAAGAACATGTTGTTATTGTGTGTATGTTAATTTCTGAGATACAAGAAGACGAAAGTGATAGTGGTTAAAAGTAGCACAAACATTTAGATTTACCCGGTAGCGATGTTCTTTGACTAGGAAAAAGCAAACAAACAACGCCGAAAAATGTATTAATACTAATATTGATGTTTACCGTAATGACTATGTCTTGTCACTTCGACTATAAACGTAATTATTGTACCTACATAAACAAACTAAATAGATCTACCTCAGAAAAATCCATTGCATAAACTTAACTCATTCACTCCCACAACCCGATACATCGGCTTCCGAATTGTTCAAGAAAACCCAGGAGCCGATATATCGACCTTTGCAACTGTGTTTATAAAATCACATATGTTCCCATTCCTAGTTCTCCTAATATTTTATTTATGATTATTGGTAGAAATCAAGAACATGTACTTTTCTTTTCCGGAAAAGTTAGTATGTCTTTCATTGAAAAATATATTTATTTTCGTACTTGGAAACCAAATTTTTTTTGGTCAGTTGTGCTAACAACTGTTTTTCATTTATCTACACAAGGTTACCTTGAGTATCAGGCTCAGTCTCCTGACGAGGGAGCTCTGGTTTCAGCGGCCAGAAATTTTGGGTTTGTATTTAAGGTGAGATCTTTTGAGTAACACAGTAGTTGGAGTGCTTGCTTCTAATGGCAAAGGTAGTGTGTTTGATCTTCAGTTTCATCATGTTTCAGTCTACTCATTTTGCAGTTAGGGAAGGTAGGGCAACAAGGAAAGGAACTCGTCACCCCCACCTTACAAAAGAGTTGGAACCGATTACAATTAAATGTTTATCACTTCATCCCAAACAACAGTGTCAATCTCACCAGTAGAGATTGAAATAAACAAGATTGCTTATACTATTTTCTGCACCAGATACATAGCTCAATAGAATGTATCATGGTTTGGTCATCTTATGAAAATCGAACTACTACTGCGCACCCATAACAAAAATGGATCTGTTTTACATTTACGAGGAAGAGCACAAGTAAGATGGATTGATGATGTAACCCTTGCACTAAGTGGTCAAGCCCAAATGAAAATAAAAAGGGGTGAAGTCAAAGAACACTCGGATAAGAGGGTGGAGAAGGGAGGCAAGGCAGCTCGAGTCTCGTGTGCAGAGGTCAGAAAGGTGACCCAAAATTGGAATAAGTGGAGAGTGACCAATGGAATGTTAAGAGATTTGTGGTTGGTTTGTCATTGACCTAGAAGCCTGTTGACCCTTGCCCTTTGGCCCAGTGCCATATAGCAGTAGCTGCAAGTGTTTGTGAACTGATGCTTAGTTCTCTACAGAATGTGAGAGATTTGTGAAGTAAGATGAGATCATTTCATCACACTGATTTCATCAAACTAATTTCATGATTTCATCAAATAAATTTCATGATTTTATCAAACTGATTTATTCAAACTGATTTCATAAAAACTGATTTCATTAAACTGATTTAGTCAAACTGATATCATCAAAACTGATTTCATCAAAACTGATTTCATCAGAAACTGATTCCTTCTAACATCTCTATCCTCTTCAGTCCAGAACACCAAGTACCATAACCATTGTTGTGCAGGGCCAAGAGGAGACCTATGAGCTGTTATGTATTCTCGACTTCAACAACGTCAGGAAGAGAATGTCTGTAAGGATTCAGTGTGCTATGTTTTATGTTGTAATGTCATTCATGAAGTTCTACGTTTTCCAGAAGAACACACATGTCTTTACCTCTTTTCCCACCGTTATTTGGCAGGTTATTCTTTGTCTTTCCCCATCCGGGCATGCCCTAAGAGATGACTAAACTTAACCTCCTTGTACTGGTTTAGAAGACTCTGCAGAATCTGTATACAACCAGTTTCATTTAGATTTCATTGCTCTAAAATCTAAGCGCGTCCAATCTATTCTTAAATGTATTAATTATCCCCACCTCCACTACTTCCTGTGGCAATGCATTCCAAGCATTCACAACTCTCTGACTAAAAAAATATTTCCTCATATCTAATCTGGACCTTTCTTTAGTTAATTTGTAGTTAAGTCCTCTTGTTCTTGTAGGTGGTTGTATTTTGAAAAAACTTGTAGTCTAATTTATCCGTTCCTTGGATTATCTTATAAACCTGTATTAAGTCACCTCAAATTCTTTTCTTTTCTTTACACTGCAGGCCAGTTTTTCTGAGTCTTTCCTCATAACTGTAATTCTGGAATCCCACTATCAGCTTTGTCGGGAAGGTTGTGCATGGAGCTAGCAAACTCATCATTACAACACCATTGCAACTGAAACCGTACTGCAAACGAATGGATTCAGGATTCCCTAAAAACTGGCTAGACCCATCTGGAATGACAGCTAAATAATGGTGATGATTCTTTACTCTTCTCTTTCTTTGTGGGTTTTCATACATTGCATGCCTGGTTAAATTGTTAAGTTCCTTTCTTAGGGTATAGTTTACACATCTTGACTTTCTGAGAGTATGTTGTTGTTAACCCATAGCTTCAGAGAAAACCTGCTCTTGGCAGCCCAATGCCATTCTTATATAGTAACATGTCTTCTTCAGTTGCTTCACTGCTCCATACAGTGTGTTGGCAATTGTCCGCAGTGCTTGTAAGAATCTTTTCCTCATGTAGGCAAGTGCCTTGTACCATGAATGAGTTCAAGTGACTATTGACTCTGGTGTGTCCTGCTCAGAACTGAAAGATGAAACTTTGATCTATTCTATGTAGTTTATTTATGTCATCATTACTTTTCAACTTTGACATTTCGCTAAATACCCTGCAACCTGTTGTTCCCTTCGCCCACCTGTTCGTCTAGAAAATTGATGAGAGTGAGGAGCTGTTAGTCACTCCAGACAAACTTATAAAAGTATTCCCATTCAATACTGAACCTACTTCCGCTCAGTCCTAGTAATCTGCAGGAAGTAATAATTGCAAAAAGAATGTACTACGGATAACCTTCGGCTACCTGGGAGCTGACATACACCTGCCTGTTTGAATATCATGATTCTAAATAAGTACAAATGTTTCTGGATTTACTGCGCTCATTGATGCCATGACCGACATACAAACGGCAAGAATTATAGTTGTTGATAACCATTGTGTTTCTTTTTCTTTTCTTTTTGTTGGTTTTATTTTGTTACTTAGTGCTGCAACCCAACCACTGATGGCACATCTGTAAAGATGGCTACTTGTCTCTCCGTTTACATCTTCCATTAGAACCCCACCTGCAGTTTTTTAAGATACTTGGAAATGCTTCTGTTACTATTGAGAAAGTGTTGCTGTTCTCTTATGGTCAATCCTATCTACATTGTCTTGACTGTATGAGATTCCACTGGGTCTTTTTTTTTTTTTTTTTTTTTTTTTTTTTTTTTTTTTTTTTTTTTTGCGTTCGCCTTATTTCTCTAATCCCCAAGGCGGTGTGCATTGCACTGCGTTTTTATTTTGCGCCTGTCGGCCCAGTGCATCTGACTTCAGCATGCATTTTATGTAAGGGTCTGCTTCCTCCTGCATTTTCTAAGGGTTTGCTTCCCCGGGGTAACGGCCGGTGCTGAGATGGGGATCGAACCCAGCACGTTCTGGTTGTGAGCCGTGTCACTTAACCACTAGGCCACGCCGTCCCCTCCACTGGGTCTAAATGGTTATACAAACTACACCTTCAACTGGCCATCCTAACTGAGAAGGTCAGTCAAATTTGACCATGCTTGGGTCATGCAAGGCGACATAAAGAGGGCTGTGTATGGGCTTGGGAGTCTCAGAAACTACCATTGTCAGAGCAAATAAAGTCTTCCTGCCAAGAGATCAACTTTAGCTGTGATCCCATGCTACTGTTGGATCTAAAAGCGAGGGATAATGACAAGACAATATTTAGTAATACGTTTTTTTTAAATGATCATGTATCATTTCACAGTGTAAATTCAGGATTCTTTCTAAGTAATTGTGACATTTCTCTTTTGCTCTGAGTCATAAGTCATATTCTGATTACCTATTCTGCACGGGGAGGAAGACTAACATCTGATCAGGCAAAATATACTGATCAAACATGTTAGTCGGGGTCAGGCAAAACATACTGGCCAAGACCCTCACCTCGGCTTCCTAGTAGCCCTCCCTGGATACGAGCTGTTTTCATGGCAGCCTGGCTAACGAGGTGAGGTATCGACGTGATCCATGTATTGTTGAGTGACACACAGATGAAGCCAAGCATAGCAGAACTGCCTGGAGGACCCTGGTCCACTTTCATCAGCATGCCCGGGATATGAGAAAAGCTACTGCAACCCACCACTTAATGCCCTTTTCAGGACACACAAAAGAGTAACCTACTCATTGTAGGAATTCGCAAACAATGCAAATAGCAACCTATTCTGCACATTTCAAACTAATTGATACAGCAGTAAATGAGACTGGTCAGATAGCTACAGAGTGCCTAAAACCTACTCCAACTGAAAAAATAAATCCAAAAATCGGCATAGTGCCACCTGAGTTGTGAGGTACATTGTGAAATGGAACGAACTGACTCAGGTTCCCTGGATCAAGCTGCAGAAAGAACTTGTGCCTGGACACAACTTGTCTTACTAAAGTAAAGTAGCCCATAGCACTACTGCCGTAGGATTGTAAGGTGTTAGCGATCTCACATTTCAAAGGCTTGCCTATATGAGGGTGGTAGCCATCTCCTCTCTCTCGTCACTTTTACTTCCCGGACTGAACCAGTATCCATTTAAGGCTGGGTCAACCCGGGAGCCGTTGTGGTCTGAAAAAATATTTCCGCCCAACTGGGGAATGTGTATCCAGGACCACTAAGATGCAAAGCCAGCTCGCTAACCACTGCGCTATGCAGCTCACTTGCCTTATGCAACATGAAAGACATTAGATTCCAAACTGGTGTATCACAATGCAGGAAGAACTTAAGAAAGGGGGAAACAGGGATTATGAGACATGTGACTGTGGAGCAACACAAGACACAGACCACCTGATGATCTGCCCAAATCTTCTGGAAACATGCAATGTGGATGACATGCTGAAGGGGAAGGACAAGGCAATCCATGTGGCTGAACATTGGAAAATTGATGTTTGACGTAGTGCCCAAAACATGGAAAATAAGTATATACCAATAAAAGATTAAAATAAAACTTATTCATTCATTTGTCAACCAGTTTTCATTGATTTCGCCCTCAAACAAGCATAATACCATGTGACTCTCGTACGGAAATGTTTTTTTTAATGATAAAAATGTGAGCCACATATTATGTAATGGAAGCATAACTTGCGATGTCTTAATAATGTTGAAATAATCACCTGTTTTATTTGTAGGTCATCGTCCGTAGAGAAGGGAAAGTCCAGCTGTTATGTAAGGGAGCTGACACAATAATGTTTGGGTTGCTAGACAGAAAGTGTGATTCTCTGAAAGAATTAACAACCAACCATTTGAATGTGAGTGCTAATTATCACTTCGCTGTAGTCTTGCTTTATTATTTTTTATAGTTATCACTTCTCATTCTTCTTTTGTTCCCTTGAAAATGTAATGTCTATATCTGCAATGTTGTCTTTTGAATAAACTATATTGCCTTTTGTAGTTCACATATTGGCCCACACAGTCTCTTTTCCTGTGTTGTTTCTATGGGCCAGTGAGTTTGTCTCTGTATATTATATTCAGGGCATATTCTGTAACATGTGCTCTGCAGTTTGTGATGCCTGTCTGCATGTACACATAGCTGAGAAATGAAGACCTATGGAAAAGGAACCAGCAACAGCAACTAGAATAGCAAATTAAGCAAATAGGACATATACTATGAAAGACACCATACTATATATACATGCTCCTACATGGAATCTTCAAGGGAAGATAGATAGAGATTGACTCAAACAATACACAGAAATGAGAATGTAATAAGGAACAAAGATTAAATGATTTCACCTGAAGAGTGGCAGAAAGAGCAGCCCAGGACAGTGTATGCTGATGAAATGAGGTCAATGGACTAAACAGTGAGAGAAGCCACCACTTTAATTGATTGATCCTGCATGCTATCTTTTATCAGCTGGTTAACTTCAAGTATTGCATTGATTTTTACCTAAATTGGTACAATCGACTGCTGATTTCCCAGATAAAACTGGCAGTGTCTCTCATCCTTACTTTACTAGAACTTGGGGCGACTCAGTGGTCTCAAGGTAAGGTGTCCGCCTTGGGTGCCGGAGGTCACGGGCTCTAATCATTGTGGAGACCGGATTTCTTCACGTGGATCTTTCATGTAAAAATTCCCCTGATCTCTGGGTAGTGAAATCAGACTCCTGTGTTCAGTGTTGAACACGTTAAAAATCCCTTGGCAGTTAGTAATCGAAAAGAGTAGGCTTAGTGGTTGTTGCTCACATAAAATTCAAAATTATAGCTAAAAATCTACCCCAAAATTATTTTTACCTTCCCCTAGGTAATTTGATAAGAGCAGCATATAGATGGCGCCTAACTTGCTGCAGGTTTACTTAGCACTAGTGTTTGAGTCTATTAAGTTGGACTTGCACGTCAGTTAAACCACCGTCCAAGAAACTGGTTATATACAGACTATGCAGTCTTTTAAACAAATATAAAGACCTTAATTTAAGTGAACAGATGATATTAAGTCTAAAATGGCCAATTTGCAGTTTGAATATTGTACAATTCTTTTAGCACATTCTGCAAGTCTAACTTAATTCATAATTTACTCTTCCTTGTCTAGGACTTTGCACAGATAGGCCTGAGGACACTGGTCCTAGCCTACAAGGACATTGATGAGGACTATTTTAAAACTTGGCAGATAAGACATCACGAAGCAAGGTAGGAACTTGAATTGATCCCAGTTTGTTAATTAGTCTTGGTGTTCCAGATGCAGAGATCCTGCCGGCACTCTGCTACGGTAATGAAACATGGTCACTAACGAAGACATTGGCGAACCAACTAAGGGCAATGCACGCCTCACTTAACCTTTTACCACACTCAATACAAAAGGTGCACAAGAGAGTAAACATACGTTTTTCTAGGTTGTTGATTTTTAGAGCCTGTATCTTTTTTATTTGATGGTCTATAGATATGATGATTTGTTTGTGTGTAGAGACATAAATGAATAAAGAGATTGTTGGTATTATTGCTTTTGTTGTATGTGTGTTAGTTTCTAATATACAAGAAGATGAAGGTGAAAAAACAGCACAAATATCTAGACACCAATTTTGGGGAGAATCTGGACCTTTGAAATTTAAGAATTGTCACAAAACACTGATAGTGTTTTTTACAAGATCGTCATTTCTGTTAGTTTCCACTACAGACGATTTTATTACATCCACATAAACAAATTAGACAGATCTACCTCAGAAAAATCAGTTGCAACAACTTAACTGCGTCACCTTCAATAATGGGATAATCTTCCAGTCAGAGGGGAAAAGATAATAAATCTTTTTCAAAATTCTCTCTCTAATCAAAACAGCCATGTTTATACTTTAAATCTTACCATGACAGAAGTGTCTATTAAATACTCACGTGTTCAATTTGTGTAAATACAACGTCAATACTCAGGAATAGTTTTCTTATCACACTGTTTTTTTTTATGCTGCTAATGAAAAGCGGACAATTTTTTGCGACGTAAACAACAAGATTAAATGTCATCTCGTATGACTAACAATCAGGTAGCAATGCCAGATGGACCATCACAACAGTGATATTTGAAAAATGTCATAAGGCTGATAGTGGGATTCCTGAATTACAGTTATTAGGAAAAACTCAGGAAAACCAGCCTACAGTGAAAAGATGAGAAAAGAATTTGAGGTGACTTAATACAGGTTTATAAGATAATCAAAAGAACGGATAAATTAGACTAAAACTATTTTTCAAAATATAACCACCTACTGTGGAGCCGCGTAGCGCAGTGGTTAGCGCGCTGGCTTCGCATCTGAGTGGTCCTGGGTTCATTCCCCAGTTGAGGTGGTAATGTTTTTTTCAGACCGCAATGGCTCCCGGGTCGACCCAGCCTTAAATGGGTACCGGTTCAGTCCGGGAAGTAAAAGCGGCGAGGGAGAGGAGATGGCTACCGCCCTCATATAGCCGAGCCTTTAATGTTGAAATGTGAGATCGCTAACACCTCACACCCCTACGGCAGTAATGCTATGGGATACTTTACTTTACAAGAACAAGAGGACATAGCTACAAATTAACTAAAGAAAGGTCCAGATTAGATATTAGGAAATATTTTTTTAGTCAGAGAGTGGTGAATGCTTGGAATGCATTGCTACAGGAAGTAGTGGAAGCAGGGACAATTAATGCATTTAAGAATAGAATGAATGCGCATAGCAAGGAAATGTAAATGAAACTGGTTGTATACAGACTCTGCAGTCTTCTAAACCAGTATAAAGATGTTAAGTTAAGCGTTTGATAATATGAAGCATCAACAGTTGATAAGTGGTCTGGAGTATATCAATCTGGACGGTAAGGTTATCAAACTTATCACAAACTTGTACTGTGATCAATCAGTATGTTTTGGATATAGAGAGGAGGCGTCACTTAGAATAACTATTTAAAAAGTGGTTAGACAGGGGTGTGAACTCTCCCTTTGCTTGTTTCATATATACACAGAGCAGATTTTCAAAGACACAGATGACATGCCTTTATTAAATATAGGAGGATGTACTATCAATAATATCAGATATGCTGATGATACAATGTTAAAAGCAGAGGATCCAGTACATCTGCAGAACTTAATGGATAAGATAGCCAGCAAAAGTCAGCAATATGGTTTGGAAATCAACATCAGAAAGACTAAAGTTATTGCATTCACCAAAAAGAGAAAAAGTCCAAAAGTTTTCATCCACATAAATGGAGAAATTCAGAAATTTCAGCTGATGGCAAATGCGTAAGTGATATCATTAAAAGAATTGTAATGGCCAAAAACACCTTCAACAGCATGAGTGATACACTTTTTCAAAACAGATAGCTCAGATCTTAAAAATGAGAATCATTAAATGCAATGTGCATGGAGTAGAAACCTGGACCCTGACAAAGAAAATAAAGCAGTGTATTGAGGTCTTTGCAATATAGATATTCAGGAAACTTGGACGAGTTTCTTGGAAAGATAAAGAAACCAATAATGAGTATACGGAACAACTCCAGGTGGGACTGATACTTCTAAAGGAAATTAAAAGCAGAAAAATAAAATATTTTGGTCATGTCAAGCGCCATGACAGTCTGCTAAAAGTTATTTTGGAGGGCAGAGTAGAGGGAAAGAGAGCCAGAGGCAAAAGATGTCAGAGGTACAGATAGATAAACAACATCAGGATGTGGTTGGGACACAGTATGACTGTGTGTATCAGCTTGACGCGAGCCAGAGACAAATGGAGATCCATTACCGTCAAACTCCATTGCGGAGATGGCATTTGATGATGATGATTAGACTGGAATGTGTTGCTACCAGAAAGTGAACCCAGTACCTTTGCTATGATAGGCAAACACTCTAACTACTTGTAATTGCAATTTTGTCTTGAATGTTTTTGCACTGACTTGTAAATTGTCTTGTGAATAGCACATCCATGGATGACCGAGACGGCAAGCTGGATATTGTCTATGAGGAGATTGAACAAGGCATGATCTTAATTGGGGCTACAGCCATTGAAGATAAGCTTCAGGATGGAGTTCCTGAGACTATAGCCAATCTGGCACTGGCTGGCATCAAGATCTGGGTGTTGACTGGCGACAAGCAAGGTTGGTGGCTGTCCCCATGTGGGTGTTCAGGTTAGGGGGATGGGTTGTCCTCATGTGGGTGTCCAGATTAGGGATGTTAAGGGGGTGGGTTGTTCTCATGTGGGTGTTCAGGTTAGGGGGTTGGGTTGTCCTCATGTGGGTGTTCAGGTTAGGGATGTTAAGTGGGTGGGTTGTCCTCTTGTGGGTGTTCAAGTTAGGGATGTTAAGAGGGTGGGTTGTCCTCATGTGGGTGTTCAGGTTAGGGATATTAAGTGGGTGGGTTGTGTGGGTGTTCAGGTTAGGGATGTTAAGTGGGTGGGTTGTCTTTTTGTGGGTGTCCAGGTTAGGGATGTTAAGTGGGTGGTTTGTCCTCTTGTGGGTGTCCAAGTTAGGGATGTTAAGAGGGTAGGTTGTCCTCATGTGGGTGTTCAGGTTAGGGATGTTAAGGGGGTGGGTTGTCCTCATGTGGGTGTTCAGGTTAGGTATGTTAAGTGGATGGGTTGTGTGGGTGTTCAGGTTAGGGATGTTAAGTGGGTGGGTTGTCCTCTTGTGGGTGTCCAGGTTAGGGATGTTAAGTGGGTGGGTTGTCCTTTTGTGGGTGTCCAGGTTAGGGATGTTAAGTGGGTGGGTTGTCCTCTTGTGGGTGTCCAAGTTAGGGATGTTAAGAGGGTAGGTTGTCCTCATGTGGGTGTTCAGGTTAGGGATGTTAAGGGGGTGGGTTGTCCTCATGTGGGTGTTCAGGTTAGGTATGTTAAGTGGATGGGTTGTGTGGGTGTTCAGGTTAGGGATGTTAAGTGGGTGGGTTGTCCTCTTGTGGGTGTCCAGGTTAGGGATGTTAAGGGGGTGGGTTGTCCTCATGTGGGTGTTCAGGTTAGGTATGTTAAGTGGATGGGTTGTGTGGGTGTTCAGATTTGGGATGTTAAGTGGGTGGGTTGTCCTCTTGTGGGTGTCCAGGTTAGGGATGTTAAGGGGGTGGGTTGTCCTCATGTAAGTGTTCAGGTTAGGGATATTAAGTGGGTGGGTTGTGATGGTGTTCAGGTTAGGGATGTTAAGTGGGTGGGGTGTCCTCTTGTGGGTGTCCAGGTTAGGGATGTTAAGTGGGTGGGTTGTCCTCATGTAGGTGTTCAGGTTAGGGATATTAAGTGGGTGGGTTGTGTGGGTGTTCAGGTTAGGGATGTTAAGGGGAATGGGTTGTTCTCGCGTGAGTGTTGAAGATAGGTGAGCTGTACTCCTATTGTTAGTTGAAGTTGAGTGGGCTGTCCTTGTCTAGGTATTGAAGATTGGTGAGTTGTTCTTGTCTAGGTATTGAAGACGTGTGAGTTGTTCTTGTCTATGTATTGAAGACGTGTGAGTTGTTCTTGTCTAGGTATTGAAGATGGGTGAGATGTGTAGCCAGATCTATCAGCATTGTAAGCCGTCAGTGGAATGCTGATGAAAGTGCATTCTCATGAGTTGACCAAAACAACGTATTTTATGCCTGGAAATGTATTCTGCACAAGATGTAGTGCCGACCATACTGAGGGTTTCTTCTGTCTTCATTCCTCATTTTGTCGGCGTTCCGCATCGTCTTTGCTGGTAACACCGATGACCTTCCTCAAACACTTCATTTCGCACATCAAAATTCTACTCTTATGCGCTCTGGACAGAGGCTATGTAGAGGCACTGGTAGCACAGAGTCAGCATAAATATACTGTTTATCAGCTGTTGTTTTGTTGCGAAACTAATGGTCTGATGCCTAAGCAGTGGTAATAG
The DNA here is from genome assembly GCA_036924085.1 of Ariolimax columbianus. Lineage (NCBI taxonomy): Eukaryota > Metazoa > Mollusca > Gastropoda > Stylommatophora > Arionidae > Ariolimax > Ariolimax columbianus. The sequence continues at coordinate 89,101,423 of JAVGWX010000003.1, forward strand.
CTGATAAGTCACAGTAGATGCTTTCTGACATCTGACCTCGATTTCCCTGTAAGTCTTGTAAATACTACCTAAATACTTGAACTCATGGGCATGTTGAAGAGCAATATTGTTTACACGCATGTTAAGTCGCCCAGGTGTTCTGCTGATCCTCATAGTTTCTGTTTTCTTCTCGTTAATTCTCATTTTGTATTTAAGACAGGTAGCTGCAAGGTATCATTTACAAATGAACCACTAGTGGGAGTTGAACGCCTTGAAAAGCAGGTGTTTTACCACCACATTAATCAGTTGCCTTTATTTATAGCTTTTGTAAACTTGTTTCAGAAACGGCCATCAACATCGGCTACGCTTGTCGTCTGCTGACAGATGAAATGGAGGAGCCTTTCATCATCGATGCAGAAACACAGGAAGACGTGGAAAACCAAATGAAGAAAGCCTTAGAGGATATTGATGCTGCCATGAACAGTAAACATCGAGTGGGATCTGATGTTGGCTTCCGCAATGGTTCTGCGAAGACGGAAACCAACCATGGCCTTGAGAATGGGAATGTAGCAGTCACAGAGGAGGAGTTTGGGGAATTTGCTTTAGTCATCAATGGGCACAGCTTGGTAAGTTTGTCTGCATCTGTTGTTGAAGGCATGCGATACTCTTAGTGACATGTCATGTTTGCAAGTCAGTTATTAGTCATGTTTTCAAGTCAGTTATTAGTCATGTTTCCAGGTCAGTTAATAGTCATGTTTCCAAGTCAGTCATTAGTCATGTTTCCAAGTCAGTTATTAGTCATGTTTCAGGTCAGTTATTAGTCATGTTTCCAAGTCAGTTATTAGTCATGTTTCCAAGTCAGTTATTAGTCATGTTTCTAGGTCAGTTATTAGGACTGATTTTGTATTTATTTTGATCAACCTATTCTGGATTTCTTGGAAGAATGGCATTTTGTTACAGGTACTCACTTTCCGACAAGACAAAAGCTAGACAACAAGATGAAAGATGGAGTACCCATAACCACCATGTGGTACCCACATGACAAAAAGGGACCTCGGGATGGCCCCCAACTCCCTGGTGAGGTTCACTAGAAAAGCACGACATACACGATCCCACAACAAACAGACTACCATCCCACTGGATGACACGGGGCCCACGATAGGAACTACTGGAACGTGAGTTGGGACCCTCTCAAGGGGGACCACCCCCTGTCGAAGAATAGGTCGAACTAAGGACTAAGAACTGACTTTCCGTGTCCCAGGCTCTACGAGCCACATCATTCTTGCAGTACCCAGCCACATGGATTGCCCTATTAATGCCACTCAGTAGGTCGTCCATACTGCAAGTCTCCAGGAGGTGGTCTTGCACTGCTCCACATTCGCATGTTTGATCATCCCTGTATCCCCATGTTTTTAGGTTTTTCCTGCATCGGGATATGCTAGTTCGAAGTCTATTTAGTGACTTCCCCGTTGCACAAGGCAGATGATGTCCAGGCGCATGTTCCTCCCATAACTCGATCCAGGGAACCTGCGTTGGCTCTTTCCATCTTTCGAAGCAGCATTTTCCAGGACTAGTCTGCAGGTGATGCCTGTGATTGATATAATATGAAGATTAATACAGTAACGACAAAGACAAGGAAAATCAGCAGAACAGAGAAGACACTAAATATTCAGGTCAAAAGCGCAGAATTTAAACAGGTAAAAGAATTCAAATACTTTGGTAGCATGTTCACACAAGTTAGAAGGATGGATAGAGAGATGGAATTAAGAATGCAGAAAGGAAATACGGTTTCCTATCAGCTCTCTCCCCATCGATAAGATGCAAACACATCTCAGTGGAGACAATGAGGCAATTGATATATAGTATTTGTATACCAAGTATTCTGCTACCAGAGTCAGACATGGGCTCTCACCAAAATACGAAAGAAAAATCATTGGATACGGGGGGGAAAAAAATGGTCTAAAACTTAAATTGTTCATGGACACAGAACTTAAAAGAAAAAAACTATGGTTAACTCTTTCCGAACCGTTAAGCGATATACTGGTTCTGTTTTGTCCTGTTTAATTTTTGTTTCGTGGAGAGGCGAATTTCAGTTTTAATGTTAACCAATACTTTACTGCTAAGACTAAAATACGTTGCAGTTCTAAACTTCACCTTAGCAGGCGCGTTTGTGTTGAAAAGTAATTTATTTCCAGTCTAAAGTTTGTTATTTATTTCTTGGAAATAATGGCCATGCACACTGCTTCGAGCACTCGGCCAAAATGATACAGTGTTGACCAAAATAGAATTGTTATTGAGAGCCTGCTGATGAGCGATTCAGAGATAGAAGATTCACAAGATTCAGATAGTGATTACAGTGATGGGAAGTCCAGTAGAAAGACATCAAGATGGTCTGGCTCAGCTGGTGGTTACATCCAGTCAGCTACTATCGTTGTGTTCATTGTACTGCTCGGAAGATAAGAAAATGGAGTAGCTATTACTGCACAGGCTGTTTACAGAAGCCACATCTGTGTGCTAAAGCATACTTTAGGCATAAGTTTAGCTGTGCATAAAATAAACTTGTAAATAATGAAGTTGTGACTTGACATCCATTTGTTATTTTATATTGATTCTGAAGTCTTTGAGAAAAATGAACATAGGTTCATTATTTATGGACATAAATGCATTAAATGAACTGTGTTTAAAACTGTGGATACTTTTGTGGAAAATTGCCAGAAAAATGGATAGTAATAATTCGTACCATGGAAAAATTTAGGTGCGTTAAAATATTTTGAATATTAAATTGTCTGCCCTTAAACGTCTTTTTATTTTTTACAACATATTTATTGCTTCAAATAATCAAATATTAGCAATGTACTGATATTTTCATTTTCTGTAATTATTGTCCTTTGCAATGATATATTATATGTACTATATTTAACTGTACTATGGTGTGAAGCAGTAAAATGAAAAAATGGTATAGGGTGACATTTTTCTAAAACTGAAAATGAATTTGGTCCAAACCTAAAAAATTCTGAAAGGGTTAATGATTAGTGTTGTGCATCTGTAACAGATTCTGAGTGTTCTCTCGTGGCCATTTGTCTTTGAGGCTATTTATATCTCCACATATTTAGTCTCAGTAGCACGGCAGTACAGCACTCACTTCTTACAGCAACGACACTTGTTCGATACTTATTTCAGACATGCTGCAATTAACTCAGCTGTAAATGTATACCTAGTTTGCTGTTAGGGAAGGAAAAGTAGCGAGAAAGGGAACTGACCACCCCATCTCATAATAAGCTGGGGCCAAGTACAATGAAGTCTCTAATACTTCATCCCCAACAGCAATGTCTTCTGTGAGGCTATCTTTACTCTATATTTAGCCCTGTCTTCATTTTGGGTTTTCCAGGATCAACTAGTGGAGGTGTAGAATGGTCGTGGCAGCTGGTTCGCTGGCCCTGATGCTAGTAGCCTGTTATGGGTCGCTGCTCATCATTTTGATCCTTCTTGACCTGATCAAAATTTATTTCTTTTCTGCTTTTCGTTTCCTTCGTTTTTCATATATCATCCACTTAATAATACCATATGATTTTTGTTTGTGAACCAGGCACATGCCTTGAAGCCAGAACTGGAATTAACACTGCTGAATCTTGGCTGCAAGTGTAAGGCTGTCATCTGTTGCCGAGTGACTCCCCTGCAAAAAGCCTTGGTGGTCAATCTCGTCAAACGACACAAGAAATCCATTACACTTGCCATAGGGGACGGAGCAAACGACGTTAGCATGATTAAAAGTGGGTGTCTTCTACATTTGTGTGATTGTCTTCTACATTTGTGTGATTGTCTTCTACATTTGTGTGATTGTCTTCTACATTTGTGTGATTGTCTTCTACATTTGTGTGATGTAATAAGTGAAGTGCCTCAGGAATTGGAATTGGGACCAGTTTTGTTCTTGATATATATAAATGATTTGGACATTGATATCGAATCCATTATTGCAAAATTCACGGACACAAAATTATGCTGCAGAGTCTCTCCTCCGGCAGAGGTGGATCTATTGAGATCAGATTTAGCTGTGATTCATAAATGGTATGAGAGTTGGCAGATGAAGTTTAATGTATAAAAATGTACAGTTATCCACATGGGAAGATCCAATACAGATTATAATTACATGATGGGAGCGAACAATATTATAAAGATAAAAAAGGAAAAGGACCTAGGTGTCGTAATAGATCATACGGAGCAAGTCTAGGTGGCAGTGAAAAAACGTATTATTAACAGAAACATTACACTGTGTGGGAAGATGGGAGTTGATCAGTATGTTTCACCCAACCCCAACTACAATTCACTACCATTGTGTGTGTGTGTGTGTGCATGCGTGCAAGAGAGAGAGAGAGAGAACATACATTAAGGAAACCAGCTAATTGCTTTGCAAGACAGTCTCTGTTCTGGAATCCCCTAGTCAAGAAAAGGGCAGCAGAGACAAACAAAAACACACATAAAGACTAGAGCTTGTTGACAATCATAAAGGAAACTGGGAAGATGTGGACAGAGCTGGAACCAATGGCCCAAAACAGAATGACTTGGTGTGCATTTGTTGAAGATCCATCCTCCACAGGGAGGTCTCTGTAGTCAAGAGATTAAGGCACTTGCATCTCACACTAATGAACAAAAATAGTGGGCGATCGAATCCTGGAAGTTTCAAGCAACCCATAGTCTCACAAAAGGTAGACCAGAGTGCCTGCATTCTGAGTTACCTCCAGTTGTCTCGACCAATAGTCTTGCCACTGATCCAAGGTAACTCGGAACAAGAGTGAGATTGATGACCAGCGCAGCTTCTTCCTCACTATAATCCAAATACAGCGCATATCACATTATTAAGACAAAACCGTCTGATGTTGTGGCCATCATCGCTTATGATGGGCGATAACTTTATTATTCTCCACAGGGATCTGAAAGATTTTCATTTTAAAGACATTGATGAACATCACTTTTCAACTTTAATAATATTTTGCAAAACAGGCTTAAAATAATTTGTTTTGACTTCAACAGCTCTGATTAGTCACACTCTCTCAATTTCTCTCTCTCTTTCTTTGTATTCAGTGGCTCATATAGGCATTGGCATAAGTGGCCAGGAAGGCATGCAAGCAGTTCTGGCAAGTGACTATTCTATTGCACAGTTTCGATACCTGGAGCGCCTTCTGTTGGTCCACGGACGCTGGTCATACTTAAGAATGTGCAAGTTTCTCAAATACTTTTTCTACAAAAATTTTGCCTTCACGTTATGCCACTTCTGGTTTGCGTTCTTCTGTGGATTTTCTGCCCAGGTAAGACTACTAGCAGATGTGTATGTTTCAAGGTTCTTTAGTTCTTAAATTGTTCAGGACTTCTAACTGTTAATGTTAGTTAAGATCTAACATTGGACTACATTTAAGTTAAAAGATTGCAATAAATGTAAAGCACATTTGAGGAAAAATAAATAATATTCAAACTTATGGAGGGAAAAATAGAAATTACAGTTCAGATTATGTAAGTAAATTAATATTATTAGATTATGTGAGAAAAGATAAAATTATGTTTCATATTATTTAAGTTATGTAAAATAATGAATAACAGAATTTGATATATATATATATATATATATATATATATATATATTGAGTTCATATTATATATATATATATATATATATATATATATATATATATATATATATATATATATATATATATATATATATATATATAATATGAACTCAATAGGAATACATTGTTTTTAAAAAAAAACTCCTGAAATATAATTTGTATTCAATTTGTAAATAAAAATACTTTGTTTAAAGACCTTTGATATTTAATGTGTACTCAAATATGTAAATAGGAATACTTTGTGACATTTGATATTTTGTACTAAATTTTTAGATATAAATACTTTATTTAAAGATCTTTGATATTTTGAACTCAATTTGTAGATAGGAATGCTTTGTCTAGTGACCTTTGATATTTATTTTTCAGACTCTGTTTGATCCATTTTTCATCTCCCTCTACAATGTTTTTTATACATCCCTGCCTGTTCTTGTGTTGGGAATATTTGACCAGGTAAGGTCATTGTTGGTAATATTGAATATCTACAATGAGCATATTTACTCTTTTGTGCGCCTTGAAATGGTGATAGGTAGCGAGTTCTAGTAACTTTTCTCACATCCTGAACGTGCTGATAGTGGTAGACTAGGTTACTCCAGGCAACATGTGTGCTATGCTTGGCTTTATCTGCATGTTGCTCACTGATATGAGGATCACGTCATGAAACTGTCATGAAACAACCTTTTTCCGCGGAGAACTGCATGGAGGTGAGATGTGGGACTTGGTCCGTATCTTCACATCACCCTGGCTATCATAGTCATAAATCAATATATTTTTCCTGACCAGATGTTAACCTCCTTGCCCTGTGGGCTCACGACAAGTTTAAATAAAAATTATGAATTACTTCGTGCGAACCAGAGCTGACCAAGGCCCTATTCCACCTTTAAGCGCTGGCCCTAGAAACAGACACCACTAGTGTAGTCTGGTTAAGAGAATAGTGATCACAGTGGGAAGGCAAACCCAAACCCATAAAAGTCAACTGAATTTATATGTGTCGGGTTGAAAGGTGCAGGTGTTAACTTGACTTAACGTCTTTATACTGGTCTAGAAGACTCTGTAGAGTCTGTATACAACCAGTTTCTTGGAGGGCGGTTTAACTGATACGCAAGTCCATCTTAATAGACTCAAACACTAGAGCTAAGTAGACCACAGCCAGTTAGGCATCATCTATAACTGCTCTTAACAAATCACCTGCGGAAAGGTGATAACTTGGACTTAACTTTTAACTTGAATTTTGTCCGAGCCGCCGCCATTAAGCCTACTCTTTTCGATTGCCAACTGCCAATTTATTTTTAACGTGCTCGAAATTGAACACGGGAGTCTAATCTCACTACACTGAGAATTGTTACCAGAAGGTCTACGTGAAAAAAATCTGGTCTTCACCGTGATTCGAACGCACGACCTCCGGCACCAGAGGCAGACACCTTACCTCGAGACCACCGAGTCCCCTTTTTATTTTTCTCTCGCTGTGAACTGGAACAAACCGTCACAACATCCTTTTCAGGATGAATGCTGAAGAAGAAGCAGATGAACCATACTGATCAAGACTCTATCTCATTTCCAGTCAGTTCTCAGGGGGCGGAGGCTCTGGAACTTCTATAGTGATGAGCTTACTGAAGAGCCTTGCAGTGCACTACAACCAGAAGAACAGAAGTCCACCTTCTAAAATAGGACTTAGGATGTGATGAGAACCACCATCATCTCCTGTCATCAATCTACCACTTCAGTCATTGCCCCCTTTCTCTTGATATCTAGCAGTTCTGTGTTGACCTCTTAGCACGCATCTGTAAGGGTTGATCTCATCCCCCCACAAATTAGTCTGAGAGCTTGATTCTGCACCGGTCACAATAGGGCAGATGTTATTTGTACCTACAGTGGTCTGTATGGGAAGGCTGTAGTCCATCACCGGTCGTACATATCCAAGGTATAGTTGCCAAAGGGTTTGTTTATTAGCTCTCCAATTTGTACTAGCAAATCTCTTGATTAAGTTTAATTGCTTGGTTGCTTTACTTCTAACAATGCAGATGTGGCTGCCAAATTTCAACTGTTTGTCCAGTGTTACACCCAGATAAACTGGGGTTTCCTCTTTTACTAGTACCCCATTCATTTTGATGTTAATGGATCTCTTTGCTTATTTTATGACTACCGTAAGAAGATGGTGTATATGGTTTTCTGTGTGTTTATCTTTAGTTTCCACGGTTTGCAGTATACTGAAATTGTTAGTAGCGCTTTGTTGATCTTAGCCTTTGCTTATCCCATAACAGTAAAAGATCATAGGGACATCACTCAGAGTGATGTGTTGGGCACCTCTCCTGGGCGACGTTTTCTAGTCTATTAAAGTCCCGTGTCTAAATTTCACAGTCACACCAAAACCAACACTGTCTGCAGTTACTGCAAAGGGCGGCAATCTCATGAAGATCAACCTTGTGCACTAGACCATGAAAATACAACACAAGTTTAACCATAATACTAATTCATATATCCGATGTCCATGCCAGGATAAAATCGGAGAGAAGAAAACACACAAAAATGAACGAATTAACTAGTTCAAATGGAAAACGACAGGTTTTGGTGAACAAAATTGTAAGTCGTTGACTACTGTGAATTCCAGGCAAATTCTGAATTTTGTTTATAACATTTTAATACAATTTAAAATTATTAAAAAAGAACAATCAATCAATTGGGTACCAGACCCTGCAGCTATTGATACATCCCTGCCGATTCGTCACACTGAAATGTTTAGTAAGCACTGTGCAACAGCTGTCTTATATTTGCTTACATATCATCATGTGATATTTTTGTGTGACATTTTCAGGATGTGAATGATGTTCACTGTTTGAGGTACCCGAAGCTCTATGAGCCTGGGATGCAAAATGTTCTGTTCAATAAGAAAGTTTTTTCCTGGAGTGTGGCCGAGGGTATTGTGTCCTCCCTCGTCCTATTCTTCATACCCTATGGAACATTTATCATGGGCGTGGACTCCATTGGCAAGGATGTCACAGACACTCAGAGCCTTGGCTTAGTTGTGGCTACAGCTCTTGTGATTACAGTCAACTTGAGGGTAAGTTTGGTCTATCCAAGCGGGTTAGTCTCTTGTAGGACTTACCTATGGTATTCAATATTTTTCTCAGCTCACAAACTCTTTTGGCTTTTAATAAACCTTCCTGTCCACTCCTGGCTTTTAGTAAACATTCCTGTCCACTCCTGGCTTTTAATAAACTTTCCTGTCCACTCCTGGCTTTTAATAAACCTTCCTGTCTACTCCTGGCTTTTAGTAAACCTTCCTGTCGACTCTTGGCTTTTAGTAAACCTTCCTGTCCACTCCTGGCTTTTAGTAAACCTTCCTGTCGACTCCTGGCTTTTAGTAAACCTTCCTGTCCACTCCTGGCTTTAAATAAACCTTCCTGTCCACTCCTGGCTTTTAATAAACTTTCCTGTCCACTCCTGGCTTTTAATAAACCTTCCTGTCTACTGGCTTTTAGTAAACCTTCCTGTCGACTCTTGGCTTTTAGTAAACCTTCCTGTCCACTCCTGGCTTTTAGTAAACCTTCCTGTCCACTCCTGGCTTTTAGTAAACCTTCCTGTCCACTCCTGGCTTTTAATAAACCTTCCTGTCAACTCCTGGCTTTTAGTAAACCTTCCTGTCCACTCCTGGCTTTTAATAAACCTTCCTGTCGACTCCTGGCTTTTAGTAAACCTTCCTGTCCACTCCTGGCTTTTAATAAACTTTCCTGTCGACTCCTGGCTTTTAGTAAACCTTCCTGTCCACTCCTGGCTTTTAGTAAACCTTCCTGTCCACTCCTGGCTTTTAATAAACCTTCCTGTACATGCTTGGCTCTTTATAAACCTTCCTGTACATGCTTGACTTTTAATAAACCTTCCTGTACAATCTTGACTTTAAATAAACCTTCCTGTGCACTCCTGGCCTTTAATAAACCTTTGTGTCCACTCCTGGCTGTAAGTAAACTTTCCTGTACATGCTTGGCCTTTAATAAACCTTCCTATACATGCTTGGCCTTTAATAAACCTTCCTGTACACTCCTGACTTTTAATAAACATTCCTGTACACTCCTGGCTTTTAGTAAACTTTCATGTACACTCCTGGCTTTTAATAAACCCTCCTGTCTACTCCTGACTTTTAATAAATCTTCTTATACACTCCTGGCTTTTAGAAAACCTTCATGTACACTTCTGGCTTTTAATAAATCCTCCTGTATACTCCTGGCCTTTAGTAAACTTTCATGTACACTCCTGACTTTTAATAAACTTTCCTGTACACGCTTGGCCTTTAGTAAACCTTCCCGTATTTTGTTTGTTTCTTTCACTGTGCACTCTTGTCTTTTTTTTTTTTTTTTTTTTTTTTTTGCGTTCGCCTTATTTCTCTAATCCCCAAGGCGGTGTGCGTTGCACTGTGGTTTTTATTTTGCGCCTGTCGGCCCAATGCATCCGACTTCAGCATGCATTTTATGTAAGGGTCTGCTTCCTCCTGCATTTTCTAAGGGTTTGCTTCCCCGGGGTAACGGCAGGTGCTGTGATGGGGATCGAACCCAGCACCTTCGGATTGTGAGCCGTGCCACTTATCCACTAGGCCACGCCGTCCCCTCTCTTGTCTTTTAATAAATCTTCCTGTAGCTCCTTCAATTTAGTAAACAATTCCTGCAGTCACTTAGCCTTCACAGCAGGCCGGCCAATCACCTGTTTTATTTCCCACACAATTGATTACATGTGCATACAGAAATAAAACCAAACTGACCTTAAAAACTATGAACTGGCACAAATTATAATTTACGATTTTTGGAATATGAAAAATTTGAAATAACAATGGCCCATGGAAAAAATGAAGAAATCAAAATTGGACATCCTAATTTTCACAGACACAAAGATTGTTGGGACGGCAATGTGACATTCTGTAAGAGACCTAGGACTGAAGTGGAACAAGGTCAAGAGGAAGATAACAGAAAGAATAGTTTTGGCACTCTATCTGACAAACCTCTACACCCCAAGGTAGAAGACTCAGCACCACAAGGTAGAAGACTCAGCACCACAAGGTAGAAGACTCAGCACCACAAGGTAGAAGACTCAGCACCACAAGGTAGAAGACTCAGCACCACAAGGTAGAAGACTCAGCACCACAAGGTAGAAGACTCAGCACCACAAGGTAGAAGACTCAGCACCACAAGGTAGAAGACTAGCACCACAAGGTAGAAGACTCAGCACCACAAGGTAGAAGACTCAGCACCACAAGGTAGAAGACTCAGCACCACAAGGTAGAAGACTCAGCACCACAAGGTAGAAGACTCAGCACCACAAGGTAGAAGACTCAGCACCACAAGGTAGAAGACTCAGCACCCCAAGGTAGAAGACTCAGCACCACAAGGTAGAAGACTCAGCACCACAAGGTAGAAGACTCAGCACCACAAGGTAGAAGACTCAGCACCACAAGGTAGAAGACTCAGCACCACAAGGTAGAAGACTCAGCACCACAAGGTAGAAGACTCAGCACCACAAGGTAGAAGACTCAGCACCACAAGGTAGAAGACTCAGCACCACAAGGTGGAAGACTCAGCACCACAAGGTGGAAGTCAGCCGACTAAGTAAAAGTAAAAATGTCTGCATATAGTATACTTTCATAAATTGATGCTTATCAAGAAAGTGAAACTTTATTGTTTGGTGATGATGGTTGTGATGATGATGATGGTGGTGAGAATAATGAAGATGATGATCCCATTAGCTGTGAGCTTGTAGCTCTTGCCAGTCCAACACCTCCCAGACAAAAACGCATGTCATCCACAGCTGAAGTTTGTACAACGTGTGTTGTCTTTGAGACATAATAATATCAAATGGAGGGGTATGGTCACATCTTTTGAGTATCCCTGAAGGGAGGCAGACCAGTGTGTCAGTGACCCACGATGTCAGGTTCTGTCTGGAATGTAGCACACGCATTTGAGTCGGCCAACTCGTTTCTCATTTAGTCGTGCCAGCTCATCTGCAATGATGGCACGTCTGGCATTCCCTTCTACCTGGGAGATCGTCACTAAAGGGCAGAGATGAAAGGTTCCCTTAACTGCATCTCTTGATCATTTGTGGGGATAACTGGAAGAGGGCAAAGAGCGAGATAAAAATGCATTTAACCTGTGCATGGGGGTGGATTGGTGTGGCTCATAACATAAATCACTCACGGTGAGTTCTGCAGTTACACGTATAGTCAGGTGGCAGCATGGTCTAGGTGTGGAACGTCCGTTTCACAATCAAAACTCACCAGCTTCAAATCATGCCATATCCAGTTTTGCAGACACTGGTTTTTTTCTCTCGATGCAATTACACGAGTGTCTATTTCCTGAATCACCTTCAGTCAACTCTACTAAAAGTCTTACGACTGGTCCAAGGTAGCTCAAGATGAAAGAGTGAGGTTGATGAAAGAACACTTTTTTCTTCACTATAATCCACATACAGCACAAGTTACATCATCAACTTTGTAGCCTAGTCGACAATGAGCTGGCTTGTTAGACTGGGATTACAGCATGCCAGGGTTAGAATTCACGGACAGCCAGAAAAAAAAAATCTGGGCCGTAGTTTGTGCTTGGTATGGCTGCTTCTCTAGTTGATCCAGCTGTAAATGGGTACCTGACACATGAGTTGGGAAGGTAAAAACAGCAAGGAAGAGAACTGGCCACCCCAACCTCATATAGGCTGTGGCTTAGTACATGAAGAGTTATCTTTCCCGACAGCACTTGTTGCCATGGGACTGGCCTTTACCTTTTACATCATCAAGATAGAAAGAACTGCCCAATGATGGGCAACTAACATTTGACCTATAAGACTCCACCTACTCCTCAGCCTCTTAGTCTGACACCGCTCCAAGAATCTGCCCTTCTGGGCGACCTTACCAGGAAGCATAGCTCCCGTGATCATTATGGCACACAAACTCTCCAGCCTCGGCCAGGTAGGCTTTCATGGGGAGAAGGAATGTTTGATGGGTTATGCCATTTTGTAGAAGTTTATTCTTCAGGAGGTAAATGTAACAAAGAACCAATCAGGCCGGAGGGAAAGCTATTGAAAGATGTGAATACCTTTACCTATTTGAGCAGTACAATTGACACATCAGGAGGGACAGGTGTAGATGTAAGGACCAGAATTAGAATGGCAAGAATGGCATACCTGACACTAGACAATATATGGAGATCCAGAGAAATCAAGGTTCATCACAAAGTTAGAATATGCAACACCAGTGTCAAGTCAGTGCTATTGTATGGAGCAGAAACATGGAGAAAGATCAAAGCCATGCAATAAAGGCTCTAGTACTTTGTTAGCAGCAGAGGCCTACGAAGGATAATGGGCATAACATGAAGTGGCAGGACATGGTGAGGAATGCAGACTTGTGGGAAATTAGCAAACAGCAGTCACTGGAACAACAAATTAAATGAAGAAAATTGGACTGGACAGGACAGGTGCTTTGGAAGACACCTTTCAACATAGCCCTATATGCTCTTACATGGAATCCTCAAGGGAAGAGAAAGAGAGGTAGACCAAAAAATACATGGAGAAGACAATGTGAGAAAGAACTAAGATCAAATGATTACATCTGGAGAGAGATAGAAAGAGCAGCAGAGGACTGTGTATGTTAGCGGAAAGTTATCAAAGGACTATGCAAGAAGATTGACGGGAATTGATTGATTAGTTGATTGATATGTAATTAATAACTTGTTCTCTTTTCATATCTCAACAGTGTGCCCTTGATAACAGCTACTGGACAGGATTCAACCATTTTGTCATCTGGGGCAGTATCATCTACTATTTCTGCTTCCATTTAGCCTTTTACGCCGATGCCATTCGCTACACATATTCAGGAGTGGCACTCCAGATCTTTGCCCAGCCATTATTTTGGCTATGCCTTCTCCTCACAAGCACGTTTCTCCTATTACCAGTGGTGGCCTACCGTTTTTACCAAACTAACGTTACAGCTTCATTGTCAGACCGCGTCAGACTACGACAGAGAATGAAGAAATCGAAATCGAAATTTGGGCAAGAATTGGGACTTCGTCGTCAATCCACCATGCGTAGAAGCAGCCGCTCCGTACGCTCTGGCTACGCTTTCGCTCACCAAGCTGGTTTTGGCGAGCTAATCACAAGCGGCATTAATATGAAAGACCGCGCAAGAGACAAAGATCGCTCATCTGTGGTGCTGACCAAAGTTGTTCGGGGACTTGGTGATGGGGGGTCTAACAATGGCCAAATGCATAAACCTACACCCCAGAAAGCACAGTCTTGGAGATCAGATCCCATGGATGGCCCAGCAATGGAGAACAGTTGGAGGACAGCTGATGGTAGTAGGACAGACAACACTCGAAACGGTGGCAATAACATTGTCTTTGTTGAGCGGTTGTGACAGAAATGTGGGGCTCCATTTTATGTGCTTCTCCTTGACTTTTCAGGTTAATTGTGATAAAAGTGCACATTTTGGCACATTTTGTTATTCATCATTAATTTTAGTTATCGCATCTACAAAATGTAATTTGGTTATTTTGGCAATTTGCATTTATCTGTCACCCTCTGTTATACGAATCAGTTATGATTGTTGTTATTGAAGAGATATTTTTTTAAATATAACAAATTTATAGTTTGCAAGCTAGATATTTTCATGACTAATTAAGCTATTATCAATGTATATTCTGTATTTTTTTACGTTACTTTATTGTTCCGTTTGCTGTCAAACTATGTAAACATGTGTTGTTATTTGTAAAGAAACGATTATTGACGTAATTTTCAATCCCAAAATGAACTGACTGCTAAATGACATGCTAAAAATTGTTAGTAAAATATTCTTATATTTGTCAAGTAATTTTAAAGAGAAAAGATATCGTTGCAACTCTTTTTTCATTGCTGAAGTTTGTTTGAAAAGGGGGTGGGGGGATTTAGAAGGGCTGAGGAATGAAATTTACTTTCCCCTGTAGTCACCCAACGTGTGCAGCTAGGTTTTTATTTCGTCGGTGATAGAAAAAACAAACTATTCCTTGTCAGGATTGAACCCTTGCTACTCAGTGTGTAAAATCCCATTCCCCTGTGCTCCTGAGAAAATGTGCACAATTTAGACATTTGAGTAAAGCTATTTACTATGACCAAACTATGTGCTCTAATTTAGCTATTCTATCTAAAATTGACTGACCTGCTAATCTCCAATGTTCCTCAACAGTAGAGTGTGGAATATATTTGTCAAATTTACTTTACCTATTATGTGGGAATTCTCCCAGGACCGTAGGCTGATCCTCTGAGGAACAGATGTAGCTTGATCCTAGATATTCAAACCCACTCCTGATAAGTTAGGTATTCAAACCCACTCCTGATAAATTAGGTATTCAAACCCACTCCTGATAAGTCTGGTATTCAAACCCACTCCTAATAAGTTAGGTATTCAAACCTACTCCTGATAAGACTAGCACTCAAACCCACTCCTGATAAGACTAGCTTTTAAACTCACTCCTGATAAGACTTGCTGTCAAACCCACTCCTGATAAGACTAGCATTAAAACCCACTCTTGATAAGACTAGCACTCACACCCACTCCTGATAAGACTAGCATTAAAACCCACTCTTGATAAGACTAGCACTCACACCCACTCCTGATAAGACTAGCACTCAAACCCACTCATAATATGACATGCTCATACCCACTCCTGATACAATTGAGTACCCACGGCCTTCTTTCAAGACACACCCAAAAACTGACACAGTTATATGTCAAGTAGCAGACAAACTGCACATACAACCAAAAGTCCTTATGGAAGACACATGCAGGTTTAACTTTGGTGCCTTCTTTAGGCTTATAATCTATCTTCATAGGGCCTTATGGGTGGTTTGAGTTTGAAACCCACTACTCTAACCGTTCTGCCAATTGTACACCCAACTTATTGGTACTATTGTTAAAGCTGCTTTTATTACACACAGCAAATGTCAAGTGAGAATCTTTCTTCGTTGATTCTATACAGCTAATTATGGTAGAAAACTATACATTCTCCTTTTAAGCCAAACATACCCTGCTGGAATATATTTCTAGGATGTCAATTATTGTTTGCCATTTCCCAGATGTCACTTATTGTTACATGTTATACATGTCAACTTCACCATATGAAAACACATACACCAAACCAATAATGGCTGAGCAAGATAAATTAACTTGTACATGAAAATATGAATGACTCCAAAATTATGTTTGTTTTAACCCTCCAACCGTTGTGCATTTGTTCTGTTGTGCTGAGGCAATTTCGAGGATTCTGGCATGTTCCAATAAGTGATAGTTAAACCTACATAAAGCATTAGTTAGACCTGGATTGGAGAACTGTGTTCAGGTTGGGAGTCCTTATCATATAGACATGCTTGAAAATATACAAAGATGAGCGACAAAACTGATAGTGGGATTACAGTTATGAGGAAAGACCAAAAAAAACTGGCCTACAGAGTCTAGAAAAGAGAAGAATTAGAGGTGACTTAATACAGGTTTATAAGATAATCAACGAAAAGAATAAATTATAGACTACAAGTTTTTCAAAATACAACCACCTACAAGAACAAGAGGGAACAGCTACAAATTAATTCAAGAAAGGTCCAGGTATAATATTATAAATATTTTCTTTAGTCAGAGAGTGGTGAATGCTTTGAATGCATTGCTACAGGTCATAATGGAGGCAGGGTCAATTAATTCATTCAAGAATAGATTGTATGCTCGTAGATGTAAAAGAAACTGGTTGTATACAGACTCTGCAGAGTCTTCTAAACCAGTATAAAGGCGGTAAGTTAAGTTAATAAAATACCAGAAGAAAATAGAAAATGAAAGAGAAATATATTCCAAAGAGGGTTGGAGCAAGTACACATCCTTGTTTTACTCCGCACTTGATTGCAAACTAGTGCGTCCTCTGAGGACACTGCGTCAAAATTGATGGAGCCTTTCATGTCAGTGTGGAACGACTCGATAATGCTCAGAAGAATCAGTAGGGAACCAATCCTCCTGAGCGCTTTGAACAGACCAACACGACTGACCAAGTCAAATGCCATCATGAGATCTATGAAGGCAATATACAATGGTTGCTTTTGTTTTCTGCATTTCTCTTACAACTGTCGTAACGAGAATATCATATCTGTGGTAGGTCTATCCACACGAAAACTGCACTGTGACTCTGGGTAAACCTGGTCTCCTAGGACCTGAACTTTGCGCAGAACAATTCTGGCAAGTATCTTCCCTACGGTACACAGAAGTGAAATTCCTCTGTAGTTGTTGCAGTCACTCTGGTCCCCCTTGTTCTTGAACAAGTTTACAATGCTCGATCGAATCTTTGAAATCCTGCAGGACCTGTCCTTCATGCCAGCACAAAGTTATCAACTGATGTATCTGTGGGGCAAGTATGTCCTTTGCACTCCTGATGACCTCTATTGGGATTCCATCCTTTCCTTAAGCCTTGCCAGAAGCAAGGTCAGCAATAGCGCAGTTAACTTCTGCCATGGTCGGCAGCGAGTCCAAGTGTTCCAGAGTTGGCATGGCATCTCCTATTCACTCTGTCTCGCTTAAGTAGAGTTCAAGATAGTGCTCTACCCATCTGTCTAATTGCTTCCTCTTATCAGTGATGTTTGTCTCCAACTGAAGCTGTTAGCGGCCCAATCTTCTTCACTGTTGGGTCGATAGCTTTCTTTATCCCTCTATACAATCCTCTGATATTACCATTATGGAAGGTATCTTGGATATTCTCACATAACTGTATCCAATAGTCCTTTGCACTGCTTTTCTCACTTGTTTCAGTACATTGAGAGTGTTTCGTGTTGTTTTGTCTTTCTTTGTTTCTCAGTAGTGCAACCTTTTTCTTATCAATCAAAGGCTGCAGTATCCGATTATTTGCCTCAAACCAGTCTTGATTCCTGTGTTCTCTAATGCTGTTACTGCTGCTTTGAGTGTAGCTTCTTTGATTACATCCAACTTTTCACTGGCTGTACAGTCTCCTGATGTATCAGTGAGAGCATCTGCAAGCTGCTGTTGGAACTTGAAACAGTTTTCTGGATCCTTGGTGTTGATTAAATTTATCCTCAAAATGGGTTTGTGCTTCGCTGTGAAGATTCTCTTAGGTCTCAGCTTGACGCGGGCAACGACCAACGTGTGGTCAGTATCACAGTCAGCAGTCGGGTAGACGCATGTTAATTGTGAATGATTCAGATGTTGTCTCCTGGTGAAAATAAAGTCCAGTTGGTGCCAATGACCGGATCTTGGGTGTTTCCATGATACCTTCAGGCATTCTTTTGTTGCAGTTTGTGATGCAGAGAATGTTTTTTGTGCAGAATTCCAGCATCCTTTGTTAATTTTCATTCATGCATCCAATAATGTGTTTGCCTAAACAAACTGGCCATGAATTCGAGTCCGATCCCACCCGAGAATTTAGATCACCAAGTACGTATAGGCAGTCCGATTTTGGAATTGCATTCACTGCATTGTCTAATTCTATATAGAAGGAATGTTTTGCATCTTCCCCTGATGTGAGCGTCAGACCGTAGGCAGTGATAAGTGTTATGAATCCACACGAGGTAGACAATCTCATTGTTAACATTCTGTCATATCCTCCAACTAGACTATCAATAACACATAATAGCGAGCTCTTCACTGCAAAACCCACCCCATATTGTTGAGTTTCTTCCTTTCCTTTAAAAAAAGATGGTATACTTTTTCTCCCTAATTGACCCATCCTCGGGGAGACATGTCTCCTGCAGACCAGCAATATCTATAACAAGACAATTGAGTTCGGCATCAATAACAGCCGTTTTTCTCACGTCACCAATGTCTCTGAGGTCAGTGGCATGTCTTGGACACATGCTCCTAACATTCCAAGTTGCAAGCCGAAGCCGGAAGTTTTCATGTTTAGTTTTATTGCCTGGTACACTTGATTTACAGCCTGTGATTTGGATTTTAGTCCTAGCCCCAAGTACCTATTGAAGCAGACATGCTGTGGCGGATCAATACCTTATTGGCTGGGGGGGCTGCCCAGTTTGAGGTGGGCGTTAGTTGATCAGTGACACCCGAAAGTGTCTCCCACCATCGGAGACAGCCCGTGGCGCCCCTACCTGTGCCAATTGGCAAGGGCTTATAACCCATAAACTACTGTCTCCCGTTTTGATTCCCAGACCTGTTAAGGCCAGGGATGGAGTTGCACCTCTCCATAGCACAAAGCCCGGGCTGAAATATAGAGACCATGTGTTGCCCATGTAGTAAGGTCCCTCTCTCGGTCTGCCTTGTTTGCTCCAAGGGAAAGGTGATACCAATACATTTGGATCACGGCAGGCTGCAGAAGCTTCTGGATCAGCAGAAAAAGGCTCTATATGATCGCCTATCGGGGCTTCCCTCCTAGACCAGGTTAAGGACATGGCCTGCCCTTCCTCGCTCTAGGATAAGGCTTTGTATACTCTTGTGTGTGCTCCTCCGATCATTGTCGGTTGTCAGGCATGATAGATGCTGACCAACTTTCAGAGTTACCAGAAAACTGGTTGCACAGCCACATCTGACAAAACCTGGCAAGACACGCCAGTATCTTAGATGAGCTGCCTTCCTAGGCTTTCGAGCCCCATCCGCGCGAAACTGCTGGTTTTAAGGTGCCAGTGGCTCGCCTTCTGCCCCTTCTCCTGTTAGTCAAAACAGTTCTGCCGCGCAAAGGCCAGGAGATGGACTTTGTTGTCAGAGGCTATATGAGACGCACGCCACGGGGGCATTTAGTTCGTTTTGAGAGTTCATCCTCAACCCCATCTGCAACTTTTACAACTTTTTTAGGCGCCATATATGTTGCTCTTAACAGATCACCGAAGCATGGCCGGTGTAATGCCATGTCACACAGTTGCCTCTTATGAAATGCTCTCTGTTGGGCAGTGGTGCTATTCTTGTCCTTGTCGTACATAAAGATCCTGGCAGACCACTCGGTAGTAACAAACCAAAAAATGTAAAAAATCGGATTCGCTAATATAATACAAAAATTTCCAATGGTCTATTTAATCGACTGTAGCACCGCAGAGTCATAACAACCAATTATACGTCAATATGACAATTGGAGGGTTAATGTTACAGATTAGGTACACTGTTGCCTATCATGTGTCATAAAAGCAACTAAAGAGGGTTTTATATGGGGCTTCTTCTCCATTTTAATCTGTATGATGCATAAAGATCCCATTAACATGTCAGTGTGACATTATGGGAGTATGGTGTTAGACCCATATTGTTCTTGACCAATGTGATGTGGTCAACATGACTTCGGCCACTTTTCAATCAATCAAAGCCCATCGCTCCTCTTGGTGCATAGGTCATCGACAACATCCTGCCAGCATGAACAGTCCTGTTCTTTCTGCCTCTATCCAGGTCTCATTATTTAATTTGAGTTCCTTCTCACATTCTCTTCTCCACATATTTTTGGATCTACCTCGCTCTCTCTTCCCTTGAAGATTCCATGTAAGAGCCTGTCTGGCTAGGTTATACTGTGCCTTTCTCAGAAGATGTCCTATCCAGCCCCATTTTCTTTGATTAATTTGTTTTTCCAAAGGCTATTGGAATGTCAGTTGTTGTTAATCATCCATAGATGTCAGTTGTTGTTAATCATCTGTTGATGTCAGTTGTATCTTATCGTCCATAAATATCAGTTGTTGCTAAATCACAGTAGATGTCAGTTGTTGCTAAATCACAGTAGATGTCAGTTGTTGCTAAATCACAGTAGATGTCAGTTGTTGCTAAATCACAGTAGATGTCAGTTGTTGCTAAATCACAGTAGATGTCAGTTGTTGCTAAATCACAGTAGATATCAGTTGTTGCTAAATCACAGTAGATGTCAGTTGTTGCTAAATCACAGTAGATGTCAGTTGTTGCTAATCATCCGTAGATGTCAGTTGTTGTTAATCATTGGTAGATCTTAGTTGTTGCTAATCATCCGAAGATGTCAGTTGTTGCTAAACCTTTGTAGATGACAGCTGTTGAAAATCATCTGTAGATTTAAGCTGTTGTTAATCATCTGTAGATATCAGTTGTTGCTACACATCCTCAGATGTCAATTATTGCTACACATCCTCAAATGTTGGTTGTTGCTAATCATTTGAACATGTCAGTTGTTGCTAATCATCCAAAGATGTCAGTTGTTGCTAATAATCCATAGATGTTAGTTGTTGCTAATCATCTGTAGATGTCAGTTGCTGCTAAATACCCGTAGATGTCAGTTGTTGTTAATCATCCGAAGATGTCAGTTGTTGTTAATCATCCATAGATGTTAGTTGTTGCTGAACCTCAGATGGCAGTTCTTAATCATTGTTAGATGTTAGTTGTTTGCTAAACATCCGTAGATGTCAGTTGTTGCTAAACATCATCAAATGTCAGTTATTGCTACACATTCTCAGAGGTCAATTATTGCTACTTAGCTTCAGATGTCAGTTGCTGCTGTATTTGTGATTTTTGTTCTCTTTCTTCCCAGTAACCTTTGAGTTCATTAAGGAACCAATTAATGATGAACTTTCTATCTTAAATTGTATTTTTTTTATTGCTAGTACTGCTGGAGTGAAAGGCATGATTCACCAAACTGGACCTTCATTAACCGATAAATTTCTATCGGTTTCTCCCCATTGCTGCTAAAATAAAAAATATAACCTTACGCTGCTCCTTTTTGGTGCATGTCAATAGTTAGGCGACCATCTTCTAACTGCAATTATGACGTCATGTTGTTCGTCTGTACCGTGGTGTCACATGCAGGTCACTCTTGACATCCTTGGCAATCATATTAACAAGGTACAATACAAAGGAATGGTTTGTCTAATTTCTATACCACTTTTAAGGTTTTCATTTGAAGCAACTTTGTAAAAAATATTTCCTTGTTATTACTTTCAGTGAGCCTTTAGAATACATCTGATTGGTGTAGTGGTAGTGCCCTCACATTTCGAATCAATGATCAGAGGTTTAACTTCCATAACCAGCATGATTCAGTCGACCCAGCTGTAAATAGGTATCTGGCTTACTGCTTGGGAAAGAACGGCAGCTAGGAAGGGAATTGGCCACCGCACTTCATAAACAAATCGTACAATGAGGCCTCTAACACTTCATCCCCGACAGTAGTGTCTTTATGGAACTACATTTATCTTTAGGTCGTAATGTAGTTCGATATATACTAGGTAGGTTTGTATATTTATTTCTTAGGTATTTCTCTGATATCAGTTATTATTGTACATATCTTTCAGATGACATTATTATTTTCTTGTACATGTTTTGGCTCTATAGATCTGTGTACGGCTGCAGGCTTTAATATATAGATCTGTGTACGGCTGCAGGCTTTAATATATAGATCTGTGTGCAACTACAAGCTTTAAAATATAGATCTGTGTTTCACTTAATCCTGTATGTAGAAAACTTTATTGGTGCAGCTATGCCAGTTTAGCTTTTTAAGCAGGATTTGTCATATAATGGTTTATTTTTTCAGTATTTATCTACGGGAACATTTGTTGCTGTTGACTATATAGTTAAATGCCTTCAGCAGCCAGGTCCATGTTAAATGTAGGAGTCGCACTATTATGTTCTTTTTGGTGACTGAAAAATGAAAAATTATTTACAAAGTTATTTTATATAAGAACATCCACATCTGAGGGATACTCTGGAAGAATGGAAGAAAAGAAATTGCAACTTGCAAGCCTGTCGTAATAGACAACAAATAGGGTGATGGCCGGCCCAAAAAGAGATGAGAGGACAACATAAAAGAATGGACCAGTCTCCGACCAGAAGAGGCACAGGCAGCGGCATCTGACAGAGAGGGATGGCGTGGAGTTGTGAGGATGTCGTCATGTGTGCCCCAACGACCTCACCGGTTATGGGATGACCTGACCTGACCCTGGCACTATCTATTGCTACATAAGCCACCACTGTAAGATAGCTTCATAAGCACTTTAATACAGGCTTCAGACTTCCATTAAGGGGATGACCTTATACTTATGTGCAGGAAAAAGGAGGCTAGGCTAGACATATGAGCTTTAACAGACTAATGTTTCAACCAATAACATTCTCTTAGCCAAGGACTAAATTGATTAAAACAGAACAAAAGGAATCCTTATCAGTCCTGTATAAATGTGTGACGTGTGTCTTTCTGTTCGTGCTGAGTGCTACAACTTCGTATGTCAAAGTTTTATTAACAATAAAATTCACTAATGTTGGACAAATTGCAATAAAAATTACAGTCTAAACATCATAAAACATAGTTAAACTATCATGAAGTAGTATTCATAATAAAGATTATATATTAGTATGAAGCACTAAATGGCATTAATGCGGAGGTTAAAATTAGAAGGAAAAACTGTACTCATCATGTTGTGTGTATTGCGACAGTAATCCATCAATTCCATAACCACAAACCCTTTTTTTTTGTGTCCTAGTCAGTGTCTCTTCTTCTTTCTCGTCCGTCTTCAGACATCGACTAAAATGACTAACGAAGGCAGCAGTCGACTTGAGGTTCCATGCACTTCCGTACAGCTTCTCGTGGAACCGTTGAACCCTAATCTAAAAAATCCCATTACACCTGCTCTTCTGACAAAAATGCGCACAGGGTAGACATTTGAGGAAAGCTATTTACCATGACAAAACAATGTGCTTCAATTTAATGATTCTCTCTCGTGTTGACTGGCCTGATCAACTCCAATGTTATGCCAGTAGATTGTGGAATATGTTTATTGAATACTCTACAGAGTCTTCTAAATCAGTATAAAGGCATTAAGTTAAGTTAAGACAATCATGTACCAAATTTACCACCCACCTTCCCCCCTCCCCCCCCCCACCCCCCGTGTGGGTATGAGAGTTGAAGGAGTGGAACCCTAAACCATTGCCATGAAAAGCAAGTGCTCTACCACTATGTTGACCAGTTACCCCACATCCTATTACTGAAGACTGAGCATAATGAGGTTGCTAACACTACATCTCCTTGGCAGAAATATTGCTAGACCCAGCTGGAGTAGGGTGGGTCTGTGTCGTCTGACCATTAGTGACATTTTCTTTCCAGAAGAGTCTCTGTCACGGCAGCTCTGAATGCATCTCAGCTTAGGGTGAGTCAGCCATGTAAAGGCATTCCCCAGGCTGCCCGTAATGGCCTTGCGTCATCCTCATCAGAGTCAACCTATTTTCCACATTTCAGAAACCATGCCCCCATTATCATTCTCTCTATTTGGTTTTTTCACACTACGAAAATATTGAAGCATTTTTTGGCGATGTTGTCTAGGAGTTATTTGTCTGTAATGTGCTACGATTTGCAAAATTTCCCTATTTGTCTTTTTTCTGTCCATGATTAGATGGACAAAACAAACCACATTTAGATTAGGTCTTTAGAATGTAAAATAGAGGTTTATAAGTTTACGGACAAGAAGTTATTGTTGTTACAAAATTCAATCTGCCAAAGTGTTTATTCCTTCAAGTCCGGGCTAATTTTGGTATTTCTTTGTCAGCAAGTCCATTTTTTGTTATTGAATGCCAATAATGAGTAGTTACTCTTTTTGTGCGCCCTGAAAATGGTGTTAGGTGGCGGGTTGGAGTTCCTCACATCCAGAGCGTGCTGATAAATGTGGTTCGGGGTTATCCAGCAGCCATGTGGGCTACACTTGGCTTCATCTGTGTATCATGCGTTACTACAGTGATCATGTCGATCCCCCACCTCGTTAGCCATGCTGCCATGTAAACAGTCTGTTTCCATGGAGAACTGTGGGGAAGTGAGGTGAGAGGTTCTTGGCCAGTATATTTTGCCTGATCCTGAATAACATTGTCTGATCAGTATATTTTGCCTGACCAGAAGTTAGTCTGCTCTCCTCAGCTCCATTTGTCAAATAATATAATTTAAAAAAAAAATAAAACTCTAGTCTGGCATAATTTTTTTAGATGTGTGTTTTACAGTGCAGTACTGCAGCTTTTTATGCCAAATAGCTTCTTTTAAAATTAAATTAATTTAGTTCCAAGGATAACTTGAATTAAAGTGAAGTGGCTGCTGACCGTGTTGCTGATTTGCGATGAGATTTTGTTGATGGACTGTATCTATCAAGGTGCTTATATTCCAAGGGGAACTTGATAGATTGTGATGGAACTGCAGAAATTCTGCAGACTTGCTAAGATATAATTTTTTTTATACTATGCTAGGTTGAGAAAAATGTTTGTATGTTTCATAATTGATGAGTACTGCCATGTAATGGGATAGTGATGTAAAATATTTGGTAGCCTCCACAGTAGATTTTTTCCCTGTCTGTGGTAGACTTAGGAATGCAAACAGCACATATTGTACTATCCTATATAGATGGATACAGTTGTAGTTGGAAACCTCGTGGCGTTGCACACTGCCTCATTCACACGTACGAGCAGCCTCGTAAGTATGAAGTAGTCATCTGGTTTCATTGCACGCTCTAGAAATATTGCTTCAAATATGAAATGGTTAATATACGAGTGAATTACTTATTTTTCTCGGACTCTGAACAAAAAATATGTGAACTATACCTATGCATTTGATAATAATAATTATTTCCCATTACAAGAAAAGATGGCATTGTGTTAGATATGTATAGTCAGATGTGACAGCATATGATTGCACAATCCAATCTGAGCATGACAAATGTTACTACATGTAGACAGCGTTGGTAACTGAGCTGTCTTGCATTCTGAATTTCTATGTACCTGTATAAGAAATGAGTATTTGTTGCCAAAATTGTGAATTAAGTTTAACCTTTTGAACCCTGTCCACCAGTCTGTAAAATCCCATCCCCTTGTGCTTCTGAGAAAATATGCACTAGGTTAGACCTCTGAGGAAAGCTATTTACTATGACAAAACTATGTTCTCTAATTTCATTATTCAGTCTTACACTGATTGACCTGATCATCTCCAATGTTCTTGCTTGTTATGCCAGTGAATTGTGGAATATATTTATTGAAGACAATTCTGTATCAAATGTACTTGATATATTACGGATACACACCATAATCTGATCCTTCAATGGACAGCAACAATTCTAGCTTGTTCATAGGACACGTATCATTCATATAATCACTTGTCCTTTTCAGAATAATCACCATCTAAATCCAATTTATCAGCATTCAAATCCTTGAGAATACTTTCAACAGTCTGTTCTGTCATTAGCCTTTTTTGAGCGGCCATTTCCCGAATTTCCAAAGCTACTTTCCATCACAAGAATCATCTAATTCATTGACACAGTTTCTTATTTTGTGGATGTCGCCGTTTTTGTCATCTCCAAAAATGTTTGTACTGTGCAGACGTCACTATATTACGGCCAAAATCTAAACAGTACAGCCAAAAATTTACCTTAGAATAATGGTCCACAGGTTATATCGATACATGGGTAGCTCGGGAAGTGGGATATTTACACACAAACTGGTGCATTGGTGTTACGGGTTCAAAGGGTTAATGTGCATTGTGATTGCTGAAGTGAGGAAAGGAAAGAATGTTACATTGAATGAGTGATTAAAAGGCAGATTATATACCATCTACAAGTAGCAGACTGTGACATTCATTCATGTAGATATATCAATTTTGTTGTTTCATGCCGGATCAATATTTCCATACCATGCAATTGTTTTTATTGGTTTTAACATGGTTTATTGTATTGCCTATTTTTCTTTTGGCAATTCCTACTTTTCTTAAATTGCAACATTAACTGTATCTACTGTTTGTCACATCATTGCCCTCAGTACTACTTATGTATCATTGACCCCAATACATCTCATGTACTTTTCACTCACGGAAGGGACTGTCTAACATAGCTAGGCAGGCTCTCACATGGAATCCTTAAGGGAAGAGAAAGAAAGATGTTTTTTAAAATGCAGGGAGAGGAGAATGTAAGAGGGCACTAAGATTAGATGGTTACCCGTGGAGAGTGGCAGAAAGGGTAGCTCAGGGCCGAGTATGCTGGCGAAATTGGTCGACTACCTATGTACCGAGAGAAGCGTTGGGCTTTGGTTGGTTTACTAATGCCTATTGACTCTTGCCAAAGCCATCCTTTTTGGGCCTTCTGAAGCAGGGGCTGGGTATCTGGCGTTGTCTGTTCTGTTCTTTTAAGAATCTACATCATTGCCCACTGTGCAGACCCATAGGTGCTCAGCCCTTCTTAGTAAATGGCAAAGACTGTAGATATTGATGGTTCCTGTAGCTTGCTAGTTGTACACACTTCTTCTCTGCTGGACCCGCATATGATTTCAAAACTTCACCAATTGCAGGGTCTTTATCCAAGAGGTGATCGTTGATCAACTTCAACATTTCATCTTTATGTATTGCCACTGTTCTCACTATGAGTGCTCCTGACGCTAGGATGTCAGCTCCTTCATTCCCACAAACCCCAGCATGACCAGAACAAAGATCCACACAAGATGCCGATGATTCAATGACTTTTTGTCCACTATTGACCCATACCATAGCCAGTCCATCTATACTTTCAAAAGCAAGGATTAAGAGTCAGATATGATTGCAGCATTCATTAAAGATAGCCACCTAAGAGCCAAAATCACAGTCCAATCTTCATCATCATCAGTCTCATAATACCTGAAAGGTCATTGAGACACCAGTACTGCAGATTGTTGGATAAGTTCCTACCACTCCACTCGGTTTTGTGCCAGGATATCAAATCTTCCGTCTGAATGAGTTAACTTCAGTGGTATGATTGTCATTGTTGTGTATTGAGAAGGTTGGCACATTCCTATATTTTCTCATTGCTTTCTGCAATATCAGTGTCTTGGGCCGCTTTGTACCTGGTGGTGTCCATCCCTCCACATTGTGAATTTTTCTATGATCTCCCTGTCTACTCAAAATTGGGGTCAGCAGGTTCACTCTGAAGGTTATGCTTTTTCGTATTCTTTTTTCGGCCTCGTTTTCATCTTGGCCGTTTGCTTTTAATTGCTCTTGTGTATTTTGTGTTCAACTTTATCCTTTAATATGTTCATTGAAATACATCTCAGCACTTTTTTGACGGGAACAAGTCCAATTGGAAAAACTCACATAAAACACATTATCCAAGAGGAGTCTGTAACACAGCAATTGTAGACCCAAAGATCACAGAAAAATACACGTGATTGAGGAGCTAATCAGATCAGCAACCATGTTGGCACTCGACCAGGAACGACACTCCATTATCATACTGTAGGCTAATGTCATGCATACACCAGCAATAACCCAGGATCTCACTCTAACAGAGAAGCCGCAGCCAGCTTTCTTATCATACAGCAGCGATCCATTGGTATTATGTATGATAGCATCACTGGCATTATCACCTATTAGTTGTTTAACCTAGATGTCTGCTTTCCCATTGCACCAGAATGTGCATCCCCTCATTGTCATGCTAGAATTCACTGCAGAGAAAGAGTCCGAACTTTGAAAGCCCCCATTGTGAGGGCATTACATTTTGGATAAGCTGGATATATTGAAATCATTCAATGATACTGCAATCCATGAATCAGCAATTCTCAGACTGCAGGAATTTGGATATAAATGTGGTTCCTGCAGGGAAAACGCCTATAATGATGGGTTTGGAGTTTGAACAGGCAGCTAGTTACAGAAACCATCATTACTCATATCTTTATCATTTGTTAAATGAGACTAAGTATCTATGGGTCTGCCCACTGTGTAGTGTGATATTGGTTCTGCTTAACATAACATAGCCAGCACATGGTGTGGAGGCAGACGTGGCGATGCAGCCTGTAGTCCTCAACCTAAAAATGCCTCGACTACCCCAAAAATAGGAATAAAGTCGTGTAACAGTTCACTACCATTGCCCTAAATACTTCTCATGTATCATAGTCCCAAATACTTTTCATGTATCATTGCCCCAAATACTTTTTATGTATGCCCCAAATACTTCTCATGTAACATAGTCCCAAATACTTCTCATGTATCGTTGCCCCAAATACTTTTTATGTATGCCCCAAATGCTTCTCATGTATGCCCCAAATACTTCTCATGTAACATAGTCCCAAATACTGCTCATGTATCATTGCCCAAATAGTTCGCCTGTATCATTGCCCAAATAGTTCACCTGTATCATTGCCCCAAATACGTCTCATGTATCATAATCCCAAATACTTCTTGTGTACCATAGTCTCGTTCATTATTGCACCAAATACTTCTATCATTGACCTAAATACTACTTATGTATGTCCTAAAAATTTCTCTTGTATCATTGTCCTAAATGGTTCCAAATACTTCTCATGTATCATTGTCCCAAATACTTCTCATGTATCATTGCCCCAACTACTTCTCATGTATCATCATTTCTATTAATAAACCTCTAAATAATATTAATAATGAATAAACACATATTTAGCGAAAGCCCCCAATAATTTCTAACATGTCATTCCATCTCTCCCATACGTGTGCCTGTTCTACTGTTGTATCCGATGCATGTTTGTTGGCAGCATATAAATATACATATATAATCTATATCTTCATAATGATACAAATGTGATAACTTCAAATATTATTCACGTTTCCAGTTTACTACATTCATGAACATACTGGTATATTTAAAATGATATACATGCCTTTTGTTTTGGACACCACTATATCATGATCTTCAACAGTTCTTTTGATAGATGTTGAAATATATTGTGAACTTTAATATTGATATCAGGTCAGGTCATCCCGTAACCGGTAAGGTCGTTGGGGCACACATGAAGACATCCTCACAATTCCACGCCATCCCTCTTTGTCAGAAGCCGCTGCCTGTGACTCTTCTGGTCGGAGACTGGTCCATTCTTTTATGTTGTCTTCCCATCTCTTTTTGGGCTGGCCTCTTCGTCGTCTGCCATGCACCTTCCCATGGAGGATTGTGTTTGCAAGACCATTTGATCTCGATATGTGACCGTACCAAGTGAGTTTCCTTCTTTTGACAGTTGCCAAGAGATCTTCGAAAGGCCCTATTGCCGTCGTAATTCTATTTTGGATTTCCTCGTTTGTAACTCGGTCTTTGTACGTGACGTTTAAAAGTCTTCGGAAATATCTCATCTCCAAGGCCTGTATCCTTCGTTGAAGGTCAGCTGTAACTGTCCATGTCTCACACGCATAGAGAAATATTGACAGGACCAGTGTACGCATTAATCTGATTTTCGTGCGTAGTGCTAACCGTTTATCTTGCCAGATTTTGTTAAGCCGTGCAAGCGCCGCTATTGTCTGTGCTATTCTGGCCAATACTTCACATTTTGATCCTTCATCACTGACAATCGACGCAAGATATTTAAAACGGTCAACTACTTCGAGTTCTTGACCGTTTGCTTTTATCTTGCTGTTGAAGCCCGTAGCGTTGTTTGTCATTAGTTTTGTCTTTCCAGCGTTTATCTCCATACCATAGTCAAGAGCTGTTTCATCGAGCCTTCTGACCCATTCCTGGAGTTCTGCTTCTGAACCCGCCAACCCGTCGATATCATCTGCAAAACGAAGGTTAGTAATCGTTCGGCCCCCTATCTTGACAGTACCAACGTGACCTCCAAGTGCCTCACTCATAATTCCTTCAAGGAATATATTGAAAAGAGTTGGAGAGAGTGTACGTACACCCCTGTCTCACACAAACTGATATGCGAAACCAGTCTCCTCGCCTCCCATTCACAAGAACTGCACTAGACGCCTTGTTATACAGGTGTTCAAGGACCGTTATAATATTTTTGTTGATATTATACATCCTCATGGTTGCCCAAAGCGCTTTATGCCATACCCTATCAAACGCCTTCTTAAAATCCTCAAACACATGATACAGTGTTTGCTGCTGTTCTAGATATTTCTCGCTTAGCAGCCTTAAATTAAATATCTGTTCTGTAGTGCTTCTTCCCTGTCTGAACCCTGCTTGCTCCTCGGCAATAATGTTCTCTGCTTGGGGTTTCAATCGGTCGAGGATTAATTTAAGCATGACCTTGCTAGGGTGGCTAATGAGGCTTATTGTTCTGTAATTTTGGCACAGCTTTAGGTTTCCAGACTTATGTAGCGGTATAACTATAGATTTCGTCCATAAGTCTGGCCAGTTTCCTGTCGCCCATATTTTGTTACAGATGTGTGTCAGGCCTTCCACCACTACCTCTCCACCTGCTTGTAAGAGCTCTGCTGGTATATTGTCCACGCCGGCCGCCTTCCCTCTTCTCAATGTCTTAACCGCTGCAATTACCTCTTCCTTCGTTATCAGTTGGTTATCCTCTATATTTGTTGGTGTTGGGGGGAATGTTTTCTCAGGTTTGTTTCGCCCTTCATAGTTGTATAGCTCGGAACAATACTCTGTCCATCTTGCTAGTACATCATTTCCCTCAATGAGACACTTGCCGTTTTTATCATGAATCATAAGGTTCCTGCTTTGTCTTGGTGTTACCAGTTCTTTGACCACCTTGTATTGATATAGGACATCATAAAGTTCTTTATTATTTTTAATTGTTGTATAATTCATAAATTTCTGTGTTTGCTATAAAAATAATAAAAATAGTTGCCCATCGAAAGTGAAGATGGTGACACTATTAGGCTATTGCTGTGGAATGTGTTCTCTGATGGCTGTAAAGACAATTCCTGGAAAGACATATCCTGCCACATTCGGGACAAAGATGTGGGGAGCGGGCTGTAGAATCATTGTGTGTTTTGTTCTTTCGAGCAGCACGCTTTCTCTAAGGCTGTGTGATGCCTATACTCTCTGCAATCTGAGCACCTTTGGTGATACTAATGTGCCAGATGGTATGGCACTGTGCAAGCATCTTCCAGGAGGGGACATCAATGTTGAAGCTTTTCAGAGACACTTTCAATGAGTCTCTGTAGTGTTTCTTTTGCTCCTCTGGTGAGCGTCTACCTGCTTTGAGCTCACCATATTACAGCTGCTTGGGGATGGGCTCATCTGGCATGCGAACAACATGTCCTGAGCTATTTGCAGAAGTGTATTGATGCTCAACATGTAAGTATTGCCAAGAATTTCAGAGTTAGGCACTTTGTCCTGCCACCTGATCCTGAACAGCCTACACAGACAGCTCAAGTGAAAACTATCTGGCATGTCTGCTATACGCTGTCCATGTCTCACAGGCATTCAGCAATGTGGATAATACTACACCACGATACATTTTTACCTTGGTGGCGATACTGATGGCGTGCCGGTTCCAGATGTTTGCTTAGAGCCTCCCGAACATAGAGCTAACCTTAGCAATCATTTTATCGACCTCACAATCGATGTTCACCTCCTAAGTGAGAGTACTGTAAGGCACTTGTATATTCTTGTAATTAATTTTGCTGGTAAACATAATGAGGGCAATTATCACAAACAACAAATATTTGTAAGCACATTTTAGGGGGTTTTTCTTTTTTTGTTCTTCTTCTTAGTAATCATTCTGAAAAGGATGCTTTGTTAACTTGTGTTGAAGTTTACAGTGAGATTACGATAAATGCCAAGCACATTTTTCAGATGGAGTTTGACTTCCCTCTATAATTCTTATTCTCTCAGCCAGGCTTCACGGATGCAACCTGTTTCCTTCTCTCAGCCAGGCTTCACGGATGCAACCTGTTTCCTTCTCTCAACCATACTTCATGGATGCAACCTGTTTCCTTCTCTCAACCATACTTCACGGATGCAACCTGTTTCCTTCTCTCAACCATACTTCACGGATGCAACCTGTTTCCTTTTCTCAGCCAGGCTTCACGGATGCAACCTGTTTCCTTCTCTCAACCATACTTCATGGATGCAGTGTTTCCTTCTCTCAGCCAGGCTTCACGGATGCAACCTGTTTCCTTCTCTCAGCCAGGCTTCACGGATGCAACCTGTTTCCTTCTCTCAACCATACTTCATGGATGCAACCTGTTTCCTTCTCTTAGTCAGACTTCAGAATTCATGGATGCAGAGCATGTTTCCTTCTCTCAGCCAGGCTTCACGGATGCAACCTGTTTTCTTCTCTCAACCATACTTCACGGATGCAACCTGTTTCCTTCTCTCAGTCAGACTTCAGAATTCATGGATGCAGAGCATGTTTCCTTCTCTCAGCCAGGCTTCATGGATGCAACCTGTTTTCAGGGTCACTACTTTAAAGTGAAATAGTATCTTGTACAGCTCTGGTTTGCTGACCCTGAGGCAAGTAGCGAGCTATGAGCCATTGGCTGCTGTCAGTTCATTCACTGTGCTGCATCTTTAACTTAGCGTCTTTATTCTTTGTTTAGAAGACTCTGTATACAACCAATTTCTTTTACATCACTTGATCTAAAAATAACTAAGCATCAAATTTATTCTTGAATGCATTAATTGACCCTGCCTCCACTATTTCCTGTGGCATTGCAGTTCAAGCATTCACTACTCTCTGATTAAAAAATATTTCTTAGTATCTAATCTGGAACTTTCGTTAATTAATTTGCAGCTGTGCCCTCTTGTTCTTTTAAGCGGCTCTACTTTGAGAAACTTGTTATAATCTAATTTATTTGGCCCCTGAAAATATATAACACCAAACAAAAGAAAATCAGACATTCCAGAATGAACGCATGGTTGATTCAGGTGATGAAAACTTCATCTACAAGACGGAGATAAATGGAGTATGTTTAATTCTGGAGTTTCTATGACTTTTAACAAAATTATGATAACGCAATTTTTCCAATTGCTGTGATTTGCTGGAGTGAATTGTAGGGGTGCGGAACAAAAGCAGCTTTTAAATACAGTTATGAAGCAGTATGCTGGTTACATTTTTATTTAACCCTTCATAGAAACACAATCTAGGCTTAACAGGGGTTCAAACATATGTCTGGAGACTTTATTTTTGGTCTCCGTTTTGTTGAGGTACATGCTTTTCAACCACAGAGATCTATTTAGTAGAATCAGGGTGTTGACCTGCTGGATCATGTGACAAGTAGCCTTGGATTCACCTTGATAAGGGTCTTATGTAACAGTCTACCGAAAGACTGGTAGCTAAACCTCTTAGCCATGTGCTTTTTATGTTTGTATCTGTATACATAATTTTCTGTTGTTTGGCGTATAGGTTTTCTGAGTGCTTATAAAAACTGTCCTTGTGATCATTGTTGTTAATTTGTTTTACCATTACTATTCTTGGAAATCTATGTGGTTTGCTGATTAATTTGTTTGTTGCCCTTTTGTAGCGATATCAGTTCTTCAACCCGTGTTCACGATAATCAATTCATGTAGTTGTGATGACTCTGGTAACAAGTTACACACTTGCAGCCTGGCTAAGAGAATAGTGATTGAAGAGGAAAGGAATACCCAGTTTCAAAAATGCTGTGCTGAAATCGGATGTGTTGGTCTGCAGCTTCACTGGAGGTAATAACAAATTTCAACTACCATCGGTTCCACCATCAACGACAATCTGTCACTTGAGGCAGAGCTGTACAAGAGAATAGGGATGGCCTCAGCAGCTGTTTGAGGTGCCTACTCGAAATCTCATGTAGTGACAGAGTGACAAGCAACGAGATGTTGGACAGTGCGAAGATTGCCATTCTATTTATAATCATCTGTAAACGTCATTTGAGATGTGTATACTGGATGGAGGCTGCGAGAATTTCAAAAGACATTCTATATGGAAAGCTAGCTTTGGAAAACTGTAACAAAGGTAGACCCTTCCTTCACTATGAAATCGTTTGCAAGCATGACCTGAAAACAATTGACATCAACACCTCAAACTGGGAGAAACAGAGCTGGCTGAAAGCAGGCCTTGCAAAGTTGGCCTACAGACTGGGAAAACAAAATTGTAGGCTCAAAACATGTACGACAGAAGCAAAAACAGCCTAGGACAAAGGCCTCTCTCAGGCGCACAAATCAGATGTCTCTCGAGACTGATGCCAACCAACTGTATGACACAGCCTAACAAAACGTTCTTTTGAGACAAAGGTCGGAAAAGAAGAATTTATGTAGTTGTTAATGTAATAAATGAATGCAGGGAGCTGTGTAGCGCAGTGGTTGACCCAGCCTTAAATGGGTACCGGTTCAGTCCTCATATAGCCGAGCCTTTGAAATGTGAGATCGCTAAACACCTCACACCCTTACGGCAGTAATGCTATGGGTTACTTCCTAGGTCTAAGAGTGGCAACTCATGTATCTTTGTATAGGGTCTTAGTCTTAGTTGACCTGTACTTCTACGGCAGTGGATGCCCCTGTGCAGGTTCCAGCTCTGGCATGGGCTGGGTGTAGCCGGGAGGAGGATTTCCTGCAAAGCAGGCTAGGCTCGAGCAGCTTATTACTCCACTGCATTAGGACAAGTGCCGCAGAGGGTGGTTAACTGATGTGCAGGTCTATCTTAATAGACTCAAAGTCAAGAGCAAAGTAAATCCGTAGCTTGTTAGACGCCATCTATGCTGCTCTTAACAAACCACATAACCATGGCCGGTGTTATGTCATATCAGACAGTTACGCTCTTATGACTGTGGAGCAGTGGTGCTATTCTTGTATTTGTCATATATAAAGACTCCTGCGGACCACTCAAGCCACTACTTGAATAGGGCGCACAGTCATATATGTGATACTGTGTATAAAGGTAGTTACATAGCACACACTGCCGTTGTGGATGATGCATGTGTAACTTCAAGATGTCAGCTCCTTTTCTTAAGTGGGTTGACCGGTGGTCTCTGTGGCGAAGTGGTCAAGCCGTTTGCCTCATGTTCAGATGGTCTGGGTTCGAATTCGAGCTGCGATGGTTGGTTCATGATGACTATTTTTCCGGAGATTCCTGTGTTCATCGCTGGAGCTACGGAGTTTATGCTTTGTGCGATGCTCCTGGCAGGCGGAATACTGTTCAGTGGGGAGAGATGGAGCCATTTGGTGAAACGCGCAGTGATGAAGTCAAGCCCTCACCTTTAACCCTTTTACATGTAAGTGGGGTGATCACTTTCCCTTTCTTGCTGTCTTGACTTTCATGACCATAACAGAATGAGGTACCCATTTATTGCTGGGTAGACTGGAGTATGACTTGACTAGGTTATGGGCCAAGTTAGTTTTGCTGTGAGATTGGTTTGAGCACACTGTGACAACAGGTACAATTAATGACAATAAGAGCATTGAACGGCAAATGAAAGAACATACTTTGCATGATGAGGTTGCTATCCCCATACACAATTAGTTTTTAGCAATGTAAATTTTTTTAATTTTTTAAATCCGTTTCTATCTTACATTATAACCAGTTTTTATTCCTCGTTATCTATGCCTGTGCAAATGTAGATGGCCGTGTCAAGGTCAAGGTTATTTTTTTTAGGTTGATACCTTGTTAGGATCAAGGTTATTGTCCCAGGGTGAGAGCTTGCTAAGGTCAAGGTTCTATCCAATAAAGAAACCTTTGAGGGTCAAGGTTGTTGTCCTAGGGCAAGAGCTTGTTAGGGTCAAGGTTATTGTCTGAGGGTGAACGCTTGTTAGGATGAAAGTAACCTTTTAGAGTCACAGTAATTGTTTTTTGTTTAAAGTTTGCTAGCATCAATGTTCTGTCCAAGAAACTGGTTGTATACAGACTCTGCAGAGTCTTCTGAACCAGTATAAAGACGTTGAGTTGAGTTAAGAGAACCTTTTAGGGTCAAAGTTAATGTCCAAGTTAGAGATTTATTAGAGTCAAGATTATTGTCAAGAGCATTGCGTACTCGACTGCAAGTATGTTAAAACAAAAGTGCCTCAACACCCCAACGAGGTAGTAGAGGTGCAAAAATCTGATGATTATAACCTGTTCACTTATGTTAGCCTCGTACAATACATCATTTTGTGTGTGTTGTGGATGTTCTGCATCTCAGTTAAATCAATGTTCTGAAGGCCTTGAGGAAAAATATAATACCCATGATTGATTCTTGTGTGCATGCAATTCTTCTTGCTTATTTTGTGGCTCATAGAAAGCATTGGTCAACCATTGCAGCTGCTAGCCCCCTCACAGAAAGCCTGTATCAATCACTTACATGTATCCTTGCTTTTGTGATTTCTGTAGCAATTGATTTTACATTGTGAAGTTGCTAGCCATATGTACAACCAACTTAAGTCACATCTTACAACGAAATTGAAGAGTTAGTGTATGTGTTTCCTTCCCTGGCACCACTCGAGTGAAGCATAACATTGCTAGGAGTATCATATACAGGGGAACGTTTCAACTCGTAACGAATGATTGCCGAGTCTATTGCAATCCATGTACAATTTTAACGTCTTTTACCAGTGTACATTATGTCTATAATAATAATTACTTTGACTATAACAAGACTATAGTAGTGGAGGCAAGGAAAATTAATACATTTAAGAATTAGATTGGGTGCACATAGCTTTTAGAGCGTAAATGAAACTAGTTGTATACAGACTCTGCAGAGTCTTCTAAACCAGTATAAAGACGTTAAGTTAAGAAATTATGGTTGAAAAAGATGAATTTATGTAGTTATTTATTCATTAATATATCTAGATCTAAGATTGGCAACATGTACTTTTGTATAGGGTCTTAGTGTTAGTCGACCTGCACTTCTACAGGGGCAGATGATAATTAGACTATAACAAGTTTTTCAAAATACAACCACCCACAAGAACAAGAGGGCATAACTACAATTTAACTAAAGAGATGTCCAGATTAGATATTAGGAAATATTTTTTTAGTCAGAGAGTGGTGAATGCTTGGAATGCATTGCCATGGAAGATAGGGAGGCAGGGACAATTAATGCATTTATTAATAAATTGGATATGCATAGCTCTTAGAGTAATGTAATGTAAATGAAACTGGTTGTTTACAGACTCTGCAGAGTCTGTTAAACCAGTATAAAGACATTAAGTTAAGTTAAGTTACAGATTCTACAAAGTTTTCTAAACCAGTAGAAAGAGGTTAAGTTAAGATGTGGTATTTTAGTCACTGATGTCATGTTAAAAAACTTTTTAATTTAGTTACAATTCTGGAAATATATGCACGTGATTTATTAAAAAGGTTATATTTTCTATCTGGTTGTACAACAATCCCAATTATAACTTACACTATAGAAGTAGGTACAGATTTTGTGGAATTTGAATGAGATTACGTCCACCACTAAAATACAGATCTTTAACTCCAATGTCAAGTTTGCCTTTACTGTATGGATCTGTGACATGGGAAATAAAGGAAAGTACCACTTAAAAGGTCCAAGCTTTCATCAATGGACGCCTGCGTCGAATTAAGGGATTAAACTTACTTACTTAGTCCCTCCTCTTCTACCATGAGGTGTAGAGGTTTGCCAGAGAGAATGCCATACTGTTCTATCCGCTGTCTGTTTCCTGGCCTCTTTTCAATCCAGCTCTTGGTCACTTAGGGACTATTGTATGCTATTCACACAGGTCAGTCTATCAGTTTCACACAGGTCAATCTAGCAGTTTCACACTGGTCAATCTATCAGTTTCGCACAGGTCAATCAGTTTCACACAGGTCAATCTATCAGTTTCACACAGGTCTATTAGTTTCACACAGGTCAATCTATCAGTTTCACACAGGTCTATCAGTTTCACACAGGTCAATCTAGCAGTTTCACACAGGTGAATCTAGCAGTTTCACACAGGTCTATCAGTTTCACACAGGTCAATCTATCAGTTTCACACAGGTCTATCAGTTTCACACATGTCAATCTATCAGTTTCACACATGTCAATCTATCAGTTTCACACAGGTCAATCTATCAGTTTCACACAGGTCTAATTATCAGTTTCACACAGGTCTATCAGTTTCACACAGGTCTATCAGTTTCACACAGGTCAATCTATCAGTTTCACTCAGGTCAATCTATCAGTTTCACACAGGTCTATCAGTTTCACGCAGGTCAATCTAGCAGTTTCACACAGGTCAATCTAGCAGTTTCCAACAGTTTTACATCTGTTCTTCATTTCTTTAATTTGAGCTGACTCTTGGGGTCAAGGTTATTGTACTAGGGTGGGGAAAAAATAAATGAAAAAAAACAAAAGGTTAAAAGTTGATTAGAGTTAAGTTTAATCAAAATTTAAAAGTTGGGTATGGTCAGACTGGTATTATCTGACCATACCCAATTAAAAAATTGTGATTAAACTTAACTTGAATCAACTTTTAACCTTTTTTTTCATTAATTTTTTTCCATTATATAGATCCAAAGTGCCGCCACAGCCTCGCCTTATCTTAATTGTACTAGGGTGAGAGCTTGATGTGGTCAAGGTTATATTCAAGAAAACAACCTTTTAAGGTCACTGTTATTGTCCTTTTTAGGGCCAAGGTTCTATTCAAGGAAGCAACCTTTTAGGGTCTCAGTTGTTGCCCTAGGGTGAGAGCTGTTTAAGGTCAAGGTTCTGTTATTGTCCTTGTTAGGGCCAAGGTTCTATCCAAGAAAGTAACCTTTTAGGGTCAAGGTTATTTTCCTATGGTGAGAGATGGTTAGGGTCAAGGGTTTGT
The DNA here is from genome assembly GCA_036924085.1 of Ariolimax columbianus. Lineage (NCBI taxonomy): Eukaryota > Metazoa > Mollusca > Gastropoda > Stylommatophora > Arionidae > Ariolimax > Ariolimax columbianus. Next base: position 89,140,344 of record JAVGWX010000003.1, read on the forward strand.
CCAAGGATGTAACATTTTAGGATCAAGGTCATTGGGCACAGGGCTGACTATCCACAAAAACTTCAAACAGATATAGACAGGTCAATGTTTGATGAGTTGGCATGTGTTTTTGAATACTTATGCTTCACAGAGAGCAGTTAATGTTTTGATTGATTCTTTTATTGAACTGCAGCCATGTATTTATGAATATGTAAGTTATGAGCTTACTGTATATTCTTGAAAGTTACTGTGTTTTTTGTGTGCATAGCATGACATATCACTTTGTTTGATTTCCTTGAACATATTATAGCTGCAACAGTTACTCCATATTCTTATTTTCATTATGATTTGTACACAATCAACCATGACCATTTTAAGACTGACTCATTGATTCAATCTGCATAAAGTTATAATATTATTTTTGGAAGAAAGAATATGCAACTCTATCAGACTTTTGTTGTATTTTATGTGGCTTCTGTTGTATATACAATTTGTCATTGGAAAACAACTATACTGTTCTAACTATAGCATGTTTTCAAACTCATACTGCTCTTTAAAATGCTGTTGTTGTTGTTGTTGTCGTCGTCATCGTTGTTTCATATGCCAACAATGAGTAGGTTTACTCTTTTGTAAGCCGTGAAAAAGACGTTAAGTGGTGGGTTGAAGTAGCTTTCCTCACATCCCAAGCATGCTGATGAAAGTGGGCCGTGGTCCTCCAGGCAGTTAGGCAGTTGTGCAATGCTTGGCTTCAACTGCGTGTCGCTCATTACTATAGGGATTACATCGATCTTTTACTTCATTAGCCAGGCTGCTATGAAAACAGCCGGTATCCAGAGAGGGCTGCGAGGAAGCCGAGGTGAAGGTCTTGGCCATCATATTTTGTCTGATCCTGACTAACGTGTCTGATCAGTGTGTTGTGCCTGACCAGACGTTAGTCTTTCTGCCCAAATTCTTTTAAATGCTTCTTAGTTCTTAATCGACCTGTACTTATACAGTGGCAGATGCCCTTGTACAAGTGCCAGCTCTGGCATAGGCTGGATATCTTAATAGACTCAAACACTAGAACAAAGTAGACCCGCAGCCTGTTAGGCGCCAACTATGCTGCTCTAAACAAACCAATTAACCATGGCCGGTGTTATGCCATGTCACACAGTCAGTGCCTCTTATGACATGCTCTCTGTCGGGCAGTAGTGCTATTCTCGTCCTTGTCATACACAAAGACCCCAACGGACCACATGGGAATGTTTTAAAATGCTGCAATATTGTATTACAGCCAATGGGACACTGGTCTACATTCTCGAGCACACCATCGGGATGTAAGAGGATCCACCATAACCGTTATCTCAGTACTAGTGGCTGTGGACAGTGAGCTGGCTTACTAGACTGCGATTACAGCGTGTCAGGGTTCAAAATCACGAACGGACAAGAAAATCCAGGACATGGTTCGTGCCTGTAACGACCGCTCCTCCAGTCGATCCAACTGTAAATGGGTACCTGATGTATGATTTAGGGAAGGTAAAAACAGAAAGGTAGAGGGAACTGGCCACCCCACCTCACAATGGCTGTGGCTTAGTCCATGAATAGTTATCTTCATCTCTGACGGCAGTTGCTGCCATGGGACTGACCTTTACCTTGTAGTGGCTTCCAACAACAACAGATGAGTTGATACGCACTCAAAAAAAAAACAACAGAAAAAATAATGAATCATTAACCTTTGAACCCTAGATACCCAGTCTGTAAAATCCCATTCCCCTGTGCCCCTGAGAAAATACACACAATGTAGACATTTGAGTAAAGCTGTTTACTGTGACAAAACTATTTGCTCTAATTTATTCTATCTAAAATTTACTGTCCTGCTTCTTCTTCTTCTTCTTCTGCGTTAGTTCTCAATCTCCCACTACCAAGCTCTGGGCAGGGCTTTGCAAGTAGCAGGATATAGTCCAGAGAACGGAATGCGTTGTGTTGCTAGTTTACAGCTTGACTGCGATATTTGCACCTTTCGGTCCCACACATCCGTCTTCGGCAGGACTGTCCTGCTAATCTCCAATGTTCCTATTTCAGTAGAGTGTGGAATATATTCATCAGATTTACTTGATACATTATGTGGAATACTCCCCAGGACCGTAGTCTGGTCCTGCGAGAAACAGATCTAGCTTGATACTAATGAATGGATGAATGATAATCCGAATCACACACATGTTGTTTTAATAACAATTGATCCTTTTCAGAATAATCACCATCTAAATCCAATTTATCAGCCTCAAAATACTTGAAATTACTTTCAACTTGTTCTGTTGTTAGCCATTTAGAATGGCCATTTCCTGAATTTAAAAAAACAAAAACATTTTCATGGCGAAAGCCAAAAATTCGCTTTAAAATAATGGTCACCCATCGCACCGGCAAACGGGTGGCTCAGGGAATGGGTTATTTACACACATCCCGTTATATAGGTGTCTTGGGTTCAAAGGATTAACAATCAACAACAACATAATTATTGTTTCCGTCCATATTCCTATTATTACGGTGTGCCGACAGGGTATAAAAAGCTGAACAATAAAAATTTGCTTGCTTCTATAGTCACCACCCAGTGTCCATGCAAGGCCGTTTTTCAGCAGTGATATTAAAAAAAGAAACTAGGTTTTTAACCTGTGCCCAGTGGTAAAAAGACTGATTTCTAAACTGTTCGGAACCCTGCTTTTCTAGTGAATGGATATTCAGGCCTCAGAAGCAGACTCACCATGCTAAACCGTTGCCAGTTGGTCATATTTAAACATGTGGCCCGCCTTGCCGAAGATGTTCCCGTCCCTTAGCGCTTAAAGCAGAACATAAACATCAAGCATTAGGTTCCACACCCGCGACCTTCCACACATCACCTGGTTAGGTCAAATCAGAAAGATATCATCCTCATTGCATGTGGCCTAGAATTCAGTCACATTTTGTGCTCGTAGACTGTTGAGGCAACGGACGCTTGTCGTCTAAGAAACTACCAACCTATTTTACCGTCCAACAGTTTCCTTATTATCCACGTTCCCAAACTGGATAATAAGGATGAAATTGCGTGACACCTGGCAACTATAATTTTAATTTGTTTGTCTCTTGTTCTTAAATGTGTTTTTGTTGCCCATTCTTGGAATTCTGGTATTCAAACAGACATGTTAACCCATTGCGATCTGAATTGATCAAAACCGCTCGACCTATAACATTATATAACATCCAGCTGCTGAAGATGGATGTGTCGGACCAAATGGTGCAAATATCGCAGTCAAGCTGTAAACTAGGGACAACGCATTTCGTTCTCTGGACTACATCCTGCTGCTTGCAAAGCCCTGTTCGGAGCTTGGTAGTGGGAGATTGAGAACGAACGCAGAAAAAGAAGAAGATAAAATCCAGATTTTTTTTAAAACAACCTTCTAACTTCTTGTGTTGATTATTGGCACATAGCTGCAACATCTAAAATGCATCCTTTTGAAAAACATCTTAAAAATGGGGTTACTGTTCATGCCTTGGATGTTAAATAACAAATTTAGTAAACTAGGTTGATGAAGATGAATGTGTTGGACCGGAAGGTGCAAATATTGCAGTCAAACTGTAAACTAGCGACACAACGCATTCCGTTCTACGGACTACATTCTGGTACTTACAAAGCCCTGTTCAGGACTTAGTAGCCAGAGATTGAGAACGTACGCAGAAAAAGAAGTAAACTAGGTTGGACTGTATAGGGTTAATGCTTGTTGCCAAGTAGCCAAAGGCTATCCGTAGTAGATATTTTAAACTTCCTGCAGCTTACTAGGCCTGGGGGAAGATACAAATAATTTGGGTAGATTTTTAACTGGAATTTTTTAATTTTGTCCGGGCAGCGGCCGCTAAGCCTGCTCTTTTCTATTTTTAACTGCCAAGGGATTTTTAACGTGCTCGATACTGAACACAGGAGTCGCATCTCACTACCAAGAGATCAGAATAATTTTACCAGATGATCCATGTGAAAAAATCCCAGTCTTCACCGTGATTTGAACCCACGACCGACTGTACCCGAAGCAGGCACCTTACCTTGAGATCACTGAGTCTCCTTTTGACCATTCTTTTTATCTTATTCACTTCCCATTTACATCTCTATCACTTGTTACAAAAGGCCAGTCCAGATAATAAAACGTCGTCACAGGTTACAAAAGGCCAACCCAGATTTTTAGAAAGCCAGCACAAAGTATAAAAGCCATACGCAGAATGTAAAAGAGCAATCCAGATTATAAGTCATCCAAAATAGTAAAGGCCAACCCAGATAATAGAAGGCCATCCCAGATTATAAAAGGCGAGACTAGATTATAGAAGACCATCCCAGATTATAAAAGGGCAGACCAGATTATAGAAGATCATCCCAGATTATAAAAGGCCAGACCAGATTACAGAAGATCATCCCAGATTATAAAAGGCCAGACTAGATTATAGAAGACCATCCCAGATTATAAAAGGCCAGACTAGATTATAGAAGACTATTACAGATTATGGATTGGCAGATCAGATAATAAAAGACCATTCCAGATTATTATAAAAGGGCAGATCAGATTATAGAAGACCATTCAAGATTATTAAAAAATATAGAAAGCCAGCACAAATTATAAAAGCCAGAGTCTTTCTCGCCAGATTATAATAGGGCAGATAAGGTTATAGTCTATAATATAGAAGACCATTCCAGATTATAAAAGTCGGCCCGGGGGGGGGGGGGGGGTGGATCAAGTTTCCCTACGCCAGTTATACATTGGATATGTCCGCTCAGTGATTGACTATTCACTCCTCCTCCAAGCCATTGCAAGCAAAAGGCTCTTACACAAGCTAAACAAAGCACAAAATCACGCTCTTCGGTTTATAATTGCCAATTGGTGCCATGAAGTAAACACCGACAGATCAATGCATGCGAAATTAACTCTAACACCGAACCTCTAATACTCTAAACCTAAGCCGAGAACGCTCTGTCATGGAAATACGTGAAAGATACTTAAGAATGGACACTACGGAGAAGAATAGAAAAAAGGTAGAACTGTAACAAAAACAACTGCATTGACAGATGACAGCATCAGACTTATCTGCTATACGACCTTTTCCCATTCCTGGGGTCGCCGGGGGTTTTTTCCGGGTGGTTGAACATTGGCACTAGAAGCATAGAATAAAAAGACATCTTTCCGAAAAAAAGCGCAAGACAATATCGATAAACACCACCTGCCGGAGGATAGAAGGTCTATGGCGATCATCTGCTGGCAGACGACTACCCCCCACAGTAAGAACTGCATTTTCTGACTCATCTGCGTATAGGAACACACTTCCATCTTTGCGGAAAACTATCCCTTTGGAAACTATACTCATATCCATAAAACATCCAAGTATACACAGATGGATCTGCCACCTGGGCTACCACTAACGATGGATATGGCGCTGTAATTAAATACCATAACCTGCACCAAGAAGACCACTCCCTCATCTATGGCCACTGTAGAGAGACTTGTCCAATTATGAAGCAGAAATAATAGCAATAGAAAAATCCGATTTTGAAAGCGGCACCATACAGCCTGAAAAGTTCATTGTTTTCTCAGACTCAGTCTGCCCTCCATAGCTTGGAAAGCGGAATATCTGATGCTAATATTAATAACATCTACAAATTGATTGACCAAGTCCAATTGTACACCTCTTACAGATCGGAAGTGGTGCTCCAATGGATACCTGGCCATGTCGGAGTCCCAGGAAATGAGAAGGCTGATGAGCTGGTCAGAAGCGGGGCAATGCTACCACATCCAATACCTAGCATTACACTACAAACCTGCAAGCAAATTCTGAAAAAATAACTATAGGCAGGAATAGCTAGATCAGTGGGCCACCTTACAGACAGGCCGAATGTATTTTAAACACCAAGCAAAACCAGATCCCCAGGACCCAGCCAAGAAATTTAAACGAAGAGACCCGAGTTTGATCTTCAAGTTGAGAACAGGCCATGCCCATCTCAACAAACATCTGGATAGATTAGACCAACTACGTGAACCAAACTGCAGATTCTGCCATACCCGAAGAGTCAGTCAAGCACCTCCTAACTTTGTGCCCAGGGCTGGCCGATCTACGAAACCTGCTGCTCCCACCATACACAACACACTCTACACATCGCTACAACAATTGAGGAGGACGTGTGCTTTTGTCCGGGAGGCATAGGGCTGTCAAGAGCTAACAGATGAAGAGGAGGCATAGGGCTGTCAAGAGCTCACAGCTGAAGAGGAGGCATAGGGCTGTCAAGAGCTACCAGCTCACAGCTAATGGGATTATATCATCATCATAGAAGACCATCCAAAATTATATAAGGGCAGACCAGATTATAGAAGACCATCCCAGATTATAAAAGGGCAGACCAGATTATAGAAGACCATCCCAGTTTATAAAAGGGCAGACCAGATTATAGAAGACCATCCCAGATTATAAAAGGGCAGACCAGATTATAGAAGACCATCCCAGATTATAAAAGGGCAGACCAGATTATAGAAAACCATTCCAGATAATAAAAGGGCAGATCAGATTATAGAAAACCATCCCAGATTATAAAAGGGCAGACCAGATTATAGAAGACCAACCCAGATTATAAAAGGGCAGACCAGATTATAGAAGACCATCCCAGATTATAAAAGGGCAGACCAGATTATAGAATACCATCCCATATTATAAAAGGGCAGATCAGATTATAGAAGACCATCCCATATTATAAAAGGGCAGATCAGATTATAGAAGACCATCCCAGATTATAAAAGGGCTGATCAGATTATAGAAGACCATCCCAGATTATAAAAGGGCAGACCAGATTATAGAAGACCAACCCAGATTATAAAAGGGCAGACCAGATTATAGAAGACCATCCCAGATTATAAAAGGGCAGACCAGATTATAGAATACCATCCCATATTATAAAAGGGCAGATCAGATTATAGAAGACCATCCCATATTATAAAAGGGCAGATCAGATTATAGAAGACCATCCCAGATTATAAAAGGGCTGATCAGATTATAGAAGACCATCCCAGATTATAAAAAGGCCAGACCAGATTATAGAAGACCATCCCAGATTATAAAAGTCAGACCAGATTATAGAAGATTGTCCCCTATTATAAAAGACCAGGAAATCAAAGAGACGCTGGATTGTACCTTGGAGCAGGCCGGAAGACTTGCGAAAGATAGCGGTTCCTACAGACAGGCTGTCATGAGAGCAACGTTTTGCAAAAAACATTCTACATGATGATGATTATAATTACAGAACTGTACAAACTAGTTTATTTACTATTTTAGGCAGCTTCTTTGACTGTGTATAACGTTGAGCAATTTATTTTATACTTTAATTAAGTTACATTTCTTCTATCTGATGGAACAAAGAAAGAACATAATTGTATATTATAAGCTCTTCTGGCAAATACATTTTCAAAGAACATAAGCTGTGTGAAAGTCACTCACTAGAACATTGATTTTGATAGAGTATTGCATTCTAGGAACTGTTCACAGCTGACCTTGTACCAGACCCACTCAACCCAACTAGCTAACTGGACACTGTGGCCTTTTGAATTTGTGATGTATAGCAAACATGCAGAACGATCTCAAACTAGAACTAACAAGGCGTCTTAGAGCAGTCTGGGCGGCTTTTTCGCCCATAAAGACGGCACTAGACCACGATCAGAATCTGCATGCCTCCCTATTCAACGCCATAGTTCAACATGCAATGTGTTATGGCGGTAGAAACATGGGCTCTTACAAAAGATATAGAGTCCAAACTCAGAGTGACCTAAGTCTTCCTCGAGAGACGTATGGTTGTCCTCACGCTCCACAACCACCATTTGAAAGGTCTTCTCAACGCTGACGCAAATGGTATTGGTGAAGGATGCAGTTACCCACGCAGACAAGGCAAAGCATTGCTGGGCTGGTCACCTGCTTCGGATAACTGATGACCGTTGGAGCACAGCGACAGCAGTCTGGTACCCACGAGACAGATGACGACCACGGGGAAGATTATCTACGAGCTGGTCTGACTCCCTGGAACTCAGAAACAATATCTACGATCCTACAGAAGGGAAACTTATTACCCACTGGTCTACCGTGGCCCAAGACATAAGATCATGGAAACGAAGTTAGGAGCGGCAGCGGCGTAACCGCCTCTGAGGAACAGGTCATCAAGTAATCTAGCAAAAATAGCAAACGTTTCTCTCTTAGACCTGAGTATTTCCCTTCTCACATACAAACATAAATGAAAACACTAAAACATTTTCTTTCACAAAAATTAGTTATTTATTTGTTTACATAACTAGATATGATTACATCAATGATAATCTAATCTATCTCTATTTTCAGTTATCTTATCAGAGGGCTTTGTTACTTAGCCAGAGAGACGCTCTTGTTATAAGGTCAGTTCTGCTCTGCTCATAATCTAGCTCTTTCTCTCTCTAACAACATCATCTAATATCTAAATGTAAATCGTAAGGCTTGTGGTTTTCGTCTGCTGTAGCGTGTCTGGTCTCTGACGGTCTGGCAGCTTCAATCTTTCCAGTTTCTGCTGTGGAATAGGGATATAGAATTCTTGCCAGATGTGATGCAGCCCAGCAATATCTATATCAAGTCGATTAAGTTCGGCGTCAATAACAGTCGCTTTTCTCACGTCGCCATTGTCTCTGAGGTCAGTGCCATGTCCTGGACACATATTCCTGACATTCCGTCAATGTCTCTGAGGTCAGGGGCATGTCATGGACACATATTCCTGACATTCCGTCAATGTCTCTGAGGTCAGTGCCATGTCATGGACACATATTCCTGGCATTCCGTCAATGTCTCTGAGGTCAGTGGCATGTCCTGGACACATATTCCTGACATTCCGTCAATGTCTCTGAGGTCAGTGGCATGTCCTGGACACATATTCCTGACATTCCGCCAATGTCTCTGAGGTCAGTGGCATGTCCTGGACACATATTCCTGACATTCCGTCAATGTCTCTGAGACCAGTAGCATGTCCTGGACACATAGTCCTGACATTCCGTCAATGTCTCTGAGATCAGTAGCATGTCCTGGACACATAGTCCTGACATTCCAGGTTGCAATCCGAGACCAGAAATGTTTGTTTTTAATGCTACACTTAGTTTACACTGGTATTCCTAATTTAGAGCCTGCGATTTGAATTTTGTCCTAATCCCAGCCATCGAAGCAGACATGCTCGGTCGGATCAACACCATATTGGCATGGGACTGCCTAGCTTGGGGCGGGCGTTAGTTGATCAGTGACACCAGAAAATGGCTTCCACTTTCGAGGACAGCCAGTGACGTCCTTGCCAACGATAATTAGCAAGGGCTAACAACCTGTAAACTGGCGTCTCCCGTTTTAATTCTGAGACCTGTTAAGGTCAGGTATGTAGTTGTACCTCTCGCTAGCACACAACCTGGGCTCAAATATAGAGATCATGTGTTGTAGAATTGTACCTCTCTCTGTCTGAATTGTTTGCTCCAATCGGAAGGTGATACCAATACCTTTGTAAACCAGACAAGCTTCAGAAGAAGCAGACCAATCCTGTATATAATCGTCTGTCGGGGCTTCCCTACTAAGCCAGCTGCCAACCAAGGCTAAGGGATTGGACTGCGCTGCCGCAACACTCAGCCTAGGTTCAATTTACTCACTCTCAATTCAGGTCATCCGGTAACTGATGAGGTCATTAGGGCAAACATGAAGACAGCCATACAACAAAACACCACCATTCTCTGTCAACGGTCGCTGTCTATGACTCCTCCGGTCGTAGATTAGTCCATTTTGTTATATTGTTCTCCCACCTTTTTAGAAGGCTTCTTCGTTGTCCGTCTTTCATCTTTCAGTGCAGGATCGTATTTACAAGACCGTTTGACCTCGATATGTAGCCGTTCCTCGCTTTAGTATAAGACACTGTATTCTCTCACGTGCACTCCATTGCACAATGTGTGCTGTCAGGTTTGGTAGACGCTGACCCCCCTTCAGCGGTACCAGAAAACAGGTCGTAAGGACTACCAATGCACGATAGCTCAGCCATACCAGACAAGACCTGACAAAACACACAAGAATCTTATCTGAATGGTCTCAGCTATATCTAACAAGACCTGACAAGATACATCAGAATCTTTTGTGTAAGGTTTAAGCCATATATGTCAAGATCTGACAAGATACGCCAGTGTCTTATCTGGAAGGTTTAAGATGGTTTGAAATCAGAGTTTTCATTTTCCTAGATGAGCTTCCTTTCTAGACTTTCGAGCCTCATATGCCCGAAACTATGGGTTTTAAGGCGTCAGTGGCTCGCCTTTCGCGCCTTTTTTTGAAAAGTTACGCAGCGCGAAGGCCAGGACATGCACTTTGTTGTCAGTCTAAATGAGACGCACGCCGTGGAAGCGTGTGGTTGCTATTGAGAGTTCATCCTCAACCCCACCTCCGGTTACAACAACATTTTAAACGTATTACCCGGAAAATCTGGGTGGGCGACTGGAGCAATAGATCGCAGTCGTTTAGCTAGGGCTAGATGATGTGGTAGTCCGTCCATGGGGTTTTGAGGCCATCTGAAGTGATGTTATCTACTCCAGGTGATTTCTTAGTTGGCATTCTCCCAAGGGCGTGGTTGATTTCTGAGGTTAGGATGTTTGCAAAGCGGTGGACGCGGGGATTGGGTTGTGATTGGTGGAATGTCAGTTAACTTAAATAATTCGGTCTAATATTCAATTATGATCTGTAAAGGGGGGGGGGGGAGCGGGGGGAGGGAGGGCTTCTTCAAGAGGGTGTTGTCCGCTTGATCAATGTGCGTGTATCTTTTGTGGGGGTCGGTTGTAAAGAAGATTTAGCAATGGAACAATTGGTTTGACTCGCAGAAAGCAGCAAGTCAATTTGCGGCTTCGTTTCGAAGGTTTCGAAAGTAAGCGTCCATGTGTGTGAGTGTGTGCACGTGCCTGCCTGTCGGTGTGTGTTTCTATGTATGTATGTCTAGGTGTATCTGTCTGTGTCTGTCTATGTCTGTATTTATGCATCTATGTCCATGTCTGTATTTGTGTGTGTCTGTCTCTGTGTGTTTATTTCTCAATGTGTGTGTCTGTCTCTGTCTGTATGTTTCTAAAAGTGTATGTCTGTTTATGGGTATGTCTGTCTGTTTTGTGTGTGTCTGTCTGTCTATTGATCTCTGCCTGTTTGTAAACGTGTATGCATGTGTATGTCTATCTGTGCGTGTATGTATGTCAATGCGGGTATGGTTCTATCAGTGTTTCTGTCACTCTGTGTGTACCTATGTGTGTCTGTATGTCTGTGTATGTCGCTATGTTTATGTGTGCCTGTCTATGTGCGTATGTATGCCTATATGTGTATGTATGTCTCTGTGTGTATCTTTCTCTATGTATGCCTCTGTCTATCTGTGTGTGAGGGTATTTATGTCTGTATGTTTGTCTGCGTGCTTGTTTCTGTGTGTGTCTGTGTCCTTACGCGTTTTTCTTGCTGTGCCTGTCTGTGTGTGAACGTATGTCTGTGTGTGTATTGGGATGAGTGTCCTGCATACGCGTTTGTGTGTGTGTGTGTGTCTGTCTCTGTATACATGCATCTGTGAATGTCGTAGTGTCTGTATGTGTGCATGTTTGTGTGGTGTTTGCCTGTCCGTGTATCTGATAATGTGTGTCTGTGTCTGTATGTAAGTGTCTGCATGTGTGTGTGTCTACCTATGTATGTATGGGCGTGTATCTGTATATGTGTGTATGTGTCTCAGTGTGTATGTGTGTATGTGTGTCAGTCTTTGTGCGTCTCTATGTGTGTCAGTCTATGTGTGTACCTTTGTGTGCCTCTCTGTGTGTGTCCTTTTTTATAAGTGTCTATATGTGTGTATATGTCTGTGTCTAGTCTGTCTGTGTCTTGTCTATGTGTATTGTATGTACGTGTCTTGTCTGTCTGTGTCATACGTGTATGTGTCTTGTCTGGCTGTGCATGTGTGTTTATATGTGTCCTAATGTGTACCTTTTTTGTGTCTTCGTTTCTATGTCTCTCTATCTGTGTTTACGTATGTCTGTGTCTCTATGTTTATGTTTGTGACGGTCTGTCTGTGTATGAATCTGCGCAAATGTGTATCTGAAGGTGTGTGTGTCTATATGGGATTTGTATGTTTGTGTATACACGTCTTGTGTATGTGTCTAATCTTTGTGGTTTGCATTTGCGTCGTGTATGTGTGTCTTGTTTGTGTTTTTCTCTGTGTCTGTGCCTGTATGTCTGTATGTTTTTGTGTGTCTTTGTCTGTATATACATATGACGGTGTGAATATCTGTGTATATATGTATGTATGTCTGGTATTTTGTCTTTGTCTGTCTGTGCATCTATGTCTGTCTGCATCTATGTATGTTTGTATGTGTGTGTCTGTGTCTGGCTGTCAGTGATTGCACTGTCTGTTTGTGTCGGTTGTCTGTGTCTGATTGTGTGTTTCTATCTATGTCTATGTCTGTATGTCTGTCTTTTTGTGTTAGTGTCTGTCTGCGTCTGTGGGATTGTAGGTTGGAGGTAGATTGGGCATGCGAGTGAGTTTGTGTGGGTGTGTGTGGGTGAGTATTCGTAGATCAGGGTGTGGGTGTGAGTGTATGTGTTTGTATGAGTGGGTGTGCATGAGTGTGTGAATGTATATGTATACGTGCATGTATATTTGCACTGGTGTTTTCGGCTCAACCGTGTGGTACGTTTCAGTGAATTCTTAACCTCTAATTCTTCTTCTTCTTCTTCGTTCTCAATCTCCCACTACCAAACACTGAAAGGGCTTAAGTAGCAGAATGTAGTACAGAGAACAGAATGTGTTGTGTCTTAGTTTACAGCTTGACTGATATTTGCACTTTTCGGTCCAACACATCCGACTTCAGTAAGCATTTTTTTAGTACCGGGTTAGCATTCCCTCTTTGATCCCTTCTCCTTAGCCAGTCTGCCCTGCTGCAGCCTGTTATCCAGGATCACGGCGTGGAGGTGTAGAACGGTCTTGGCAGCTTTGGTTCGCTGGCCCTGACACTAGCAGTCAGCTATGGGTCGCTGACCACTGCAGCTCATGCTCCGCTCAGCATCTTGATCCCGGAGTAGGACTGAGTGAAAGAGCAAAGCATGGTGTGGGTTTTATAATACACTCGGAGAATGCAAAACCCATCACAGAAATAGATTATGTATCGGACAGAATTATACGGCTATAATATACAGAACAGACGAAAACAACAACTATCATCCAAGTGTATGCTCCGTGTAATGACAGCTACAGTGAGGAAGATAAAAGGGAGTTCTTCGAGCAACTGTCCGATGTCTTCAATAGGGTAAACGAGAAGAATAAGTTGATATGTGCGAGATCAACGGTCAAATTGGGAGAAAATCGACACCGGAAACATGTCTTGGTACGTTTAGTGATTGCACACCAAAACGGAATAGCAATGGGGAAGAGATGATAAATCTATGTCTTGAACAGGGGCTGATTATAACAAACAATTGTTTCCAACACCAGAAAGGCCATATACAAACATGGTATCGATGGAATGATAACTGAAATATCATCCCAAATAGACTATATACTATTCAGAGGAAGACAAAGACCAGAAATTACAGACTTAAGAGATTTTCCCAACATCATTACGGACACCGATCATCGACCTGTTGAACCAACTCTAATACCTACCTTTCAAAGCGAAAAGAAGTTGCAAAGCCAGATATACGTCACAAATATGGCAACACTTAGGGAGAAAGACATATGCAAAGATAAGCAATGTAACATTAAAGACATATACGAGGCCCTGCCAGTAACAACTGGCAATGTAACATTAAAGACATATACGAGGCCCTGTCAGTAACAACTGGCAATGTAACATTAAAGACATATACGAGGCCCTGCCAGTAACAACTGGCAATGTAATGAATGAATGGCAGTGGTTCAAATCAGCAGTGATGAACACAGTGAACGAAATATGCGGTAGAAAGAGACTTCGACAATTCCAAAAGAAAAGAACAGCGTAGTGAAATCAACAAGTAAAGGAAGTAATACAAGATAAGAAACAATTATACAAGAAGTGGTTGAAATCGAAGTCACAAGAAGATTGTGCAATCTACAGACTCGCAAGAATGCATTCGAAAACCGTAATCAAGAACTCCAAAGCAGACACATGGAATAAATACGGCGAACAATTAGCTCTCATGTGTCGCAAGAATCCGAGTGATTTCTTTAAAAGTTTCAGGGCAACGAGAGTTAGAGAGAGACGACAGCTTTAACCCCACCACAATTATAAGAGAGAGAGACGACAGCCTTAACCCCACCACAATTATAAGAGAGAGACGACAGCTTTAACCCCACCACAATTATAAGAGAGAGACGACAGCCTTAACCCCACCACAATTATAAGAGAGAGACGACAGCTTTAACCCCACCACAATTATAAGAGAGAGACGACAGCCTTAACCCCACCGCAATTATAAGAGAGAGACGACAGCTTTAACCCCACCACAATTATAAATGACAAACACGGGTCGGCGATTTTCGATCCAGAAAAAAGGAAGGCAAGATGCAGAGAGTATACGTGGAGGCACTCCATCCATACAAGTTTAAACAGGAAAAACAGAGCAAAAAATATTAATCCACGATATTAAAAAAAAGCCTAAATCGTAAAGCTACTGGTGTGGACGGAATGAATTGCGAGACAAGTAAAGCTTGTGGATACCTAGGAGTAAAATGTTTACATAGAATATTCTCAGCAGCTTGGGAGCGAAATAGAGTCCACGAAGACTGGCAAAAAGCTATCATAGTGTCAATCTGGAAAAACAAAGGCAACAAACAAGAGTGCGATACCTATCGGAGGATATAGCTTTTAAGCCACACAGGGAAACTGTATGCGAAAATCCTGGAACAGAGAATTCGGCCTATCCTTGGACCACAGCTGAGTGGGGCTCAATTTGGTTTCCGACGAGGCAGGAGCTGCACAGACGCTCTATTCACCCTCAGACAACTAAGCGAAACACACATTGAATACGATCGGAAACTCAACGTGACTTTCATAGATCAAGAAAAGGCTTTCGATAGAGTAGACAGAAATAAACTATCGGCCATCCCAGACGACTAAGGAGTACAGGGCAGCTATTAGAGAGTATTAGAGCACTGTATAAAGGGTGTCAAAGTTTAGTAGGAACAACAGATGGTCTGAACTAAGCAATGGAGATAACAAAAGGGTGTGTGATAAGTCACTACTCTTCAACAAATATATGGACTGAATAACTCTGGAGGCCAAATTGGAGCATCTGTCAAGAAATGCAGAGTAAGAAAGGACAGACTGATCAGATTTGTAGATGAACATTGTCTACTTGACGAGAGTGAAGATGATCTACAGCAAAATATTTCTCAGCTCAACTCTGTATGTGAAAGATACAGTATGAAAATTAATACATCCAAAACAGAAACTATGCAGATAAGCAGATCCCCTGTATACATGAACATTATGGTAAACGGGACCACAATCAAACAAGCGCAGGAGTTCAAGTACTTGGGCAGTGTTTTTACACAGGATGAAGGTCTGGATAGAGAGATTTAGATCATGTGTCAAAAAGTAAATGCGATTTCATACCAGCTGTCATCATTATTAAAACACTCTAACATAAACATGTCCGTAACAAGAATGCTGATCAACAGTATCAACTCTCTGCTACCAGCGCCAAACATGGACTTTAACAAAAAACTCTACAGAGAAAGATCACGACATGTGAGATGAGATGCCTCCGGAAAACAATCAACCTAACAAGGAGAGACAGAATGCGGCAATGAAGAATTGAGAAGAATAGTTGAAGGGAGACCCTACTCGGAATATATTGATGAAGTGAGAAGAATAGTTGAAGGGAGACCCTACTCGGAATATATTGATGAAGTGAGAAGAATAGTTGAAGGGAGACCCTACTCGGAATATATTGATGAAGTGAGAAGAATAGTTGAAGGGAGACCCTACTCGGAATATATTGATGAAGTGAGAAGAATAGTTGAAGGGAGACCCTACTCGGAATATATTGATGAAGTGAGAAGAATAGTTGAAGGGAGACCCTACTCGGAATATATTGATGAAGTGAGAAGAATAGTTGAAGGGAGACCCTACTCGGAATATATTGATGAAGTGAGAAGAATAGTTGAAGGGAGACCCTACTCGGAATATATTGATGAAGTGAGAAGAATAGTTGAAGGGAGACCCTACTCGGAATATATTGATGAAGTGAGAAGAATAGTTGAAGGGAGACCCTACTCGGAATATATTGATGAAGTGAGAATCAACTGGTTCGGCCACCTAATGAGAATGCATCTTGACCAACTACACCTATGCGCCTATGACACTCGAGGTTCGGGTTTTCGCAACCGTGGCAGACCGAGTACTAGATGAATAGGAAATGTTGTGGATATTCTAAATTGTCATGGAATGACGACCACTTCTGGACAGAAAACTACGGCGCCTCACTGCACAAGTGGACACGACAAGATTGACGGGAACAAAAAATCTTGGTTTTACCAAGGTTTTGACTCAATGTCTCCGTGTCAAAGGTCTGGTATCTCAGCCGCTCAGTCACCTCTTCTTTAAGCTACTATCGTCAATCTTCTTCTTCTTCTTCTTCTTCTTCTTCTTCTTCTTCTTCATTGGTCAACTGATGCTATGCTTCTAGTCCGGTAAGGTTCACGAAGGAGACTGTGCGTTTCATATCTTCGCCGGTCCCCCACATCTTTTCGAGCATGGTCGCTTCCTCAGGTCAGACTGTCTCTCTTTGGTCTGCATAGGAAAGACATTCTTGCAGAATATGTTCTGGTGTTTACTTCGGTGCTCCACAATCGCACGTGGCATTGTCTCTGAGACCCATTTTGTGGAGGTCGTCCTTGAGTCTATAATGTCCCGTTCTGAGTCTGAAGATCTTTGTCTGCCCATCTCTGCCAAGTTTTTCTATGCTGTAATTTTCTGGCTTGTATTCTTTGTGCTGTTCTCTCCATTCTGTCCTCATGGATCGTTTGATGAGTGTCTTCTTTGCTACTTTATAGCTCTGTAGTCGATGGGGAATCTGCTTACCGCCACTTCCTGCTTTTGCGAGCTCTTCTGTTTTCTCGTTTCCAGGGATCCCACAATAGGCCGGAATCCATTGTAGGACTAAATCTGTTTTTTTTAATAGACAGAAATCAAAGACCGCCGCTACTCTCAGTACACATGCCGTTGCCGTTGACAACATCTCGCCAACATACTCGGTCCCGGACTAATGTTTCTGCCTCTTTGCAGGTGTAGTAATTTAATCTGTTTCTTCTCACATTCTCTTCTCCGTGTATATTTGGGTCTACCTCTCTCTTTACAAGTTAAAGATTCCATGTAAGAGGTGGTATGTCTATGAGGATAGTGGCTTTTGTAGTGCATGTCCTATCCAGTGACTGTTGTTGGCTCCTTCCCTTAGGTCTTTATTCCTCCCTATGCCCTGCCCCTAAGTATGAGCGTTGTGAAGTAAAAAGTAGAGTGCCACAGAGCTCGGTTTTGGGACCAATTTTGTTCTTAATATATATAAACAATTTGGACATTGATATCGGATCCATGATTGCAAAATTCGCGGATGATACAAAACTATGCAGTAGTGTGTCGTCTAAAGCAGAAGTGGATATATTGAGGTCGGATTTAAGAACAAATTCGAGAATGGTCTGTGAGCTGGCAAATGGAGTTTAATGTACATAAATGTAGTTCTCCACATAGGTAGATTCAATATAGATCACAATTACAGAATGGGCGAGAACAATATTAGAATGAGACAAAAGTTAAGGGACCCAGGGGTTATAATAGATCATACGGGGAAAGTGAGTGAGCAAATCCAGATAACAGTAAAAAAGGCAAATGTAATGTTAGGTATGGTCAAAAGAAATATTAAACATAGGAGCAAGGAAGTGATTATCAAAATGTATAAAGCATTAGTTTGACCCAGATTGGAGTACTGTGTACAGGTGTGGAGTCCTTATCGTAGAGGAGATTAAACATGATGGAAAGTATACAAAGAAGAGCAACAAAGCTGATAGGGGGATTCCAGAATTACAGTTGTGAGGAAAGACTGAAAAACCGGCCTACAGTGTCTAGAAAAGAGGAACTGGAGGCGACAATACAGGTTTATAAGATAATCAACTGTAAGAATAAATTAGACTGACAAGGTTGTTCAAAATACAACCACCTACAATAACAAGAGGACATAGCTACATATTAACTAAAGAAAGGTCCAGATTAGATATAAGGAAATATTTTTTTAGTCAGAGAGTGGTGAATATTTGTAATGCATTGCCACAGGAAGTAGTGAGGTAGGGACAATTAATGCATTTAAGAATAGATTGGATGCGCATAGCTTTTAGAGCAATGAAATGTAAATACAGACTCTGCAGAGTCTTCTAAACCAGTATAACTTTGTTAAGTCTTGGTCGTTCTCCATGTCTCCACTCCATACAGCAGCACCAATTTGGAGACTAATGTTGAATATTCCAACTTTGGTTTCTCTAGATCTTCATATGTTGTTTAGTGTCAGGAATGCCCTTCTTGTCTTTCCAATTCTGATCCTTACATCTGCATCTGTACCTCCTGATGTGTCAATTGTGCTGCCCAAATAGGTAAATTTGATTTAAGAAGCTACTGTAATGCTGATGGAAATTAAGTATTCAAATATTTTGTTAATGTGTTTTTTTGGCTCATGCTGGCTTTGCCTGTGTAGGAGGGCTTTTATGTAATTTCATTGATTGAGTTAGTTAGTTAGTTTTCTTTCCACGTGTGCCGTTGAGCGTCGTCGGGAGCTTGTCAATATGAGCCGGTGTTGTTGCACAATCACTCTAATGTCATCTATCCACCTGCCTCGCGGCCGCTCCCTTACCCTGTAGCCAGATCTACCAGTGGTGTAAGCCATCAGTGGAAGTTTATGAGAAGGCATTTTCATGAGATGACCAAACCAACTTATTTTCTGCCTGGAAATGTATTCGGCACACGATGTAGTGCCGACCATACTTCTAATGTCATTGTTCTACATTCTGTCTCTCCTGGTAACATCGATGACCTTCCTCAAACACTGTCATTAAAGAATGTTGCTTACTTAGTGTCGATTTTTCTATTCTTACCTACCCTGGCAATGCAGAGACACTGAACAGCCTGAAGAAATTATGGCAGAGCACCAACAAAATGATAAAAGTAAAAGTCTTGAGTTTTTCCTGTGGCAGCTTATGGCTGTGAATCATGGACGATTTCCAAAACTTCCAGACAAAGAGTCGAATCCTTCGAGTAAAAATGTTACAGAAAGATCCTCAGAATACCCTGGATGGAGAAAAAGACAAATGTAGACATTCGGCAAGAGTTGAGCATAGAGGAGAACTGGTTTATTAATTCCATTTTGGCTAAAAAATGCAAATACTTTGGTCACATCAAGAGACACAACGGTCTCTTGAAAAAACAGTGATGGAAGGTATGGTGCCAGGCAAAAGAGGAAGGGATAGACCAAGAAGACGATGGCACCAAGATATCCAGGAATGCCTGGGTATGACTGTGGCGGTGGCCGAAGTTTTGGCAAGGGAATGAGTTTCTTTCAGAGAGACTGTGATGGGAGTGACGTTCTGTAAAGGACATGCTACATGATGATGATGTAGCTTATAGTTTCTACATGATGGGGAAGCTATCCCCATGCCCAACCCTTCTTAGTGACCTCTTACAACATGCCTGGTAGGTTACAAAGTAACTATTCTTTACTAACCATTCAAGCTCTAGTAACATCAAGCAATCAAAACCTTTTGTTAGCTCTCTATGGAGCTGGAGCATTTGTCTTTAATAATACACGCCAAATCATCAAATCTTGACTTGCCCATATCTATAGACATTTGTGTAGCTTAAAGTTTCTACAGGATGGGGTAGCCAGTCCCATGCCCAACCCTCCTTAGTCACCTCTTACACCTTGCCTGGTAGGTTACAGTGTTACTCTTCTTTGCACCATCCCTCCCCTCCCCCATCAGGTCTCAGTAACACTCTGGTAAAATATGGCAATTGAATAATTTCAACACCTGTACAATATGTAGACATTTTTTATTATGCAATCAGGCTGCTTCTGGCAGAGGTTAACAACATGTACAGAATAACATATTTACAGAAAGAATGAAAAAATGTATAAGAAACAAAAAACATTACAACACTACAATTACTTCAGTCAATCAATTATCATCGAAGTTCAAACAAGAATTTACATGAAATTTAATACTAAAATAGGCTCCAAACAGAAACTGTCCTGTACTACTTAACTCGTTACACCCTAAGCCGCAAATTATGAAAGACATCGCTCACTCCTAAGCATAAGGAGATAACTCTAATCTAGGTACATATTCTGGTTTATTAGTCCTAAGACTGGTTGTAAGGTTGTATGAGCATGTCTCTCCATTTGACCATATCATCTGGTTGATCAATCCTAAGACTGGTTGTAAGGTTGTATGAGCATGTCTCTCCATTTGACCATATCATCTGGTTGATCAATCCTAAGACTGGTTGTAAGGTTGTATGAGCATGTCTCTCCATTTGACCATATCATCTGGTTGATCAATCCTAAGACTGGTTGTAAGGTTGTATGAGCATGTCTCTCCATTTGACCATATCATCTGGTTGATCAATCCTAAGACTGGTTGTAAGGTTGTATGAGCATGTCTCTCCATTTGACCATATCATCTGGTTGATCAATCCTAAGACTGGTTGTAAGGTTGTCTGATCATGTCTCTCCATTTGACCATATCATCTGGTTGATCAATCCTAAGACTGGTTGTAAGGTTGTCTGATCATGTCTCTCCATTTGACCATATCATCTGGTTGATCAATCCTAAGACTGATTGTAAGGTTGTCTGATCATGTCTCTCCATTTGACCATATCATCTGGTTGATCAATCCTAAGACTGATTGTAAGGTTGTCTGATCATGTCTCTCCATTTGACCATATCATCTGGTTGATCAATCCTAAGACTGGTTGTAAGGTTGTCTGATCATGTCTCTCCATTTGACCATATCATCTGGTTGATCAATCCTAAGACTGGTTGTAAGGTTGTCTGATCATGTCTCTCCATTTGACCATATCATCTGGTTGATCAATCCTAAGACTGGTTGTAAGGTTGTCTGATCATGTCTCTCCATTTGACCATATCATCTGGTTGATCAATCCTAAGACTGGTTATAAGGTTGTCTGATCATGTCTCTCCATTTGACCATATCATCTGGTTGATCAATCCTAAGACTGGTTGTAAGGTTGTCTGATCATGTCTCTCCATTTGACCATATCATCTGGTTGATCAATCCTAAGACTGGTTATAAGGTTGTCTGATCATGTCTCTCCATTTGACCATATCATCTGGTTGATCAATCCTAAGACTGGTTGTAAGGTTGTCTGATCATGTCTCTCCATTTGACCATATCATCTGGTTGATCAATCCTAAGACTGGTTGTAAGGTTGTCTGATCATGTCTCTCCATTTGACCATATCATCTGGTTGATCAATCCTAAGACTGGTTGTAAGGTTGTCTGATCATGTCTCTCCATTTGACCATATCATCTGGTTGATCAATCCTAAGACTGGTTGTAAGGTTGTCTAATCATGTCTCTCCATTTGACCATATCATCTGGTTGATCAATCCTAAGACTGGTTGTAAGGTTGTCTAATCATGTCTCTCCATTTGACCATATCATCTGGTTGATCAATCCTAAGACTGGTTGTAAGGTTGTCTGAGCATGTCTCTCCATTTGACCCTATCCCCTTTTTGATCAGTTATAAGGTTGTCACAGCATGGTATCTCTATTTGACCGTATCCTCTGCAGCTTTCTTCATTTCATGATAGCTTTGTACATTAAATGTCTCTGCATGCGTGAGATGTAAAGGTGAGTTTTGTCACCTCCTTCCTCTTTTACCCTGGATCTTGCCCTTTCATGCCGCATGTTGTGCCCCAGCCAATTCTCATATTTCTCTTTGTGTGACTTCCTCAGCAATTTTCTTTCTGTTCAATCCACTCTTTGTGTGACTTCCTCAGCAATTTTCTTTCTGTTCAATCCACTCTTTGTGTGACTTCCTCAGCAATTTTCTTTCTGTTCAATCCACTCTTTGTGTGACTTCCTCAGCAATTTTCTTTCTGTTCAATCCACTCTTTGTGTGACTTCCTCAGCAATTTTCTTTTCTGTTCAATCCACTCTTTGTGTGACTTCCTCAGCAATTTTCTTTCTGTTCAATCCACTCTTTGTGTGCCTACCTCAGCAATTTTCTTTCTGTTCAATCCACTCTTTGTGTGACTTCCTCAGCAATTTTCTTTCTGTTCAATCCACTCTTTGTGTGCCTACCTCAGCAATTTTCTTTCTGTTCAATACACTCTTTGTGTGACTTCCTCAGCAATTTTCTTTTCTGTTCAATCCACTCTTTGTGTGACTTCCTCAGCAATTTTCTTTCAGTTCAATCCACTCTTTGTGTGCCTACCTCAGCAATTTTCTTTCTGTTCAATCCACTCTTTGTGTGCCTACCTCAGCAATTTTCTTTCTGTTCAATCCACTCTTTGTGTGCCTACCTCAGCAATTTTCTTTCTGTTCAATCCACTCTTTGTGTGCCTACCTCAGCAATTTTCTTTCTGTTCAATCCACTCTTTGTGTGCCTACCTCAGCAATTTTCTTTCTGTTCAATCCACTCTTTGTGTGCCTACCTCAGCAATTTTCTTTCTGTTCAATCCACTCTTTGTGTGCCCACCTCAGCAATTTTCTTTCTGTTCAATCCACTCTTTGTGTGCCTACCTCAGCAATTTTCTTTCTGTTCAATCCACTCTTTGTGTGCCTACCTCAGCAATTTTCTTTCTGTTCAATACACTCTTTGTGTGACTTCCTCAGCAATTTTCTTTTCTGTTCAATCCACTCTTTGTGTGACTTCCTCAGCAATTTTCTTTCAGTTCAATCCACTCTTTGTGTGCCTACCTCAGCAATTTTCTTTCTGTTCAATCCACTCTTTGTGTGACTTCCTCAGCAATTTTCTTTCTGTTCAATCCACTCTTTGTGTGCCTACCTCAGCAATTTTCTTTCTGTTCAATCCACTCTTTGTGTGACTTCCTCAGCAATTTTCTTTTCTGTTCAATCCACTCTTTGTGTGACTTCCTCAGCAATTTTCTTTCTGTTCAATCCACTCTTTGTGTGACTTCCTCAGCAATTTTCTTTTCTGTTCAATCCACTCTTTGTGTGACTTCCTCAGCAATTTTCTTTCTGTTCAATCCACTCTTTGTGTGACTTCCTCAGCAATTTTCTTTCTGTTCAATCCACTCTTTGTGTGCCTACCTCAGCAATTTTCTTTCTGTTCAATCCACTCTTTGTGTGCCTACCTCAGCAATTTTCTTTCTGTTCAATCCACTCTTTGTGTGCCTACCTCAGCAATTTTCTTTCTGTTCAATCCACTCTTTGTGTGCCTACCTCAGCAATTTTCTTTCTGTTCAATCCACTCTTTGTGTGCCTACCTCAGCAATTTTCTTTCTGTTCAATACACTCTTTGTGTGACTTCCTCAGCAATTTTCTTTTCTGTTCAATCCACTCTTTGTGTGACTTCCTCAGCAATTTTCTTTCAGTTCAATCCACTCTTTGTGTGCCTACCTCAGCAATTTTCTTTCTGTTCAATCCACTCTTTGTGTGACTTCCTCAGCAATTTTCTTTCTGTTCAATCCACTCTTTGTGTGCCTACCTCAGCAATTTTCTTTCTGTTCAATCCACTCTTTGTGTGACTTCCTCAGCAATTTTCTTTCTGTTCAATCCACTCTTTGTGTGCCTACCTCAGCAATTTTCTTTCTGTTCAATCCACTCTTTGTGTGACTTCCTCAGCAATTTTCTTTCTGTTCAATCCACTCTTTGTGTGCCTACCTCAGCAATTTTCTTTCTGTTCAATCCACTCTTTGTGTGACTTCCTCAGCAATTTTCTTTCAGTTCAATCCACTCTTTGTGTGCCTACCTCAGCAATTTTCTTTCTGTTCAATCCACTCTTTGTGTGACTTCCTCAGCAATTTTCTTTCTGTTCAATCCACTCTTTGTGTGCCTACCTCAGCAATTTTCTTTCTGTTCAATCCACTCTTTGTGTGACTTCCTCAGCAATTTTCTTTTCTGTTCAATCCACTCTTTGTGTGACTTCCTCAGCAATTTTCTTTCTGTTCAATCCACTCTTTGTGTGCCTACCTCAGCAATTTTCTTTCTGTTCAATCCACTCTTTGTGTGACTTCCTCAGCAATTTTCTTTCTGTTCAATCCACTCTTTGTGTGCCTACCTCAGCAATTTTCTTTCTGTTCAATCCACTCTTTGTGTGACTTCCTCAGCAATTTTCTTTCTGTTCAATCAACTCCTTCCATTCTACATGAGCATCACATTTCAAACACTTCCAAGCTTTTCCCATCATTAATTGCTAGAGTCCATATTTCAGCCCGATTTATGATTATTTCAGCCCGATATATGATTATTCTTTTCCTCTGTTCTATCCTGATATTCTGAGTTAGCAATTTTGTTTTTCTCTGAAGATCTTTTCTGCTAATGCAATCTTTGTCTTAATTTTCATCTCATTGCGGGCATCTTCTTTGATGTATACCTCAAATATGTAAACTTCTGTGCTTGATCATTATTTCTCCATTGATGATAATATTAATTTGCCTATGTTGCTTGACTATAGTCTTAGGAAGGAAGTCTAGCGTCTGGTCAGGCACAACATACTGATCAGAAATGTCAGGGTCAGGCACAACATACTGATCAGAAATGTCAGGGTCAGGTACAACATACTGATCAGAAATGTCAGGGGTCAGGCACAACATACTGATCAGAAATGTCAGGGTCAGGCACAACATACTGATCAGAAATGTCAGGGTCAGGCACAACATACTGATCAGAAATGTTAGGGTCAGGCACAACATACTGATCAGAAATGTCAGGGTCAGGCACAACATACTGATCAGAAATGTCAGGGTCAGGCACAACATACTGATCAGAAATGTCAGGGTCAGGCACAACATACTGATCAAAAATGTCAGGGTCAGGCACAACATACTGATCAGAAATGTTAGGGTCAGGCAAAATGTACTGGCCAAAACCCTCACCTCAGCTTCCTCGTAGCCCTCCCTGGAAACGGATTGTTTTCATGGCAGCCTGGCTAACGGGGTGAGGGATCGACACGATCCCTGTAGTAATGAGTGACATGCAGATGAAACCAAGCATAACCCAACCGCCTGGAGGACCCCGTCCACCTTCATCAG
Source organism: Ariolimax columbianus (assembly GCA_036924085.1). Classification (NCBI taxonomy): domain Eukaryota; kingdom Metazoa; phylum Mollusca; class Gastropoda; order Stylommatophora; family Arionidae; genus Ariolimax; species Ariolimax columbianus. The sequence continues at coordinate 89,165,593 of JAVGWX010000003.1, forward strand.
CACATTCGGGATGTGAGGAAAGCTACTGCAACCCACCACTTAACGTCCTTTTCAGGGTGCACAAAAGAATAAACCTACTCATTGGGGGCATTCGAAACAACAACCGCCATAGTCTTTGTCTTCAATGTGATTATTTTCATGCCAAACTCTTTTTGCCTGTGTTGTTAATTGTTTTCAAGGAGTCTTTGCAATGCTGTTATTTATGGTCTCACTATGGCTTGACCATTGCCAAATTTGATGACATTAACTTTCATACCATTGACCTCTACTACAACTCCAAAAACTATTGTTCATCACCATATAAGAATATGCATTATAGGGACTCGGTGAAAGCAAGTATTGAAACTGGATCTGTTAGTCCTTCTTTGATTGAAATGATCGTCTATTGATTTTCAAACAGTTTCTGGATTAACTTAATGATTGGTCTCTCAATACCTATTTTCTGCAATAGATGAAAAAGTTTGTTTCAGGGGTCTTGATCAAAGTACACACATACCATTTAACAATTTTTAACAAAAGTAACACGAGAGTGATTTAATTAAACAAACAAAAGAATCACACACTTTGGGATGTAACTAATAGAATTATTGCCATTAAATATTGCTATAATAATTATGCTATCCACGTGACCAGGGCATGAGACATTTGTCCTCTTCTCAACCTCTATGCTCTAATGTGAAGCAAAGGCCCCCACTGCATCTGGTTCCTATTAAATGAAGCTCATCTTCAAGCATTTGAAATCATTCACCTCCTTGCTCCTATGTGAAGCATAGGTTTTTAACTACAACTGTTTCTCTTTAAAAGGAAGCTTGTCTCCGAGCATTTGAAATCATTCACTTCTTTTCAACGTGAAGTATAGATTTTAACAACAGCTGTTAGTTCTCTTTTAAAGGTAGCTTGTCTTCGAGCATTTGAAATCATTCACATCTTTTTAATATGAAGTATCGGTTTTAACTACAACTGTTTCTCTTTTAAAGGTAACTTGTCTCCGAGCATTTGAAATCATTCACTTCTTCTTTTCAATGTGAAGCATAGGTTTTAGAAACCTGTTTCTCTTTCAAAGGAAGCTTGTCTTTGAACATTTGAAATCATTCACCTCTTCATTTTAATGTGATACATATGTTTTAGAAACCTGTTTCTCTTTCAAAGGAAGCTTGTCTTTGAATATTTGAAATCATTCACCTCTTCTTTTTAATGTGATACATATGTTTTAGAAACCTGTTTCTCTTTCAGAGGAAACTTGTCTTTGAACATTTGAAATCATTCACCTCTTCATTTTAATGTGATACATATGTTTTAGAAACCTGTTTCTCTTTCAAAGGAAGCTTGTCTTTGAACATTTGAAATCATTCACCTCTTCATTTTAATGTGATACATATGTTTTAGAAACCTGTTTCTCTTTCAGAGGAAACTTGTCTTTGAACATTTGAAATCATTCACCTTTTCATTTTAATGTGATACATATGTTTTAGAAACCTGTTTCTCTTTCAGAGGAAACTTGTCTTTGAACATTTGAAATCATTCACCTCTTCATTTTAATGTGATACATATGTTTTAGAAACAGCTGTTTCTCTTTCAAAGGAAGCTTGTCTTAAAACATTTGAAATTATTCACTCCAATGTGAAGAATAGGTTTCAACTGCATATGGTACATTTATAAGAAGCCTGTATTCGAGATCCTGCTTTGGCTGATTGTTATAGCAGGTTTTTTTTAGATGCCAAGGTTACTAGCCTTATGGACAAGCCTAAATAGCCACCTTTAATGACATGCAAAGAAGGTCACATCTGGGAAAAACATACTGATCAGACATGGTAGTCAGGGTGAGGCAACATGTACTGACCAAGACCCTCACCTCGGCTTCCTCGCAGCTCTTCCTGGAAACGGGCTGCTTTCATGGCAGCCTGGCTAGCGAGGTGAGGGATCGTCATGATCCCCGTAGTAGTGAGCGACACGCAGATGAAGACAAGCAAAGCACAACCACCTGGAGGACCCAGTTCCACCTTCATCAGCATGTTTGGGATGTAAGAAAAGCTATGACGTCCTTTTCAGGGCGGACAAAAGTGTAATTCTACGCATTGTGTGCATTCAACAACACCAACCCTGGTACTATTCTGGTAGATCCAAAACACGCTTTCTGACAATTTATTTCTTCAAGTAATTTTAAACTGTTGCTCCAGTTATTTCATTATAGAAAAGGTATTAGACAGTCTTATAACTCACTGGAATTTTACATTTCCAGATCTACTGTTATTGTTGCGCCAGTTACTTCATTATAGAAAAGGAAGTAGACAATCTTATAACTCACTGGAATTTCATATTTCCAGATCAAATGATCCTTTTAATATCCCCCCCCCCCCCCCTCCCCACAATCAAATAACCATTTAACCACAAACATGACTGGACTGAAACACACAAAGGAAAAGAAGAAGAGTGAGGCCAATAAACAAATACACATGAAACAACGTTTGAGGTTGAAGAGAAAAAGTTGAAATGGAAAATATGAAACCATATACATTAACCTATTTTGTACTGGAACACCAAAATGGGTTTATGTATTTTTAGATTGGAACACCAAAATAGGTTTATGTATTTTTGGACTGGAACACCAAAATAGGTTTATGTATTTTTAGATTGGAACACTAAAATAGGTTCATGTATTTTAGGATTGGAACACGGGGCTCAGTGGGTTCTAGGTAAGGTGTCCGCCTCGGGTGCCAGAGGTCGCGGGTTCAAATCACAATGGAGACCAAGATTTTTTCATGTGAATATTCTGGTAAAAATTCCGCTGATCTCTGGATAGTGAGATCGAACTCCCGTATTTTGTGTCGGGCATGTTAAAAATTCCTTGGCAGTTAATAATCAAAAAGAGTAGGCTTTACGGCCGCTGTCCGGACAAAATTCAAAATTCTAGTTAAAAATCTCCAAAAATTATTTGTACCTTTCCCCAGACCTAGTAAGCCGCATGAAGTTTTAAGATGCCTACTACGTATAGCCAAAGTCTTCAGTTACCTGGCAACAGACATTAACATGCCTGTTTGAATACCAGGATTCCAAGTAATCCATGGATTAAAACACACAAAGAAACAGACATGTGGAAAGACCAATAAACACAACAAATGGGAAGGCTGCATAGTGAAGTGGTTAGTGACGCAGCTCGTAACTCAAATACGCATATGTTCAGATTCAGCAAGGTAGTGCGACTTTAGTAAGTAAACCCATTAAAATGTGCGCTGGAAGTTGGATGCATTGGGTCATAAAGTGCAAAACATAGTATAATGCACTCCACCTTAGGAAACAATATGAATACAAACGCTTCTCCCCCCCCCCCCCGCCAAAAAAAAAACAAAACACAAATAACCAGAACAACAAACACAACTGCAGATTAAAGAGAGGAAGCAAAGATGGATAGAACACACTCAGCAACATGAATCCCAGAAAAAGATTGGCATAGGTAACAGACACTGCCAGCAGAGATGGAGTGTCAGACTTTACTGTTTAAGCTTTTTGTATGGTTGCCTTTTCTAATAGTAAGTCAGGTATCATTTTGTAGCAGCGTAGTCTGAAGCGAGACACTAGAGCAGAGCGAAATGGGTCCCTTTGAGATGGAAAAACAGGTGCTCAAATATTCTGCATATCAACACTCATGTGACAGACTCATCATCATCAAAATCTTTCAGCTCCCTGTGAAGCATAGAACCTTCAGCAAATGCTCATCAAGTCTTCCTGTCCTATACCATCCTTTCCAGGTTATGTCCACGTATTTCTTGCTACATTTAGGTTTGTTGCAAGCGCTCTTCTCCATGAGTGTAACTCTTCCTCTACTTCTCTTGTAACGGGGTATTCCAGAACAGTGACTGTCTTGTAATACTTCATCTGTTTTCCATAATGTGTGTCCTATACAATGCCAGTGCCTTCTTCTTAGTGATTCTATCATACAATTTGAATCCCTCTATTCAGCACAACATACCAGATGATAAATGATAGAATGCAGTATTGTAATGTCATCACATATACCGATTTACTGGTGCTACACAGCAAGATATCTGGATGGGGCTTCTCAGTTAGAGTTAGAGGTACAGTTGCTGCAAAGCAGAATGGGGCATACAGAACAACCTCCTCCAGTACGAGAATGAAGATGAGAGCAGTGACAACAGCTCTAGGATGGCTATCTGAGACTTATTTAACATTTATTGAAGTAAGACTCCCTACTTTGAAATGCTGGCTAAGGCATGAGTGAATGGCAATGGTAGAGATATTAAATCAGCCGAGGCTGGTGTCGATCTACTGCCCTGGTCATTTGTGGAGCGTGTAGCCTAGTTGACAGTGAGCTGAATTGCTAATACTGGGATTACACCCCCACAAGGGTTCAAAATCGCAGACGGACAGAAACAAATCTGGGCGTGGTTCATTCCTGGTACAAAATGCTACTCCAGTCAGCCCAGCTGTAAATGGGTATCTGAAATATGAGTTGGGGAAGGTATAAACAGCAAGAAAGGGAACTGGTCACCTCACCTCCCATAGGCTGTGGCTTAGTCCATGAAGAGTTATCTTCATCCTCCACTGCAATTGTGACCATCGGATTCATTTTTACCTTTAGGTATATGGATAGTGACATTTTAAATTCTATTAATGAGCGCCTGCTAGACGATAACACCACAATAGATGAATCATCAATTCACAGACTGCAGATCTTTGATGTCGAACGAGGTTAGAGCGAACTGAGGCACAACAGAGAGTGAAGTGCTGCCGAAGACAGATGTGTCGGACCGAAAGGTGCAAATATCGCAGTCAAGCTGTAAACTAGCGACACAACGCATTCCGTTAATCGGACTACATCCTGCTGCTTGCAAAGTCCTGTGGTCGGGACTTGGCAGTGGGTGATTGAGAACAAATGCAGAAGAAGGAGAAGAAGATGGTGAAGCAGAAATGTGAACAACCAACACCCTTCACTGAGAAGGGCTGAACGGTGCACCCGGAGTGCAGTGAAGTCAATTCTTCGGAACAGAACAGAACAGAACATTGATGAAAGCTTAAACTCCCAGTGACAAACTGGAAAGCAACACAGAAACACACAACAAGCTGCCTTGAATAGTCATACATTTGGTAGTAATGGCACACAAAAATGACACACAATATAAGTACAGCATAAAGAGGCAATAAAAAAACTTAGGCTTTGGATTGAAAACTTAGTAGTCCATCTTCTACCATGAGGAGTACGTGTCTTTTCTCCTTCATGGCTTACAGTTTTGTTTGTCTGTCCCATGTCCAACTCTTCTTAGTCGCTTAACTCATTCACTCCCATGAACCGATGTATCGGATTCTGGCTTTTTTTCAGAAAATTCAGGAGCCGACATATTTACTTTTGCAGCTGTGTTCACAAAATCACATATTTTCCAATCCTAGTTCTAAATGTTTGATTTTGGTTATTGACGGAAGTCCAGATTTTGTACTTTTCATTTCTGGAAGCGTTTACATAGGCATTCATTGAAAAAATGTTTTTATAGTACTTGAAAATCAGATGTTTTATTTTGGGAGGGCAGCCTTCAATCTAGCTAATGCCCCTTCAGCCAAACCAAATATAATATTTTTACAGTACGAGCTCGGTAATAGATAAATCATATTATTGTTAACGGTAGTGATGATGAAGATGTCGATCATTCTGATAGCAATATTTCAATTTCTTTATCTAGTCATAGTCCTAAGTTGAGCGATGAAAGTGAAACTAAATCTAGGAACGAAGCTCTCATTTTTCTCAAGCGCTAGTAGTAACAGTTCAACAATTCAGTAAAGGTTCAAGATTCTGCACCAGCCATGCTAGTGTCTGTAATATAAATGTGTGTGTATGCATATTTTGAATACAGCAGGAACATTCTTTTTGAGTGTGCATAAATTGTAAACACTCACGCTGGTGTTGATTGGTGCGTTTATTTCTTAACACGTTTTCAACTTCACATATCTTCAGTAAAATAGGAATACTGTGAAAACAACTGTACCAAATTGGGTGTAACTTTGAGAACATCTTCCTTTGTGGATTACTGTCAATAGAAAGTCCTTACATTATTTGTGCACTGGTTTAGAGCTAAATAATGTGTTGATGAGGGGAACATCTTTTATCATAATTTTTTCATTATTTAAACAAATAAAAAATGATTATGCAACTATTCACCTCTGTTTGTAAAATATATGTATTCAGTTGTATTCTGGACTCAATTATGAACAGTTTTGTAGATAATGTGTGCTATTTTAGAGAACATTTATTGAGGATAAATAGATCACAACTAAGGGATGTTGTGTTTGAGATTTACACAAGATAGAAATAATTGTTCAGAGGTCCAAAATATTTGGGAGTGAATGAGCTAATTCGTTCCAGTTTGGGCCAATTCTGTCCTTCAGTTCAAGGCAAGTGCCACGACTCTGTATGTCAAACGTTTTTTCTTCTAAATAAAATAAATGAATACAAATTGAACTAAAATGACTATAGAAAGATCTTAAGACGAATGACTCAATTATCTATGACATGAAGCATTCATAATAAAAATACATATTAATAAGAAGTGGCAATGTCACGAATGCAAAAGAAAATAATGCATAAAAATTATTTTGCTGTGCTCACGTTTCACAAGTATTTCTGCATAAACTCTCGCTATTATTACAACAGTCTTTCTTCTCTGTCCCTGTAAAAGTCTGAATGGGATGTTTGCTGAACATCCATGTGTGATTCAGATCTATGACCATTGGTCTCATCAAAATAATAAATAGTTTCTCAGGTCTTGACATTTTTTTGGAAAATTTCTCACATTTGCAAATACAGGTCGATTGGAAATAACTCTACTTTAAACTAAAGCTACATACGCTGAATGTCCATTATTATTTAGATCTCCTAACCAGCGAGAGTTCATTGCTCTTTAGCAATGGCAGACAGTGGTGTAATGATTCATATTTTGCTCCAATCTGACTGTAACTGATGTTTTGCATGCTCCCAATCTTTTCTTGCTAGACTGGAAAGGGTTTGCAATAAGCCTGGCATGGTGCTATTCTTTGATCCCCCATGAAATCACGATATGCCATGGCGTTGAATTAATATCTCTGCTCTTGAAAAGTGAGACGGCTTTTAAAACACTTTTATACTGGAACCCTAATATTCTATCAGGTACATCAGTACGAGATACCAAGGAAACAAAAGCTATCTTTCTGTTCTGAAAATCATCTGGTTAGCCCTCAGAGGATGCTGCCCCTTCTTCTTCTTCTGCGTTCATTCTCAATCTCTGGCTACTAAGACCTGAACAGGGCTTTGCAAGTAGCAGGATGTAGTCTGAAGAACGGCATGCATTGTGTCGCTAGTTTACAGTTTGACTGTGATATTTGCACCTTTCGTCTTCAGCAGAATGCTGTCCCTTAACTTCCTTGGTTTTACTTTTGGACTCACATTTGGCTATTAGTAGCAAGTTTGTGGGGTGGTTTCCTTCTTGCAGCTTACTAGGCCTTACTACTCTTGGGTGTCCTGCAGCCTCCAGACTTTCTGGTGCTGCCATTTAGCCTGCTAATAAATATATGACATGCACGCTGCCTTTGGCAACCATTAACCCTTTGAACCCGTGACACCCATGTATCGGGGTGTGTGTAAATGCAGCATTCCCCGAGCCACCCGTTTGTCGGTGTGACGGGTGGACCATTATTTTAAGACATAATTTTGGCTGTACTGCTTGGATGTTGGCCATTTTATAGTGACGTATACACAGTACATAAATTTCAGGAAATAATAAATATGGCGACACAAATATCCAAGTATGCCATCAGGATAATTTTTTGTTATGAAAAATGGTTTTAAAAATTCAGAAAATGGCCATTCTAAAAGGCTAACAACAGAACAAGTCTTTGAAAGTAATTTCAAGTATTTTGAGGCTGATAAATTTGGATTTAGATGTTGAATATTCTGAGAGAAAATTCTCTTGAGAGAATGGTACGAGAGAACAGTGATGGAAGGTATGCTGCCAGGCGAAAGAGGAAGGGGTAGACCAAGAAGACGATGGCACCAAGACATCCAGGAATTCCTGAGTATGATTGTGGTGGAGGCTGGAGTTTTGGCAAGGGAACGAGTTTCTTTCAGACAGACTGTGATGGGAGCGACGTTCTATAAAGGACATGCTACATGATGATGATATTCTGAGAAGTATCAGCTGCTATTTGAATGACAAAATGTGTGTGATTTGAATTATTATTCATTAATTAGGATCAAGCTAGATCTGTTCATTGGAGGACCATACTATGGCTTAGAGGGTATTCCACATCAACTTACATATCAAGAAAATTCGATGAATATATTCCACACTCTACTGAAAGAAGGAACATTGGAGATTAGCAGGTCAGTCAATTTTAGATAGAATAACTAAATTAGAGCACATAGTTTTGTCATAGTAAATAGCTTTACTCAAATGTCTAAATAGCGCATATTTTCTCAGGAGTACACAGGAATAGGATTTGATGGACTGGGCAGCCAGGGTACATAGGGTTAAGCTGTCATTGTGTGAGTTTGTGCTACAGGACATTTCCCATAATTACCTCTAGGAGGTATGTCAACATGGATGAGCACTTTTAATGTAATTTTAATTTTCAATGTATTACCACAAAGATCTAACAAAATAATAGGGCTCCTTCACAAGAACATCAGGCATAATGTTGATGTTTAACACATTGCACCAAACAAGTCCTGTAGCTTGTAATGCTGAGCTGAGAACCATTACTGCAGTGCAGGAAAAGCGAGCTGCACAAAAGGACAGAATGCAAGATGGCCCAATTTACTAACGCTGTTCATGTGTGCCCTAGGTGTGGTACAGTTTTTCACGCTCAGATCGGGCTGCAGAGTCATCTGCGGTCATATCTGACGCTGTCACCATCTTCACTTCGATGGGCAACTAACTAACTAACTAACTAAACTAACCTAACAAATCCAAAGTTCAGACATCAACTTGAAGACATCTAACAAAAGCAGAAGCCAGCTACAGGTTATTTATATATCCATAGAGCCTGACTTAGAACAGTTGTTGTTTGATGCTACACATGCCGAGCTGAATTAACTCTTTAACAACTCTTCTTACATCATGAGGTACACTTGAAAAATTTGACAGTGGTCCACTAGGAATTGTACGAGGGATGGTCTAAAAGTTTTGTGCTTTAGTATGAAGGAGTCAAGGCCTATAAATTGGTGTGAGCTTCAGTCCTCTATGTATTCACACTGCAAGGCAATCAATTTATACAATCTATTCATTATCTTCCTGATGCCCTGATTGTAAAACTACTCCGTCTAAGCCCAGAATCATGTCTCCAGTTCATTAATCAAGTTCTGAGAACGACGTCCACGAATCGGATTTTTCATGTTTGGGAACAGGAAGTCACAAGGTGCCAAGTTTAATGAGTATCGTGGACGGGGAATGATTTCATACCTGCACGTTTTTCTGGCGTCTAGGACTTGATTACTGAACTGAAAACATGGTTCCAATCCAAGACGCAGTTCTACAATCAGGGCATCAGGAAAGAGAAGAATAGATGGGAGAAGTGTATCGCCTTGCAAAGTGAATACATAGCAAAGGATTAAAGTTCACATCCATATTCAGTTAAGTACCTTGACTCCTTCACACTAAAGTGCACAACTTTTCTACCATTCCTCATACTTCATGTCTTTTTCCTCAACCATTTTTGCCTGTTATAGCAGTTTTCTCCACTCCTCTTGTACCCAAGGAAAGAAGACTGGGACTGTTTCTTATGTGTATAAAAGAACTTGTTCCTTCAATATATTCTCATTCATTATTTGCAGTGGCCTATGAGACCCTTACATTAAGAAAACCAGCTAAGAGCATTACAAGGCAGTCTTAGTTTCAGAATTCCAAGGGCAAGAGAAACTGAAGGAGACAAAAACACATTCGGGGAAGGAGAGCCGAACACATACATTAAAGAGATAATAAATATGTGGAGACAGCTGCAAATGATGACTCAGAGCAGGAGAACTTGGCATGCATTTGTTGATGACATATGCTTTGTTTGGGGCTTAAAGGTTTTCACTGATTAACTGCATTACCCCGATAAAACCAAAGAAACCCAAAAGAAATATCACTTTGAACACAATTCTAAGAAAACATTTTTTTTTTTCTGTTGACAAACATCTGTGAAAATGAAACAAACAAAATGAACAACTGTTGCAAATATTATTTACAAATAAATGTTTTTTCAAAGAAGACTGATTCTGTATAAACAAGTAATGCTATAAACAAAAATCTAGCATCATAAACCTACATCAATCAAAGCCAACCTCATCAAAAATGTAGAAAAACTATTATTAAATAAAAAGGTGGCTAAAGAACAGAAGATAGTCACACGGGCAAGTGTAGTTCAGATATAAACGTGCAGCATGCTGCAACAGTAAAATGAATGAAACGTAAGTTCAGACTAAGATGTATTAATCAGGGATACAGAACACTACAAATGAAAGCACCAAACAAATCATAACAATAATGATGAAAACAGATTCGGAGTGTACTTATCTAGGCCAACAAGGAGCGAAGAGTTAGTTAGTTGCCCATCGCAAGCAATGACGGTGTATCTTGCGCAGTATTTGGATTATTGTGAGGGGAAGAAACTCCACTGGTCATCAAACTCACTTTCTGGTCTCGGGCTTCTTTATACTAGTGGCAAGACATAAGACGAGACAACTGGAGGTAACACAGAATGCAGGCACTCTGGTCCCACCTCCCTTGAGAACAGGAGTCGCTTGAAACCTGTGGAATTCGATTGCCCACCATTCCCGTTCATTGCTTTGAGAGGCGAGTGCCTAACCTCAAGACAACATCACTCACTGTGTGAGCGATGTGTCATGGACATGTTGCTAACTGAGCTAGGGAGTCTGCGTGCCACCACTTCTGGCTTTTGCGAGCTCATCTGCTTTCTCATTTCCAAAGATTCCACAGTGAGCTGGAATCAGTGATGTCGCCCTATTTATTATTTCCGGAAATTTATGTACTGTGTAGACGTCACTATAAAATGGCCAACATCCAAGCAGTACAACCAAAATTATGTCTTAAAATAATGAGGGTGTCCATTGTTGTCTGTATAAATTCCCAGTCACATCAAGACCGGCACTGTCAGCAAACAGGATGCCAATCTCATGAAGTTCAGCCGGGAGCAAAGAGTCATCAGGACCAGGTTAAACATACTGATCAAGACCCCACCTCATGTCCTTGTTCATGCTTCTGAAAACAAGCTGTGTCAAAGCAGCCTGACCAACAAGGTGGGGATCAGCACTTTACTTCCCTGAGTTTACTACAGCCAGGAGGGCCCCCAGTCCACTTTCTCAAGTACACCTCATGATGTAAGAAGAAGAGCCACATAAGAAACATTACCAAGAGTTAACTCAGCATAAGTAGCTTCTAACAACATCCTAACCATTCCATCCTCTTCCTTTGAAAGAAAACGCAAAAGTGCAGCTTTGCTCAAGAACAGAAACAGGTGAGTGGAGACTTTTTCACCTGTAAATGTCTTAATCAATGATTGACAGCTAAGTGGGACCCAGAAAGGTAAAAAGTTGAACCACCGCAGCTTTAAAAGTATTTTGTAATAGATGAATAAAGGGGTAGCAGTGGCTGGCTGAGTGGTTTGAATGCTGGCCTTCTGACCCTGAGAACATTCAAATCCTCAATATGGCAAAGACTTTTTTTTCTATCGGAGGTGGAATAAAAACTTAGCCTGCACAGTTCGTGGTGACAGCAGAAGCAAGCAGCCTTTATTCTTTAGCCAAATAAATCCTCCCTGTGAACCTCTTTAATGGGAATTAACTGAGTATTGCCAAGGCCTGAAAGGGGATCAAAGAATAGTAACAATGTACACCTGCCTAGCATGTTGTAAGAGGCGACTAAGGAGGGAAGGCATGGGACTGGTTACAACATCCGGTAGGAACTTTAAGCCACAAAAACTTCAACAAATATGGATATACCAACAACAAAGTCATCCCACTAGTGAGATTTGGGTGTGTATTTATTAAAGACATGTGCTCCACAGGGGGCCGAAAGGTTTTGATGATGATAATGATTCATTTTTTTATTTTTAAAGGGATAGCAGACTAAAGAGGGTTGTGTCTGGAGCCAGTAACTGCATCATGTAAAACAAATTGTTACAGAAACCAGTTGTGCAATAACATACAAAAGTGATTTGATACAAGTTTTCTGTGAGGGAGCTGCTAGCTGCAGTGATGATTCTAAGCTACCTATAGAGGACAAAGGCAACAAGGAAAAGAAGAATCCAGGACTGGACAAACTGAAAACACAAGAAGAATTTAGGACTTGACAAACTGAACAAAGGAGAAGAATTTAGGACTGGACAAACTGAACACAGGAGAAGTATTTACGGCTGGACAAACTGAAAACAGGAGAAGAATCTATGAATGGACAAACTGAAAACAGGAGAAGAATCTATGAATGGACAAACTGAAAACAGGAAAAGAATTTAGGACTGGACAAACTGAAAACAGGAGAAGAATCTATGAATGGACAAAAAGAGGAGAAGAATTTAGGACTGGACAAACTGAAAACAGGAGAAGAATTTAGGACTGGACAAATGTGAAACAGGGCAGAAGAAGCTAGTTAACTAAGCTGAACATGTCTTTCTACAAAGAATTTGCCAGAGTGGTCTCCGAGAAGGTTATGTGTGAAAGAGACAAACATAATGACCACTGTCACCCTTAGAACATGCCATAAGAGGTGGCTAACATAGCATTCAAGTTCCTCTAAAGCTGAAGAGACTCCAAACTCCTGTCCCTGCATCATTCACACAATCCAAATTTCTGCAAAGATTTGAGTAACAACTGGAGTTTGAAAGAAAGATATAGAAACACTACCCTATACATGATACAAGAGAGTCAATAAATAATTATACTGGAGACCAGATGAAAGCAGAAACAAAACAATTAATTTCAGTCAGTCTTTGATGCAGAGAAATCTCTTGTCATCAACGAGTGACTCAAATTAATTTTAATGAAATATATCTAAAACATAATATCTAACATATGAGGGGGTTCAGTGGTCTCGAGGTAAGGTGTTCATTTTGGGTGTCAGATGTCGCGGGTTCGAATCACAGTGGAGACCAAGATTTGTTCACGTGGATCTTCTGATAAAAATTCATATGATCTCTGGGTTGTGAGATTAGACTCCAGTATTCATCTGGGATAACAGATGTCGAATCATCGTGGAATATCACTACTCTCCGTAGCAGGCAAGATCCTAGCGCGCTTACTGCTAAACAGGCTCAACAAACATCTTGAGCAAAGCCACCACCTCCCAGAAAGCCAATGTGGATTCAGAGCCGGAAGAGGAACAGTGGACATGATTTTTGCCGCTCGCCAAGTACAAGAGAAGTGTCGGGAACAAAATCAGGCCTTGTACATCACATTTATTGATTTGACAAAGGCATTTGATACAGAAAACAGAGGAGGGCTGTGGATAATAATGTCCAAGTTTGGCTGCCCCAACAAGTTCATAACCATATGAAACAGCTACACGAAGGGATGTGTGCTCGTGTACTGGACAGCGGTGCAATCTCTAAAACGTTTCTAGTATCAAACGGAGTAAAACAAGGATGTGTACTCGCCCCGACTTTATTCAGCATGATGTTCGTGGCCACGATGACAGAAGCCTTCAGATCACTGGAGCTTGGAATACCCATAAAGTACCGCACAGATGGCAAGTTACTCAATCCCAGAAGAATGAAGTCCAAAACCAAAGTGGCTGGCGACATAATCAGGGAACTTGTATTTGCTGACGACTGCGCTCTAATGAGCAACTCAGAACTGAACATGCAGGTTGGAATGGACCGGTTCTCTTCCTCATGCAAAAATTTTGGCCTGACCATAAATGCCAAAAAACAGAGGTCATGTACCAATCAGCACCAGGCATGCCGTACACAAAACCAGAGACTACAGTCAGTCACTGAATGTCGTAGACAAATTCACATATCTGGGCAGCAAGCTATCGAGATCTGTCAGCCTAGACGATGAGGTGGCAAGCAGAATAGCAAAGTCCAGCACAGCCTTTGCTAGAATGCGCTCGATGGTCTGGGCACGTCGTGGCATCAGCGTCAAGACCAAACTCAAATTCTTCCGTGCAACCATCATTCCAACCCTACTACACGCTTGCGAAAGCTGGACTGTATACTCTGGACATGCAAGGAGGTTAAACCACTTCCACACAGGTTGCCTGAGGCGAATATTCCACATCCGATGGCAAGATCGTGTCACTGACATCGAGGTTCTCTCAAGGGCTAACATGCCCAGCATCCATGCACTGCTAGAAAAAGCACGACTAGGATGGGCCGGACACCTCGTCCGTATGTCAGACGAGCGGCTCCCAAAGAAGCTTCTCTACGGCGAGCTGAGAGAGGGATAGCACGAGAGAGGGTGCCCAAAGAAACGTTTTAAAGATGGTCTGAAGGACTCACTGAAATGTTGCCAGATAGACACTGACACCTGGGAATGTCTTGCGCAAAACAGATCTGACTGAAGAAGCGCAGTCAAATCGGGTGTAGCTACCAGTGAAGACGACCGTGTTGTGAAAGCCCAGACCAGACGCGAGACCCGGAAATCCCGAACAGCGAGACCACCATCACCTTCTACAAACCTCGTGTGCCCGATATGTAGCAGATGTTTTCGTGCCCGCATTGGCCTGTTCAGCCACATGCGCACCCACACCCAACAGGGAAATCTGTGACAAGGATGATGTCGATGGTCCTCATTGACAATGATGGACAGCTATTATTATTATTCAGTGGAGAGCATGTTAAAAATCCCTTGACAGTTAGAAATAAAAAAGAGTAGGCTTAATGGTCACTGACCAGACAAAATTCAAAAACTCAAGTTAAAAATCTACCAAAATTATTTTTACCTTCCTCCAGGCCTAGTAAGCTGCAGGAAGTTTTGAAATACTTATTATGCATAAACGAAGCCTTAGGCTACCTGGCAACAGACATTAAGATGCATGTTTGAATACCAGTATTCCAAGTAACATATAAAACAGAAATAATAAATGGGGCAAACAAAATAATATTTTCTTTGTATAAAATAAATGCTGCTTCTAGTTACTGTGCATTCTGGTATAACATGCCAGGTTCCAAGTAGTTAACTTTGACCTTTATTCATACTGTTATTGTACAAGGCCACAGAATGTTTCTGAAGTGGGATGACCAGTTCCCTTCCTAGCTGCCTTTTCTTCCCTAGCAGTAAGCCAGGTACCCATTTACAGCTAGGTGGAATGGAAAGTGACATAATGGAAGTTGAGTCCTGCACTGGGGGGATCGAAGATGCACAAATGAATGAGCCGACATTAAGCCAGTGTAGTTATTGAAGACATGTGTTTCACGTGAAGCAGAAAAGTTTGGATTGATTGACATGCCCCACTATAACCAAATAGGCTGATTGAAATCGATATATCTTCAGTTGTTGAAATTGATATATCTTCAGTGGTTGAAATCGATATTTCTTCAGTGGTTGAAATCGATATTTCTTCAGTGGTTGAAATCGATATTTCTTCAGTGGTTGAAATCGATATATCTTCAGGGGTTGAAATCGATATATCTTCAGTGGTTGAAAGTGATATATCTTCAGTGGTTGGAAGTGATAAATATCTTCAGTGATTGGAAGTGATATATATCTTCAGTGATTGGAAGTGATATATATCTTCAGTGATTGGAAGTGATATATATCTTCAGTGATTGGAAGTGATATATCTTCAGTGGTTGGAAGTGATACATCTTCAGTGATTGAAATGATACTGGTATATCACCAGTGACATGGCATAACACTGACCACGGTTAGGTGGTTTGTTTGGAGCAGCATAGATGGCACCTAACAGGCTGTGGGTCTACTTTGCTCTAGTGTTTGGAGTCTATTGAAATGAGCTAGCATATCAGTTAACCACCTTCCATAAGCGATTATCCCAACGAAGTAGAGTATTAAGCTGCTCGAGCCTAGCCCTCTAAGCAGGAAATCCTCCTCCCGGGTACATCCAGCTCATATCAGAGCTGGGACCTGCATAGGGGCATCTATCCCTGTAGAAGTACAGGTCGACTAAGAACCTCAGAACCTAAGTCAAAAGTTACACATCTTCAGTGAAAAGAAATGACATATCTTCATCAAAAGGAAGATTAACTTTTAATCTCAATGACACTTAACTTAATTAGAAGACTCTGCAGAGTCTGTATACAACCAGTTTCATTTACATTCACTAGATCTAAAAAAAAATAAGTATCAAATTTATTCTTGAATGCATTAATTGGCTCTGCCTCCACTATTTCCTGTGGTAATGCATTCCAAGAATTCACACCTCTCTGACTTAAAATATATTCTCTAATTTCTAATCTAGACCTTTCTTGAATTAATTTGTAGCTATGCCCTCTTGGTCTTGTAGGCGGCTGTATTTTGACAAACTTTGTATAGTCTAATTTATCCTTACCGTTGATTGTCTTATAAACCTGTATTAAGTCACCTCGAATTCTTCTCTTTTCTAGATACTTTGACCTTTGGTAGTATGAATTTCTTCTAACTGTAACTTGTCAATTTGGGGTGGACTTTTCAGTGCAATTTTCAACATGTTAAAAATATATGGTATATTTATCACATTTGATATGCCAAACATAAACACACACAAAAATAAAACAACTTTTTTTTTATCGGGAAATGGGGGGAACTACAGATTTCATATATAAAATATGTATATATATAATATTTTCCATTTTCTTTTTCAAAGCTGTGTGCTGCCGCAAATCTACACAAGTACTTGTTTGAGCATTGCACGTATAGCCGTCCGCAATCCTGTGGCCAGTTCAAAGCCTGTGTATGGTGCACCAAGAGGTGGAACATGTACAAATGCAGTACAATCTTTGTTTGTGTGTAAGGACAGAAAGTATGTGAAATCACAGAGATATCTGTAATGAAAAGAAAGAAACAAATCTAGGATAAAGCTTCAATCAATATGTTATGAACATGTACAAATGCAGTACAATCTTTGTTTGTGTGTAAGGACAGAAAGTATGTGAAATCACAGAGATATCTGTAATGAAAAGAAAGAAACAAATCTAGGATAAAGCTTCAATCAATATGTTATGAACATGTACAAATGCAGTACAATCTTTGTTTGTGTGTAAGGACAGAAAGTATGTGAAATCACAGAGATATCTGTAATGAAAAGAAAGAAACAAATCT
Source organism: Ariolimax columbianus (assembly GCA_036924085.1). Lineage (NCBI taxonomy): Eukaryota > Metazoa > Mollusca > Gastropoda > Stylommatophora > Arionidae > Ariolimax > Ariolimax columbianus. The sequence continues at coordinate 89,182,826 of JAVGWX010000003.1, forward strand.
AGGATAAAGCTTCAATCAATATGTTATGAACATGTACAAATGCAGTACAATCTTTGTTTGTGTGTAAGGACAGAAAGTATGTGAAATCACAGAGATATCTGTAATGAAAAGAAAGAAACAAATCTAGGATAAAGCTTCAATCAATATGTTATGAACATGTACAAATGCAGTACAATCTTTGTTTGTGTGTAAGGACAGAAAGTATGTGAAATCACAGAGATATCTGTAATGAAAAGAAAGAAACAAATCTAGGATAAAGCTTCAATCAATATGTTATGAACATGTACAAATGCAGTACAATCTTTGTTTGTGTGTAAGGACAGAAAGTATGTGAAATCACAGAGATATCTGTAATGAAAAGAAAGAAACAAATCTAGGATAAAGCTTCAATCAATATGTTATGAACATGTACAAATGCAGTACAATCTTTGTTTGTGTGTAAGGACAGAAAGTATGTGAAATCACAGAGATATCTGTAATGAAAAGAAAGAAACAAATCTAGGATAAAGCTTCAATCAATATGTTATGAACATGTACAAATGCAGTACAATCTTTGTTTGTGTGTAAGGACAGAAAGTATGTGAAATCACAGAGATATCTGTAATGAAAAGAAAGAAACAAATCTAGGATAAAGCTTCAATCAATATGTTATGAACATGTACAAATGCAGTACAATCTTTGTTTGTGTGTAAGGACAGAAAGTATGTGAAATCACAGAGATATCTGTAATGAAAAGAAAGAAACAAATCTAGGATAAAGCTTCAATCAATATGTTATGAACATGTACAAATGCAGTACAATCTTTGTTTGTGTGTAAGGACAGAAAGTATGTGAAATCACAGAGATATCTGTAATGAAAAGAAAGAAACAAATCTAGGATAAAGCTTCAATCAATATGTTATGAACATGTACAAATGCAGTACAATCTTTGTTTGTGTGTAAGGACAGAAAGTATGTGAAATCACAGAGATATCTGTAATGAAAAGAAAGAAACAAATCTAGGATAAAGCTTCAATCAATATGTTATGAACATGTACAAATGCAGTACAATCTTTGTTTGTGTGTAAGGACAGAAAGTATGTGAAATCACAGAGATATCTGTAATGAAAAGAAAGAAACAAATCTAGGATAAAGCTTCAATCAATATGTTATGAACATGTACAAATGCAGTACAATCTTTGTTTGTGTGTAAGGACATAAAGTATGTAAAATCACAGAGATATCTGTAATAAAAAGAAAGAAACAAATCTAGGATAAAGCTTCAATCAATATGTTATGAACATGTACAAATGCAGTACAATCTTTGTTTGTGTGTAAGGACAGAAAGTATGTGAAATCACAGAGATATCTGTAATGAAAAGAAAGAAACAAATCTAGGATAAAGCTTCAATCAATATGTTATGAACATGTACAAATGCAGTACAATCTTTGTTTGTGTGTAAGGACAGAAAGTATGTGAAATCACAGAGATATCTGTAATGAAAAGAAAGAAACAAATCTAGGATAAAGCTTCAATCAATATGTTATGAGAGCAATACCAAATTACATACCAAATTACACAGTCAAAAACTCACTGCAATATATATTTTTATTAAGAACACATGCACAAGCAGGAATGATATCACTTCTTAATTTCTCAACACAGTCCCAATCAGTTTCAATGCAGGTGTGTCAGCATTTCCCTAATGCCTGGGAAGAGGAGACTAATGTTTGGTCAGGCAAAACTTACTGATCACACAATGTTAGCCAGAGTTAGGTAAAAAAAATATATTGACCAAGACCCCACCTAACTTCAATGAGGTTTTACCTGGAAATAGATCTTTTTGATGGCAGTCTGGTTAATGAGGTGGGACATGATCCCCGTAGTAGTGAGCAAAACACAGATGAAGCCAAGCATAGCACAATCGCCTAGAGCAGTGATTCCCAACCATCAGTCCTCGGACCGCTGCTGGTTCACAAAAATTTCCTGCCAGTCCACAAAAAATAGGAAATTGCTGCTGAACCATTTATCTATTTACTGCTCGAATTTGGGTTATTTTAAATGGCTATAGAATTTTCATTTGATAATATCAGCAACAACAACTAATAGACAAAACAAAATATCAAAATTATGGGATTTGTTATCTGTCTGAACTGCCTGCGAAAAAGGGTTACTATTCTCACCAGTCCACGAACAATTTTTCCTATTTCCACAGGTCGCGAACAAAATTTTCCTGTTTTCGCAGGTCCATGATTGTAAAAAAGTTGGGAAACACTTGCATAGTGGATCCTGGTCCACCTTACTCGAGATCTGAAGAAAGTTACTGCAACCTACCACTTAAAGTCCTTTTCAGGGGTCATAAAAATAGTAAAGCTACTTATCGTGAGAATTCATTCAACAACAACACTAATAACTTAACTTTAACATTTTTATACTGGCTTAGAAGACTCACCAGAGTCTGTATTAATGGCAGGATACTGCGCTTAATTAAATTAATACTGACTGACTGGGTAGCTACATATGCACTGCCTCTTTCAATTGATCGTCGGTACTGAACTTCTTGCCACAGAGGGGTTCAAACACATGATAATAATATAATATTTTGTGCGAGGTCTGGTGAATATGATTTATCACAGATTTAACCATTTGAACCAGTTATACCCATATTCGGTGTGTGTATGTGTAAATACTCCACTCCTTGAGCCACCCGTTTGTCAGTGTGACTGATGGACCATTATTTTAAGGCGAATTTTGGGCTGTACTGCTTGGATTTTGGTAACCATAATAATATAGTGATGTCCTACACAATGCATGCATTTCCAAAAATAACAAATATGGTGGCGCAAACATATTGAGGCATGTCTTCATAAGGATTTTGATGATTTTTGTGATGAAGGGGCAGTTTGATAATTCAGGAAATGGCTGTTCTATAAGCCATTGAAAGTATTTTCAAAGATTTTTATGAGGCTGATAAATTGGATTTGTGTGGTGAATATTGATCGTGCTTAACAAAATCTATTAGAATTCATGGAGAATGTTACTAAAATGATAGATAGAGGGGAGCCATTGAATATTATTTATCTAGATTTTGCAAAAGCCTTTGATAGAGTATCTCATCAATGATTATTTAGAAAGTTTAAATCACATGGACTAGTGGGGAAGTTGCCAAATGGATTGAAAATTGGTTAACAGGAAGAAGACAGAGAGTGGGCATAAATGAGTACTCTGAGTGGTGTGAAGTAAAAAGTGGAGTGCCACAAGGCTCAGTTTTGGGACCAATTTTGTTCATGATATAAATAAACGATTTGGACATTGATGTGAGATCCATGGTTGCAAAATTCGCTGATGACACAAAAACTATGCAGTAGTGTCTCATCTAAAGCAGAAGTGGATATATTGAGGTCAGATTTAGATACAATTCTAGAATGGTCTGTAAGCTGGCAAATGAAGTTTAATGTAGATAAATGTACAGTCATCTACATGGGTAGATCCAATATGGAACATAATTACAGAATGAACGAGAACAATATTAGAAGGATAGAAAAGGAAAAGGACCTAGGGGTTATAATAGATCATACAGGTAAGGTGAATGAGCAAGCCCAGGTAGCAGTGAAAAGGGCAAATGCAATGTTAGGTATGATAAAAAGAAATATTAAACATAGGTGCAAGATAGTGATAGTCAAACAGTATAAAGCATTAGTTAGACCTAGATTGGAGTACTATGCACAGGTGTGGCGTCCTTATCATAGAGGTGATATAAACATGCTGGAAAGGATACAAAAAAAGAGCGACATAGCTTATAGTGGGATTCCCGAATTACAGTTATGATGAAAGACTCAGAAAAACCGGCCTACAGTGTCTAGAAAAGAGAAGAATTCGAGGTGAGTTAATACAAGTTTATAAGATAATCAAATGAACAGATAAAATAGACTATAACAACCACCTACAAGAACAAGAGGGCATAGCTACAAATTAACTAAAAGAAAGGTCCGATTAGATGTTAGGAAATATTTTTTTAGTCAGAGTGGTGATGAATGCGTGGAATGCATTGCCACAGGAACTAGTAAAGGCAGGGACAATTAATGCATTTAAGAATAGATTGGAAGCACACAGCTTTTAGAGTAAGGTAATGTAAACAGACTCTGCAGAGTTGTCTAAACCAGTATAAAGACGTTTAGTTAAATTTAGGTTATTCTTGAAAAGATAAGCGATTATTTTAATCACGACATGTGTCATTCTGATATCTTTGGTTATGATCAAGCTAGATATGTTCCTGTTCATCAGAGGATGAAACTATGATCCAGATGGGGGTGGGGTGGGGAGGGGGGGGAATGTATCAAGTATACATGATGGTCTCCAATAAATGTATTCAACAATCCACTGGTTATAACAAGTAGGGATATTGGAGAAGATCAGGTCAGTCAATTTGAGATAGAATAATGAAATTAGAGGCATATAGTTTTGTCATAGTAAATAGCTTACCCCAAATGTCTACCTTGTGTGTATTTTCTCAGGAACACTGAGGAATTGTATTTTACAGAGTTGGTAGCTAGAATTCAAAGGGTAAATGAGCATCCAGGTGTGAGCTCAGTGCTGAAAAGCATTTAGATCTGTAAACGGCTGAACTCCAAGCCAACTGTAGGATATCCATTCGAGGGAATTTCAAATCAAAATAGGACTTTTTGTCCTAGTTCTACCTGAATGGGTTATAGCGTGCTGGAACTACTATCATTAGTTAGGGGCACTTGTGTCATATTACTACTAGATGGCCCACTAACCATGGGCCAGCCATGTGACAGATAAATAAAAATGGCAGACAACAGTGTTGGCGCTTGCATAGTACAGCGTGTTGTGATGAAATTTCTTGTGAAAAAAGGTGTGAAACCTGCGGAAATTTACAGAAGACTGCAGAGACACTCAGCCACAGTAAGATATTTGAATGATGTAAACGTTATAGACTTCCGTACATCCATGAGTTATGATCCCAACAGTGGTGGCTCTCAACCCACCAGTCAATCCTGTGAATATCCAGATTTTGGAATGCCTTATCCTGGAAAATCGGTGCACAGCCTGTTGCGAAATTGCACAAGAGGCAAGTCTTTTTTGGGGTATTTTATACATGAACATTTGTATTTTGAAAGGTTAGTTGACATTGGATGTCAAGACAGCTTTCTGTTTTTGACCGGCAGAGAAGAGTTCAAGCCTGCACTTAATAGAAGGAATGTTTTGACATGGAAAGGCATCACTTTTTTAATCGATTCATCTTACACACCAGACCTCGCTCCAAGCGATTTCCATCTGTTTGGACCCCTAAAATCATTCCTGGTAGGTCAGCATTTCAGAACTGATGACGAAGTGAAACAGGCTGTCCTGGATTGGTTCAGACATACTGACAAATCTTTCTATGCTGAAGTTTTTCAAGCATTACTTAAACGCTGGGATAAGTACAGATACACTGCAGGAGATTATATAGAAAAATAAATGGCATTTTTACTATTTGAAACTAATTTTGTTTTTCTTACTGACTTGATTTGATTTGAACGCTCCTTGTACATTTGTGTGATCTTGGGAGCAAAATAATAGTTTTCCAGATGCCGTAATTGGGGAATGAGATGGATGTGCATACAGATAACACACAAATTCCTAAAGCTAAGACCACTTTAAGAAAATAAAACATGTTTTAGTGCAAGCTTTCTGTAAAGGACCAAATGCAATGGTGTCTCTGTGCTACGCATGGAGTTTTGATTAAGACGAATTATACGCATAGCTAACATGAACACAAACTGCAGCTGGTTATTAATAGTACCTTCCTGCGTCGTGTGACACCACCGAGCTCACTTTGTGGTTGGCTGTATTGACGTCTTCACATACTATGGACATGTTGATGCCAGATATAATGACATTATGGCAGCTCCGGTCGACACACATACGAGTGCTGGGCACCATTCCCTGGACATCATCTCGATCATAGCCATCATTGTGTGCCTGTTGCTCCAGTGTAAGTTCATTTGCTACACCTGATACCCCAACGTGCACCATCAGCTGTTGATATAAATAGTATTTTCAAGGTAACAGCCAGTCCCAAAGAAACAATGTTCATCGGAGATAAAGACAATTCTTCATGTACTAAGCTGCAGCCTATGTGAGGTGGGGTGGCCAGTTCCCTCCCTCGATTTATTTACCTTCCCCAACTCATATGTCAGGTACCCTTTTACAGCTTGGTCGACTGGAGGAGTGATTGTACCAAGCACGAACCACATTCCAGATTTTGTTCACATTTTACATCATTTATAAAGAAAGCGTAATGGTAGTACCAAAACAGTTTCTGCTGGTGGGGATGAAAGAAATTAAACGTTTCTAGGTAAGAAGGGGTACCCAGTTCCCTCCCTCCCTTAACTTGTCCCAGTCTGCCTTTATTTTGTTGAATTGTGTCTTACAGTCGACGGCAGGTGCCGTATCTCTATATGTCAAAAAGTAAGATGCGACTGTGTGACATGGCATAACACCGGCCATGGTTAGGTGGTTTGTTAAGAGCAGCATAGATGGCACCTAACAGGCTGCGGGTCTACTTTTCTCTAGTGTTTGAGTCTAATAAGATAGACTCGTACATCGGTTAACCGAGAAGGGATCGAAGAGGGAATGCTAACCCAGTACTAAAAAAATGCTTGCTGAAGTCGGATGTGTTGGACCGAAAGGTGCAAATATCGCAGCCAAGCTGTAAACTACGACACAACGCATTCAGTTCTCTGGACTACATTCTGCTACTTACCCTTTCAGGGTTTAGTAGTGGGAGATTGAGAACAAACGAAGAAGAAGAAGAAGAAACTGTATTCTGCCCACCTTTAAGCCTCATATCCCATACTCCTCCATCACCGCCCAGATTTCTCTCAACTCAGTAAAAAGCTTTCTCTTTGTCAATGAATGCTAAGTTGAGGTGCTCATCATATTCAATCGTTTTCTCATACATCTGTCTTAGGTTAAATTAAGCATCAGTGCACCCCTTGCTTTTGAGGCAACCAAATTGGGCATTGTTGAGCTGAGGTTTAGCAATCAGTCATATTCTCTGTTCAAGAAGTTTTACATTCATCTTCACTGTATGACGACAGCAAAATACCCCTATAGGTGTCACAGTTTGGCTTTGAACCCTTTCCTCCCATGTGGGTACTATTATAGTCTGCTGCCAGTCATCTGGGACTCCTCTTTCCCTCCACACCATTGTGAATATTCTTTTTAGCCCCAGCACTCCTGTCTGCCTACATTACCAGATTGGCTCAGTAGGAATGCTGTCTTCACCTGCAGACTTGTTCTTTGCACTGTTTTTAAGTATTCGTTCCACCTCTTGGATCAGTATGTCTGGCTCTAGGTGGTCTGTGTGGCGAGGTACGAATGGCACTCACCCCGCTGTACCACTTAAAGAAGGTCATGGAAGTATTCCTTCCATCTCTCCTCTCGAGCCTCTTGAGATTATGGAATTTTTGCCACTGTGAATGATTGATGTCAGGTGGTAACTACCGTCCCCCAGTTTCATCGCTTTTGAATATTTACATGTAATTATTGGTCTGATCAAATAAATAATATTTTGGGTCTTGAAATCAAAATTCCATTGTGCAGAATGTATGTCTTTAACACATTCAATATATATGTAGATATCGACCAATTGTTGAGAACATTTGGGGGACTTGAGTGGTCTCGATGTAAGATATTGGCCTCAGGTGGCGAAGGACACGGGTTATAATAACATGGAGACCGGGATTTTTTCACGTGGGCTTTCTCGTATTTCCTTAGATCTCTGGGTGGTAGAGATTGGACGCCTGTGTGCAGTGTCGCGCACGTTAAGAATCCCTCGGCAGTTGGAAATCGAAAAGAGTAGGCTTAATGACCGTTGCCCGAGAAAAATTTAAAATTATGTTAAAAATCTACCCAATCTATTACAGGATCCTATTATCTATTATCAGTTGACATTCATCACAGAATGCAGGCAGTGTATGGTGAATCAAATTACTGCATCAATTTTGGCGATGCTATCTTCTGACGCAACAATATGCGCCTGACCTGGTCTCGAAAGATCTTCTGTTAACTCACGTCCTTCTTTAAGCATCGTTGTCCAGTTCTTCACTGTTGTCTTCGGCACACTTTTGTCACCATACACTGCCTAGATTCTGCGATGAATGTCAACTGGTCGACATCCTTCAGCTGTTAGAAACCGAATCACCGCTCGCTGATCAACTCTGGACGGATTCCGTATCACTCCTGCCATGTTTTCAGCGGTCTACCGAGGAAACTATGAGTCAAAGGATAATGAAATTTTGCAAACTTGACATGCGCATCGTACGTATGTTCACTTGGTGCAGTTAGGTCCGGTTTCATTTGAACATGCCTCTTATGATACACAAATAATAGAGTCAATATCATGCTTTACCAGGGATTGGCAGAATAACAACTTTCTTTCACTTGTGGAACTGACAGACTGGGAGAACATGCTCAAGAAAAACAACATAAAATAACTGCACCACTTGAACGCACCACTGGCTTATGTTTCTTCCATAGTTGAGGGATGATCTTCTTCACCTCATCATAGATGACAGGAACTTCATAAATGAAGAGCTCAACTTGATCAATGTCAAGGCCTAGCTTCGCCAATTCTTGTACTGTAACCCAGCTCGCGTTTACTTTATGTCCTTTAAACGGTCCAAAACCTGTGAGGAAATAATTATATTACTTGTGATGTGTGATCAAATGCCTAGTTCTATCGGAGATGGACAATAAAGTTGAAGGTACCGTGTACAATCCGTGCATGTGAAATAACCCTTGGCAGTCGAGCATGGAAAAAATGCAGGCTGTTGGCTAGGCCAAAAAATAAAATTCAAAAATTCCTAGCCAATATTCCACCAGAGTATTTACTCAGCATTGTGCAATTGTCTGTATATTTAAACGATCCATTCTTGGAATTACATAGAGGGACATAGTGTTCCGCCAGGGTCTTTGTGTATGGCAAGAACAAGAATACCACCATTGCCCCACAGAGAGCATGTCGTAAGACTAACTGTGTGACCTTCCCATAACGCCGGCCATGGTTAGGTGATTTGTTAAGACTAGCATAGATGGCGGCTAACAGGCTGCGGGTCTACTTTGCTTAAGTGTTTGAGTATATTAAGATGGATTCACACATCAGTTAACCACCCTCCGCAGCACTAATCCAAACGCAGCAGAGTAATAAGCTGCTTGAGCCTAGCCAGCTAAGCACGAAACCCCCCCCCCCCCCCCCCTACATCCAGCTCACCATAGAGCTGAGACCTGCACAAGGGCATATGCCCTTGTAGAAGTACAGGTCGACAAAGAACTAAGATATTCCACCTACCTTGCCTTGTAAGTTGCAGGAAGTCAAATCGCAAAAAGAACGTACTATGGATAGCTTTAGCTGCCTGGCAATAGATTTAAATATCAGCATTCCAAGAACTATCTGTTATTTACTTTTCTAGCTTGATATTCAGTGAGATATTCATTGTTGTTATAGGTTTCAATAAGATCAAACATATCAGCTATTGAAAACCCAACTACTAGGCCACAAAAAAAAACATTTACCAGACCAAGCAAAATCCTTCTACCAGACCAAGCAAAACTCATCTACCAGACCAAGCAAAACATCTACTAGACCAAGCAAAACCCATCTACCAGACCAAACAAAATCCTTCTACCAGACCAAGCAAAACCCATCTACCAGACCAAACAAAACTCATCTACCAGACCAAGCAAAACCCGTCTACCAGACCAGGCCAGGCAGTGTCGTGTCGTACCAATTCGGACCTAGGTCTATCAGCAGACCATCTCGCCATCATATGGGCGGCGGATGCGTGGTCGTGTATAATCATATGGTCACCAAAATGTCGTTCTGAGTGTCCATCTGTTATCTGGCATGCACATCACATCGCCAGTGGTATTTGCGAGATAACACAGCCTCCACGACATCTCGAAATAGAGTGTGTTCTATGATTTTAGCAATGTGGATTCGATCTCTGATTGAGATTACATTGCTAGCTAGGTAATGCGTAAGTTTCTCTGCATTCACGTTGCATAGATTCCACACTTCCCATCCGTAGATCATGGCTAGTATGACTGCAGAATTGAAAAGGTGTGCCCGTGCCATGGTTTCTTTCGGCCGTCGTGCCTTCAAACAAACTATTTTTCAACAGTTACCACTCTTGGCTATACATTTTCTCTAACGATGAACAAGAGCATACATGCTGCGCTTGTACAAATTTGCACTCAGATCTACACATCAAATAGGCCAAACACTTGACAGAAACAGTCAAATTTACAGATCAGATAAGTGGTAATTGTAACCATCAATACAATACAAGCAAGCACACCACTATTCACACATTCCTCACACTGTAAGTTCAACAACACAGCTACAAAACAAAGCATACAGTATACAGATAATATCATCTCATTCTATTATAGATGAATGACACATAAATAGAACAAATATAACACCAGGATGTACTTGAAAATACAATACAGGAGAAAACAAAGTCGCTTACATAGAGATACAATAAGACAAGCAAGGATAATAAGAAAGCATCAAATTAACCAAACAGAAGGAGAGAAAGACTAACATCTGGCCAGGCAAAACATGCTGATCGGACATGTTAGTCAGGGTAAGGCAAAATATACTGACCAAGACCCTCACATTGACTGTCATGTAGTCCATCCTGGAAACGGGCTGTATTCATGGCAGCCTGGCTAACGGGGTTACTATCGACATGATCTCTGTAGTAGTGAGCAACACACAAATAGGGCCAAACATAGCACAAACATCTGGAGGATCTCTGACCACCTTCACCAGCACGCTCAGAATGTGAGGAAACTACAACAAACCGTCACTCAACATCTTTTTCAGGGCACACAAATGGGTAAATCTACTCATTGTGGGCATTCAGCAACAATAACCAAACAAAATGACACATTTTCACCCTGCTTAATACAACACATTACAAGACAAACTAAAATAATGCCAACACTACAAGTTTAACAAGCCCTTGTGAGAACAAGGTTAGACACTGTAATGTAGAAAACAAAAAGCAAATAATATCTAACAATAGAACAAAACATTCAGAAGAGCAGACATGGTAGAGAAAATAGTAGACGTGAAGAGGATTGCACACACAGATTCAATGAATATAACCAGTGCTTTTTCTAGGTATACCCATCTTTGCAAACTTAATAAAGAAAACAAAAAACTTGTGCAGAGTGATGCCTAGTCAACAGTGAGCTGGCTTGCTAGATTGGGATTACAGTGTGTCAGAATTTGAGTTCACAGACGGACAAGATACAAAATTTGGATCATGGTTTGTGCATGGTTCGACCGCTCCTCCAATCGACCCAGTAGAAATGGGTACCTGACATTTGGAGTTGGGGAAGGTAAAAACAGCAAGGAAGGGAACTGGCCAGCGCACCTCGCATAGGCTGCACTTAGTACATGAAGAGTTATCTTCATCACCCATGGCAATTGTTACCATGGGACTGGCCTTTTTACCTTTTTATAAACTTGACTTTGATCCTACTGTTTAAATACTTCAGGATATTGAAGCTAACAAAAATAGGGGAAAAAAACAAACTATGTCCACCTTTTTTTCTAGAAAAAAAGGTACTGAATATTAACACACATTTTTTTAAACATTCTATAAGGGAAGACACACAAAACACAGGTTCAGAATATTTTCATATAAAGAATCAAGAAAACTTCCCACTAAGGAGAAATTTGTCCTGTATATAGACTTAACACTCGCGGACATAACAAATGCAATAAACAAGATGCAAAAAGACAAATCATCTGAACCTGATGGACTCACATCAAAATTTTACCAACACTGTTTCCCTATCCTAGGACCTCTCCTACCTAGAAACTAACAAAATGTATCAAATATCACCCCAATACCAAAAGATAATGCAGAAAAACACAACTTAAAAACTACAGACTAACATCCTTTTTAAATGTAGACTACAACATTTTAACTAAAACTTTAACAACTAACCTAAAATCATTAGTGCCAACATTCATACATGAAGACCAACAGTGTGGTGTACAAGGTAGAAGCATACATCAACTCACACATTTCTTCTTCTTCGTACACCATCAATTTGAATTTGTTCAAAGAAAGCAGTGGTCATCCTGAGGCTGTCGATACTGCCATAGAAATTGTCTAGTGCTGGCACTGGTCATGGTCACATGTGCTTTCTCTGATCCTCATATGTTTGGAACTTTAGCAGATGCTCGGGGGTCATTTTCCCCATACCACAAGGGCATTCATCAGTAGCACCTATCTTCAGTTCAGAATAGATGGTACCTCAATATGTTAGGGCACGTGTGAAATCTGAAGACTGGCACGTGTGAAATTTGTCTATGTACAAGGGACTTGTCATGAGTCTTTACCCTGACCATGAAGGAGTAGGAGGAGAAAGTTGAAATTTGGCATAGTGCTTATTCCTTCTCAATGTATCTCAATGTAGCCACCACCTGAATTTATACATTTCTGCCATCTCTGCATGACCTTGAAAAGACCTTCAGAATAAAGTAACCTATTTTTCTAACTAAACCAATTATCACAAGCCAGTATGACATCTTTGTCACTTCAAAATTATTTCCTTTCAGCTGTTTTTTAAGTTTTGAGGAAAAAAAGTCTGATGTCACGAAATCCTAAGAATCTGGTAGGTGTGGAAGAATTTCAATATTCAAATCGTTGGCTGTTTGCAGCACAAGCCTTGCTTTATGGGAGGGCGCGTTGTCTTGAAGCAAAGACAGAATTTGAGTTTGCGCTATCCCTCGTTTTCTGGTCACAGTCTTTCTTAGTTTGGTAAGGAGATCTGCATAATATTGCACATTAACCGTGTTGCCACGAGGCAGATAATCTTTCAATATAACACCTTTGACGTCCCAAAAAACAGTCAGCATCACTTTTCTTGCAGATTTCTGTGATCTTAGCTTGACATGTGTTGGTGAGCCCCGGGTTTTCCATTGCATGTTAGAAATTTTGGATTCTGGGTCATAATGGTGAACCCAAGTCTCATCTACTGTCACCATGGTCTACAACATGTTTTTTGACAGACACATTTTGAGCAACTGGCCACAGCAACCAACCCTCGTTTGTTTCTGTTCACATGTCAGCAGACACAGGACCCAGTGAGCACACACTTTTTTCATGTTCAGTCTGTTGTGTAAAATTCTAAAAACTGTACTTTCATTCAGTTTTGCTGACCTAGATATCTCTGCAATTGTCATTTTCCTATCCTGGTCATTGATTTTCTTAACTCTTGCAGCATTTTCATCGCTGCACTCTGAAGATGGTCTTCCTGATCTTAGAAGATCAGCAACATGGGAATGGTCACACTTAAACTGCCTACACCAGTTTTTTACAGAAGCATATGAAGGACAGACTTCCTCAAACAGGTGTTTCTCCTTGCAACATCAAGAATTTTATCACAGTTGTGGTCTCTGATTTCTCCATTGTTCTAACAAACCGTTAGAGTAGCACATCTGGTCAATTAGGTGTGTTATGCCATGCACCTTACTGGATAAACCCGTCGAGGAGGGAAATTCACACTTCTCAAGTCCAGTACAATTGAATGAGCTACATATGTGCCAAATTTCAACTTTCTCCTCCTACTCCTTCATAATCAGGGTAAATACTTATGACAAGCCCCTTGTATCTGGCCCTAATAAACCTTTTGACTCTTTGTAGCTCACACTGTAATATGGTTGTGGTAACCTTCTTTCGCCAGTCTGTCTGCCTCCTCATTGCCTTGAATGTTACATTGGAATGGAACAGACTGTACTTCGACTCTTCTGGGTCTGACAGAGTACTGATCTTAGGCCATTTAGGTCTGTATTTTCCTGGCAACTCCCACATTGCATCAAAGCCATCATCAACCACATGCATAAAAAAACATGCAATAATCAATCATGTCACTAGATCTAGTAAAGGGTTTCAATAGGATATCCCACCAGTACCGCCACAAAGTCCTCATGAGTTGCAAAACAAAAGACCATTTTAGGAAATGGATAAAAATCCCATTTACAAAGCCTGAAAGCAAGGCATTCAAGAATCACAAATTTACAAATAGCTATCGGCTAATGAAATCAGTGAGACAGGACTGTCCCCTCTCCTCACTGCTCCATGCCCTTGTCTAGAGCCCGTATTAAAGAAAATAAGACAAGACATCTAAAAAACAAAAGGCAAACCCATACGCGAGACAGGAAGAGAAAGTTGCTTGCTTATGCAGGTCTTCTTCCAGGGCACACATCAATAGAAAACATTCTAAATACTTTTACATACTTCTGCAAAAGCAGTGTCATCAAAATAAATGTACACAAATCAACAATAACGGGCATAGATGGTGGAAAAACAAAAGTGCATTTTCCCTATGTTAAAAAAACAAACAAACAACGGACACCATTGCGTCGTAACTTCCAATCACAGCCTACACCGATACAGCCTGTCATATAGAAAAATATTACGACCAAATTAAAAGGCATGCACAGAGATACAAATACAAAACAACCACAATATTTGTTAGAAGCATAATAATAAACACACACATTTTCCCCAATATAATCTACACAGCCAGTGTTCAATCCCACCACTTAGCAGACAATCAAGGATATTTACCTACAAATTTGGAAATTCATTTTCGCGAACACCACATACAGCACACATTAACACAAGACACAAAACTTGAGGGTATCACACACCAAGACACACAGACAAAAATGTTAGTTAGTTGCACGTTGCAAGCGGTGTTGGTGATATCATCAGACGGTTTTGTCTTGATGCAACTTGTGCTTTATTTGGATTACAGTGAGGAAGAAACTATGCTGTATGTATGTATGTATGTATGGGACCAAGTGATACAGACAGTGGGTATTATGTGCAGGTGGTGGCAGTCCTGCCATACCCTGGACCCTAGTGATATTTTTTTTCATGAAAGGAGTAATCACTGCGGTGTATGCCTCTTGGTCTTGATAGCCTCTCATACTTAAAGACTGCTGTTTGTGATGAAGAACAACATCCTCTTCGAGGTAGTCCTTCCTTCTTCAGCTTTCGTCCTGAAAAGGTTTTGTGTCATAGCTTACAGTGAGTGCTGTGTCTTTCAGCACGATACATTCTATTTCAGCTGGCTTTTTTGGGTACAGGACTTGCCTTTCCACTGTGATCTATATTTTCTTAACCAAACTACACTGGAGCTGCCTGTTTCCAGAGCCGCCAATTGGAGGTGGAATAAAGTCTTGGTCAGCTGTGGTTTGCTGATCATAATGCAAACAGTCAGCTATGAGTCTTAACTTCATAATACTGGTTTACAGAATTGGTATACAACCAGTTTATTCCAACCTATCTAGGAATAACTGAACACAAAGCTGATATGGAAAAATCAGGTAAAAAAAGTATCCAATAAAGCTAGGAACAGAATGGCCATAATGAGAAAGATATTAGACTTAATATGGGAAGCTGATATGAGCATCCTAAATAAACTATACTTGACGTTGTGGAGAGGTGTAGTTTTCTGCAATGTGCCAGCTTTGTCGCCAATGTTGTCATTCCTTGTTTCTTCGGTGTTGAACTGACACCATCTATCCATCTTTTTCATGACCTGCCTCTTGCTCGGCAACCCTTAAGTCTGGTATTGTAAATACGAGCAGCTTGTAACTTTGGTTACATTCTTGTCAGGTGTCCGAGAGTCTACCCACCAGAAACATGGATACACATATTTACAGATGGGTCAGCTAACATAGCCACATCCAATTACAGACCAAAGAAAGTAAGTAACATGCCCATTGCAGAACGTCACAAGTTACAACTGTCAACCTATTTGGCTGTTGTAAGCTTCTTGGCAGTAGATTGCCATTACTTTCCATATGTGTAGCAGTGATCACATCTAGAATAGAATTTCTATGCTTTGGGATTGTGAAACTGCACGAGTTTCACCTCTATGCCGTGCTGCCTCCCACAAACTAATGAACGAGGGAGAAAACACTCCAATAAATTCTGCATGAAAGTAGAGGTAATGAAGGATGATGCTAAGCGTGTAACCCAAGATAAAGATGTCTGCCAAGAAAACATGTCTGACAGATGCCTTGTCAGTATTAGCACGACACGAAGATGACAATCTCCAGCAATGTATGTACTCACTGACAACTCTCATCAGAATATAAATAGATCTGAGCATACATATAATGAGAAAAAGACCATAATTAAAGCCAACTTCAGGGGGAAATGGTCTAATCAAGGACTTTGATTTAATTAGAGAAGAACAAGCAATCATCTTCAGACTGCGAACTAGACAAAAGACTTTCAAGGGGCATCTTAACTCATTCACTCCCACGAGCTGATACATCGGCTTCTGGATTTTTTCCAGAAAACCCAGGAGCCGATATATCGACTTTTGCGACTGTGATCACAAAGTGTTCATAACATCACATTTTTTAAAATTCTTAGATCTCCTAAATGTTTTATTTTGGTTATTGGCGGAAGTCTAGATTTTGTACTTTTCATTTCTGGAAGAGTTAGCGTGTGTTTCATTGGAAAACCTCCATTTTTTTTTTAGAGCAGCCTTGAATCTAGCTCATGCCCCTTCAGTCAGACCAAATAGAGTTTTTACAGTACAAGCTTGGTAATGGTTAAATTATGTTATTACTAGCGGTGGTGATGATGAAGATATCGATCGTTCTGATAGAATTTTTTCAATTTCTTTATCTAGTCTTAGTTCTAAGTCGAGAGATGAAAGTGAAACTTAATCTATTGATGAGGGGGGGGGCGCTGCCCTCTTTTTGTCTCAAGCAATGGTAGTAACAGTTCCCAAATTCAGGTTTAAGACCCAGCCATACTAGTGTGTATAATATAAGTGTGTATACTTATATATTTAATACAGCAGGAACATTTTTTTCTTGGAGTGCGTAAATTGTAAACACTCACGCTGATGTTGATTGGTGCGTTTATTTTTTAGCCCATTTTAAACTTCAAATTCCTTCAGTAAAATAGGAATACTGTAAAAACAACTGTACCAAATTGGGTTGAACTTTCAGAACATCTTCCCTGGTGGATTACCGCCAATAGAAAGTCATTACGTTATTCGTGTATTGGTTTAGAGCTGAATTATGTGTTGATGAGGAGGAAAATGTTTTTCATAAATTTAAAAAATAAAAACCATTTTGCAACTATAATCCCTCATACACAAATGTTCACCTCCATTTGTAATATATGTGTATTCCATTGTATTCAGGTCGCAATTGTGAACAGTTTGGTATATAATTTGTGTTATTTCAGGGAACTTTTATTGAAGATAAACAGATCACAACTAAGTGTTTGAGTTTTACATTAGAAAAAAATTGCTTCCACAGGCCCAAAATATCTGGGAATGAATGAGTTTACAAAATGAGGATTGGGACAGATAATAGGCGTCCATGTGGGGAGCATGCCATGACTGTGGAAAACATATTTCAAAGCTGTACGCTCACACAGGAAGAGAGAGAGAGAGAGAGCAATACTACTCTTAAAAGACAAGGGACAGACAAAAAGCTGTATGGAGATAAAACAGCATTACAACCAAGTAAGAGAAACCGACACCTTGATCTGAGGATGAATGAAGAAGAGGAAGAAACAGTTCTACCCACACAAAAAATATGTATTTTCTTATCTGACTAACCAAGCATGAAACACTCACTTTGACTAAACTTTTAATAATAATAATTGAACTAAATCTGCAAATGTGAACAAATGTGTTAAAATGTACATGGTAAATTACCATTAATATATTTTGTGTGCTGGATGAAAAGAAATCACCAACATTAACAATTGTTACAATGGGTCAAGGTGTCTGTGTTTGTTTTATCACAGTAACATGGCAAAGTAATTAGACATAAGACAGTAAGACAGGGGAAGTGTTGTAAAGAAGTGAAGTAAAGAATAAAGATTACTAACATACATACTTCAATAACATACATACAAAATACATATGTTACTGTTACATGATTTTTCTTTTGGCTCAGATCTTTATTGAGCAATTAATAAACGCATGGATAACTATGTTTCCAACTGTATGATTATGGCAATTCAGTCTGACATAATATAATTGATTCGTTGAGTGGCATGATTGTAATTGTTTGTATCATCCGACGGTGATTCGTGAATATTATTAATATTACTAATAATAATAATTAATATTAGTTATTATTAGTTAAATTACTGATTACTTTGCTGACATTTATATATTACATAATAAATATATATCTAAACAGTTTTACCTGTGACAACAACACATTTTTTAATCGATGGCATGGTGGACAAGCTACAGATAAATTACGCGTCGATTCAGCAATATTAACATCAACTATGAACGTCTCCTGACCAATATTAAAGCAAACTTCCAACAAACTGTACTCTGCTGTGTCTTCGTTCCCACAACTAATCAACAACAGACTATACCCACTTCAAAGAGCCAAAAATAGAATCGTCGTCTTTTGTCGTAAAAAGCTAAATTGACATTGTGTGAAGATACTTCAATCCACTGTATACAGATTTATATAGAGTTAGGAAATCATTGAAGAAATGCAATATATGAAAAGTAATGAAAAGCTACAAATAATTAAAGATAATTATCGCATCAATGGTTCTCAACTTACTTTGTTGAGGTGTAGCGGTCAACTACCCAAAGCTGACTGCTAGCGTCAGGGTCAGCGCACCAGAGCTGCCAAGATCCTTCTCCACTTCCACGTGATGATTCTGAATAACAGGCTGCAGCAGGACAGACTGGCTAAAGAGAATGTATCAAAGGGGAAAGGCTAACCCGGTAACTAAACATGGCATGCTGAAGTTGGAAGTTTTAGTCGACCTGTGCATTTACAAGGGCCTATCCGGTGTGCAGGTCCCAACTCTTGTGCGAGTTGGTAGTAGCCCGGTGCATTTCTCCTGCTTAGTGGACTGGACTTAAGCAGTGCTTTG
The DNA here is from genome assembly GCA_036924085.1 of Ariolimax columbianus. NCBI lineage: Eukaryota > Metazoa > Mollusca > Gastropoda > Stylommatophora > Arionidae > Ariolimax > Ariolimax columbianus. The sequence continues at coordinate 89,201,798 of JAVGWX010000003.1, forward strand.
TTTTTTAGTTTTGTGCTGGTTTCATCTCGGTATCCAGTCGATTCTGTCTCGGGCACGGGTTGTCCTGTGGGTGGCTACCTTATTTGCTTTAGGAGAGTGTTGTGTAGCTCGCTCGAGCGAATCTTGCCATCAAGTGGGGGATGGGCAGGGGGGGTCCTGCCAGATGGTCTTTTTTTGCCGCGCGGGTACCACAGAGTGGTTGCTGTGCTCCAGCGTTCGTCTTTCCTTCTGACTACATGGCCAGCCCAGCTGTGATTGAAGTTGTTGGTCTGATGTTTGACATCCTTGACGTGTGACAATGCCCGGACGTCACTTTTATGTAAACCCATCTGCCGCTGTTGTATACATGAAAGGTCTTCGAGACGGTGCTCAAAAGAGACATGTATTGTATGTCCGTGGCTTTTTCAGAGACCATGTCTCACATCCATATCATAGCGCTGGTAGGACCACTGAGTCGAATATGTCAGGTCGCAGTTTGGTGTCTCTTGTGGCGTCTTTTGCCGCCTTTATCGAGTTGAAGGCGGCCCAGCATGCTGACGGCGCCTGGCTACATCGGGCTTCAGATTATTTTCCATGTTGAGGAGGCGGCCAAGGTAGATGTTGAGGAGGCGGCCGAGGTAGATGCTGAGGAGGCGGCCGAGGTAGATGTATTCGTCGACATCCTCCAACAGTGTATCATTTAGGGACACGGGGTTGGACTCGACAAAACGGTTGGATGTGTCTGACTAAAAAGTGCAAATATCAAGCTGTAAATTAGGACACATTCCATTCTCCGAACTACATCCTGCTACTTGCAAAGCCCTTTTAGCAGCAGTTTGAGAAATAACAAACAAGATGAAAACCACTGTACCACGTTCTTCATATTTTTTTTTTTAGCTCTTAGTAAACCATTCTATGATGTCTTGATTTTTAGTCAGTCTTTCTGAACCATCTTGATCTTTAATAAACCTTTCTGTGCCCATGTGACTTTTAGTCAACTTGTCTGTGCTCCGTTGTCTTTTAGTCAACATTTCTGTGCTCACTTGTCTTTTAGTCAACCTTTCTGTGCCCACGTGACTTTCAGTCAACCATTCTGTGCCCACGTGACTCTCAGTCAACCTTTCTGTGCACACACGACTTTTAATCTGCCTTTATATGCCCACATGCCTTTTAGTCAACCTTTCTGTGCTCCCTTAACTTTTAGTCAACCTTTATGTGTTCCCTTAACTTTTAGTGAACCTTTCTGTGCTCCTTTAACTTTTAGTCAACCTTTCTGTGCCCCCTTGACTTTTAGTCACACTTTCTGTGCCCACGTGACTTTTAGTCACCTTTTCTGTTTCTAATGACTTTTCGTCAACCTTTCTGTGTTTCCTTAACTTTTAGTCAACCTTTCTTTCTGTGTTCCCTTAACTTTTAGTCAACCTTTCTTTCTGTGTTCCCTTAATTTTATTACCTAGTTCCTTATCTTTAAAAAAAAGAAAAGGCTTTCCGCGCGTGCACCAATGAAGGTCATCTTCTTCTTCGTTCGTTTGTTCTCAACCTCCGCTACAAAGCCATGAAAAGGGCTTTTCAAGTAGCAGGATGTAGTCAGGAGAACGAAATGCGTTGTACCGCTAGTTTACAGCTTGACTGCGATATTTGCACCTTTGAGTCCGACACATCCGTCTCCGGCGGTCATAGAGAGTGTCCTATTTTCTTGCACTAAATGTGACAGACAATTCCTGGCCCCTATTGGCTTATTTGGCCGTCTTCGAACTCATGTGAACAGCGAATGTTGGCAAAGTAGTCCTTCTCGATTACGATGGACGAACAATAGACAGACAGTATGCGATTCATACACGGGGAGTTTCACTGCTTCTGTTAATTCTGCTACATCTTTTGCGTGGATGACTCTTCACTATGTATCCATTATATCTGTATAGCAATCCTTTCTGAGGCATACTTTTTGGTGGTTGACGTGTCACGTGGCTGAACAATTTGATTTGCTGTCTCTTGATGAGGTGCAGCACTGGTGTTGCAACTAATTGTCTTCTAACAATATCGTTTCTGATGATATCCATTCTTGTAACTCTAAGTCATTCTGCGCAGGCATTGCATCTCTTTTGTTACGATGTGTCTGTTATTTTTGTTTTGTAATGTCCAATTCTGACATTGATAGCCCAATGTGCGTAGGAATATTGTGTTTTATAGTGTTCCTGTTATATCCATTGTCACGTGCCATCATTGTAATATCGGGGACATTTGCCCATTGATTTGTCTTACTTTGTTACATCTTTTTGGTGCAATGTGAAACATAGCCCACCATTGTAGCTTGCCACCTTTAAAGTGAGCCTATTTTCAAGTATTTTCAATCATTCACCATTTTGCTCCGATGTGAAGCATAGGTTTTTAACTGCAGTAGGTCCGTCTACACGAAGCATGTATCCAGGATTTTACAGCGACTATTTATATTGACGATGTTTTTCATTCATAAGTTATGTGTGTTTTATTGAGACATTAGAACTTATATTAACTTAATTTAATGTCTTTATACTGGTTTAGAAGACTCTGTAGATTATGTATAAAACCAGTTTCATTGACATTACCTTGCTCTAAAAGGTGTGCGCATTAAATTTATTCTTAAATGCATTAATTGTTCCTGTCTCCACTACCTCCTGTGGCAATGCATTCCACGCATTCACCACTCTCTGACTAAAAAATATTTCCTAATATCTAATCTTGACCTCTCTTTAGTTATGCCCTCTTGTTCTTGTGGGTGGTTGAATTTTGAAAAAAAACTTGTTATAGTCTATAGTTCCTCTGATCATCTTATAAACCTGTATTGTCACCCCGAATTCTTCTCTTTTCTAGACAATGTAATTCTGTTTTTCTGAGTCTTTCCTCATAATCTGAATTCAGGAATCCCACTATCAGCTTTGTCGCTCTTTTTTTGTATTCTTTCCATCAAGTTGATATACCCTCTATGATAAGGACTCCACACCTGTACATAGTACTACAATCTAGGTGCAACTAATGCCTTTTACAGTTTGCCTATCACTTCCTTGCTCCTATGTTTTATTATTCCTTTTTATCATACCTAACATTGCATTTGCCTTTTTCACTGCCCATGTCCCTTTCCTTGTTTATCTTTCTAATATTGTTCACGCAAAGAAAGAGTTTTTTTTTAAATTTCACGCCATAATGTCCAATGAACGACGAATATTTTTGCTAGATGATCTTGGATATCAAGGAAAGATAGGAAAACAAAGAGTGAGGTTCTGGAGCAACTCAAGGTGGACAAGGTAGAAAATATACTTCTGAAGGAAATAATAAGCAGAAAAATAAAATATTTGGTCACGTCAAGCGACAGGACAGTCAGCTGTAAGTTATATTAGAGGAGTAAAGAGGGGAGGGCAAGAAAGCCAGGAGGCGGCAGAGATACATATGGACAGACATCAAGATTTGTAGTCGGGATACATTCTGACTGAGTCTACATATAGACAGACAACATACAGATGGGGTCGGGATACAGTTTGACTGAGTGTACAGATGGACAGACACCATCAAGACGTGGTCGAGACGCAGCCTGAGTGAACAGATGGACAGACAACATCAAGATGTGGTCGAGACGCAGCCTGAGTGTACAGATGGACAGACAACACCAAGATGTGGTTGGGTCACAGTTTGACTGAGTGAACAGATGGACAGACAACATCAAGATGTGGTCGAGACACAGTTTGACAGAATGCACCAACCTGGCACGGGACAGAGACAGCTGGAGATTGGTTACTGTCAACTCCCAATGCGAAGACATCACTTGATGAGCATCTTGGATGAGCTGTAATAAATTCTTGACGCATGCGTATTTTGTCACAGTACCAAATATATTTCAATAAACATCTACCGAATTGAAGACCACATTCGAATTCGAAGCTCTGTTCATTAATGTATTTGACTTGATTATTGATTCGTTTGTGAAGAAGGAACAGAGGCTATGTTTTTTACATTAAAGGAAAGGAATGTTTATCTAAGTGTATTTAGTTAATTTGAAAAAAAATATTTTGTTGGTAGCAATATATTAACCCATATATCATTTTCATTAATGAATAGCCAGATAAAAATGTGGACCTGTAGGAACAAACGTGAATGTTCATAGCTTCTTTTGTCCTACAATATATCCAATATATTAAATGTACACTAAAGTTATAATATCCTTCTTATTTTTCTTCGTTCATTCTCAAACTCCCGCTACCAAGCATTGAAAAGGGCTTTGCAAGTAACAGGATGTAGTCTGGAAAACAAAATGCATTGTGTCGTAGTTCAAAGCTTGATTGCAATATTTGCACATTTCGACCCTACACAACCGACTTTAGCAGGCATTTTTGGGTATCGGTTTAGCCTTCCCTCTTCGATCCCTTCTACTGAGATAGTCTACTCAGTTGCAGCCTGTTATCCAGATTCATCGCATGAAGGCGTAGAAGGGTCGTGGCAGCTCTGGCTCGCTGGCCCTGACGCTAGCAGTCAGTTATGGGTTGCTGACCGCTGCAGCTCGTGCTCTGCTCAGCATCTTGATTCCTATTTTTATACATTTTATAGAGGTCTACAGGAATTCAACAGTATTTCAACCAAGTATTTAAAGACGACAAATCGACAAACCTAAATCAAAACAGGCCATAGAAGATGTTTATCCACACACACGCAACATCCAACAATATTTTTAAACATGCTTATGTTTATCAACTGCAATTGGTTTTTAGTAAACCTTTGGGTTTTTGGTAAACATTCTTGTAATCCTTTGGTTTTTGGTAAACATTCCCGTAATCCTTTGATTTTTGGTAAACATTCCCGTAATCCTTTGGTTTTTGGAAAACATTCCCGTAATCCTTTGCTTTTTGGAAAACATTCCTGTAATCTTTGGTTTTTGGTAAACATTCCTGTAATCCTTTGACTTTGGTTTTTAGTAAACATTCCCGTAATCATTTGGTTTTTGGTAAACATTCCCGTAATCCTTTGGTTTTTGGAAAACATTCCTGTAATCCTTTGATCTTCTCATAATCCTTTCAATTCAATTCAAGATTCGTCTCCGCAATGAAAATTGGCTGCAATTGACCTCCAATATCCTGTTTCTCTTTTCTTGACGGTACACTTTAGCAGACTGTCGTGTCCATCTTGTGATGTTGCTCTCTTGTCCGTTTACCTTTAGCCTTCCCCTCTAGTTTTGTTTTCAATAAAGCATCGTGTCTTTTTATATGACCAAAATATTTGACTTGCTTAATTTTAATGTATGTCAAAAGTTTTTTACCCATGCTTAAATCTCGCGAGGACATCGCTAATTGTTTGTTTCTTTTTTCAAGAAATGGGACCACACTCTTTTGTAAAACCTAGAGGTTTTCAAACTCGGCTAAAGATGTCGCGGTGGCTTGGGAAAAGTGTTGGGTTGTATATTGTGAGAACAATTGCCAATATAAAGCATTGGAAGATTCTGCATTGATTTATGTACAGGCCAAAGAAGCCGCGAACCAATGAAATTTGAAAACGTCTGGTATAATCACAATTCGAGGGCCTCTATTTTGATTTCCAACTGTTTGGTCGTAGTCCTTGTTTCTTCACCGCATAATAATGTAGCAATTTGGTTTTTAGTAAAAATCCTTTTACCTTTTGGCTTTTAGTAAACATTCCCGCATCCTTTTGGATTTTAGTAAACATTCCCGCAACCTTTTAGCTTTTAGTGAACATGCCCGCATCCTTTTGGCTTTTAGTAAACATTCCCGTAACCCACTTCGCTGCTAGTAGGCATTCCTGGAAGTATGTTTAGCGTAGTTCATGAGGGAGGTGCTGGGTTCAATTCTCATTGTCGAAAGCTCTAATCCAGTGTTCTTCAAACTGGGTGCTTCACCTACTAGTGGGAGATTTCAGCTTTCAGGTAGGTGGTAGCAGAATAATTATATGCCGTATTAAAAATACAAGGTGAGAAAACTATGGCAGAATGCCATCAAATCAAAACAAGAAAATATTTTGAGAACCTGTGTTTTTCACGTGGCTGCAAACGGATGTGAAACATGGACAGTTACCCAAACCTCAAGTAATTCTAATCGAAATGTTACCCCCCCCCCCCTCCCCCACCCCACCCAACCTAAAAAAAGAATGCAGACATCCGACAACAGCTGGGCATAGAGAAGAACTGGTTCATAAATATTCATGAACAGAAAATTGAAATACTTTGACCACATCAAAATACGAAATAGTCTTGAGAGAATGGAAATGGAAGGCATGGTGTCGGGTAACAGAGGCCGAGGCAGACCAAGAAGGCGATGGCACCAAGATGTCGAGGAATGCTTAGGCACTAGTCGATCCAGCTGTAAATAGTCACTAGTTTACTGATCGAAAGGAAATTTATGGAACTGGCTTCTCCACCACACATACAAGCTGTGGTCTAGTGCAATGATGTTTCTAACACTTCTTTTCCACAGACAGCAGTTTCTGATATAGGACAATCTTTTCCTTTCACTTACTCGGCTTAAGTTACTGTATTTTTATTAAATAATCTGGTATTCTTTGACTTTCAGTTACCATACCCCCTTGAACATTGACTGTTATCTCTTATTAAAATTGTTGTGTACACCTCCTTGATCTTTAGTAAATCTTAATGCACCCCCTTTACTTTTAGTAACACTTTTCGTATCCCTTTCGTGTTAACTGAACATTCATTTAAATTTCTTACCCTTAGAACCCTCACCATGATGTGCCTATACCACAAGTTGGGAACTCCTGATGTTGACAATTTACATTACGACAATTCATGTGAAAGCGATTTATATTATCTTTGATTCTGAAGAACTCTTACTTCTCAACTTCCGTGTTTTTCTGCCTCTTGGTGATTACGGTCTGCTGATTCCAAAACAGTTTTCTGCAAACAACTGAACAAAGCTTCCAAGATGAACGTTATATTAGCTGTCAAACAGTACATCAGTAAAATGATTGAAGGCTGTGGTGGAGGGATGAAGGTTTTGCTTATGGACAGAGAAACGGTAATGTACTGTAAATGGAATTTTAACAAGCTTTTCTTAGATTTTCTATTCCGACTATTCGCCAGAATGATGATCATCATGATGAAGTCAGATGTGCTCTCAATATTGAATTATTATATTCTGTATTTCATTGTGATTGTATACCACTGTGTAAACATAATCAAAACGCCTTAAGCAACTGTTAGGAAACTCTTCATTGTGTATATGTTATTTTTTACCTGTAAGATACTATCTTAGATAGACAGACACGTCTGCCAAATGAGGCATATGACATTGACAACGAATCATGAACAATCGATTCAATACTTTAAAAAAAAACAACAACATAAGAGCAGTTCTGAGTTTAAACTAATGCTACAATGCATAAACCACATTGAAAGATTGGTACTTGCATGAATGGCTAGCACTAGCAGACATAGATGACTCACACCTTCATGGACTTACATTAATCTACTGTGTTAGTTATGCTGGGGGTCATGTTAATGAGAGAACTGATATCCTTTCTTTGAAATCTCTCATAGTGACTCATTAGATTTTGATCGGTGGACACACTGAAATCAATCATTTGATATGACACTGTAATTGATGAATTACCAAGCCACAACAAGATATACATCACATTATAATCACATTAACCTCGGCATCAGTCTTGCAAGTATGCAGTATGACTAATGTGAGGAAGCCAACAATATTCTGTATGTCTCCCGATCTTTTGCAGTGTTGTACCAATGCAGATCTAGATCTTTGGTCAGTTCATCCCACCAATATCAAGCCAAGCTCAACGAAAAGACGAGGGTGCCAATTGTATAGCAATTGCCGCTCATTGAGCCTTATGACTGCTCATCAGATCCATAAAACATTATATTCACCACTTACACTCTAGTCTATTAAGTAGTGGAGGTGTAACGTGGAATGGGAGGATGAGTAAAGATAGTCATCTTGAAAGTTAGGAGCTGAACAGTATCAAAAAGGGAGAGGAAATCAATGACCAAAGATTGGAGCACTGGTTTTAGTATTAGACGAGACCAATACACGTACATTTACACCCAAACTTCTCAGGTTTAGATAAGGTAGTGCAGAAACAGAAGCAGCAAGATAACACTAGATTTAGGAGTGGTCAATTTTGATGTGTTGAGAAGGTATGAATGAAGAACCTAATAAAGATTATGTTGTGTTTCCATCGGGCTTAACCAAATCATGGTGAGTGTTCAATTTATTTAGCAGTGTGCACATTGCCAGTAGAAGTATGAGTATTTAGAAAAATCTATTATAGAAATACATTTAAATGATACAAGTGAGGATCAGCAAGAGCAGGTTACAGCAGAAGCATGAGATCTGCTACACATAATGTAATGGTGCAGTGAATGAGGACGCAATGGTAGTTAGAAGTTTGAGCGCTTCTCCGCGTCATGTAATGGTACACGTGACCAAGACACAGCTAAGGAAGAATTAACTTAACGTCTTTATACTGGTTTAGAAGACTCTTCAAAGTCTGTATACTTACTTACTTAGTCGTTCCTCTTCTACCGTGAGGTGGTTGTATTTTGAAACAAACTTGTTATAGCCTAATTTATCCATTCATTTGATTATATTATAAACCTGTATTAAGTCACCTCAAATTTTTCTATTTTCTAGACACTGTAGGCCGGGTTTTCTGAGTCTTTCCTCATAACTGAAATTCCACTATCAGCTTTGTCGCTCTTTTTTGTATCCTTTCCAGCATGTTTGTATCCACTCTATGAAAAGGACTCCACACCTGTATACAGTACTCCAATCTAGGTCTAGCTAATGCTTTATACAGGTTGACTACACTTTCTTGCTCCTATGTTTATTATTTATTTTTATCATACCTAAGTTGTCGTGGTTTTAATCAGTAGCAAAGTGGGAGCACTGCTACAGTAACATAACCATTGGAAAATGGCACATAGAACCGATTTCATTGCACCTGGGTGACACCATTTGCGCTTAGTCTCTTTAATTTCTGAAAGTGCTGATGGCAGATCTAGTGTTATATTGGATTCCCACCCATCTGGGGTAGTTGTCTCGCCGCAGCGACTCAATTTCAACCAGTGTTCGTAAAGCGATCTCAGTCCCGCCAGGCGGAGCGATAGCGCGGGCTTGCGGAAAACGCTCGCCTGCCTTTCCCCGTAGTGCGAATTGGGTGCGGTTTGTGGTAGTGGCTCCTCCACCGAGGTGCGCTAGTCTGGTCCGTATCAGGAAACGTGGTCCGTCCGTGGTGATTTATCTAAGGCTTATAGCAGAGCTCGACAGTACGTCTCGCTGGTGGTCCGACTCTCGCAAAGAGCTTGTGACCGGCAAATGGAAAGCAGGAATCGTTGCCTCGAGGCCCTGCGTTCTCCCTACGGAGAAGGGCAGGCCGGCAGGCCAAATTGTCTCTAGTCCCAGTGAAATTCATCGCCGAGGTCGTTGGGATCCGTTCTGCACAGAGCGCTGCCATCCCTCCTCGAGCGAGCCCGGTCGGTCGGTCGTCTGGTGCGTGTGGGAGGCCCCTGTCAGGCGGTCCTAGGTCGACGGAGTGAGGGACGGGTGGAACAAACCGTCCGTCCGTCCCGTCAGTCGGTCCCTGCGGCCGTCGTCCCAGCGAGGCCTTTTACAAAAACACACCCTTCCTCCGCCGACCGGTGTGTGCTGTACACAGTACGTCTCCGACAGATATCTGGTTGATCCTGCCAGTAGTCATATGCTTGTCTCAAAGATTAAGCCATGCATGTCTAAGTTCACACTGTCTCACGGTGAAACCGCGAATGGCTCATTAAATCAGTCGAGGTTCCTTAGATGACACGATCCTACTTGGATAACTGTGGCAATTCTAGAGCTAATACATGCTTACCAAGCTCCGACCCTCGCGGAAAGAGCGCTTTTATTAGTTCAAAACCAATCGTCGTTTCCCCTCGCGGGGTTGCGGCGTCCCCACTGGTGACTCTGGATAACTTTGTGCTGATCGCATGGCCTCATGTGCCGGCGACGCATCTTTCAAATGTCTGCCCTATCAAATGTCGATGGTACGTGACATGCCTACCATGTTTGTAACGGGTAACGGGGAATCAGGGTTCGATTCCGGAGAGGGAGCATGAGAAACGGCTACCACATCCAAGGAAGGCAGCAGGCGCGCAACTTACCCACTCCCGGCACGGGGAGGTAGTGACGAAAAATAACAATACGGGACTCTTTCGAGGCCCCGTAATTGGAATGAGTACACTTTAAACCCTTTAACGAGGATCTATTGGAGGGCAAGTCTGGTGCCAGCAGCCGCGGTAATTCCAGCTCCAATAGCGTATATTAAAGTTGTTGCAGTTAAAAAGCTCGTAGTTGGATCTCAGGCGCAGGCGGGCGGTCCGGCTCGCGCCGGTTCACTGCCCGTTGTCTCCTGCCCTACCGTCTGCCGGCTCTCTCCCACGGGTGCTCTTCGCTGAGCGTCCTGGGTGGCCGGCGCGTTTACTTTGAAAAAATTAGAGTGTTCAAAGCAGGCCTCGGCTGCCTGAATAATGGTGCATGGAATAATGGAATAGGACCTCGGTTCTATTTTGTTGGTTTTCGGAACTGGAGGTAATGATTAACAGGGACAAACGGGGGCATTCGTATTGCGGCGTTAGAGGTGAAATTCTTGGATCGCCGCAAGACGAGCTACTGCGAAAGCATTTGTCAAGAATGTTTTCATTAATCAAGAACGAAAGTCAGAGGCGCGAAGACGATCAGATACCGTCGTAGTTCTGACCATAAACGATGCCGACTAGCGATCCGCAGGAGTTGCTTCGATGACTCTGCGGGCAGCTTCCGGGAAACCAAAGTGTTTGGGTTCCGGGGGAAGTATGGTTGCAAAGCTGAAACTTAAAGGAATTGACGGAAGGGCACCACCAGGAGTGGAGCCTGCGGCTTAATTTGACTCAACACGGCCAACACTGAAATGATTGACATGCCGAGACCACTCTTCTGGGATCTAATATGGAACTGGTGCTGGATTTAGACCCCCAGAAATCTGGGGTTATGCCCCCTGTGGCCCGGTTTGGTCTGCATCCAGTGTTCTGAAAAAGGAATTGACGGAAGAGCACTATCAGGAGTGGAGCCTGAGACCTAAATTAACTTAACACGCCAATACTGCAGAATGACTATCAAAAGTACACTTTCGTGGGGTCTAATAAAGAACATGTGCTGGAATTAGACCCTCGAAAATCTGGGGCTACCCTCTAAGAAACTTGATTGTCTTGCTAAGGGAATTGACGGAAGGGCACCACCAGGTGTGGAACCTGCGGCTTAATTTGACTGAACACGCCAATACTGTAGAACAACTGACAAATCGAGAGCACTGCCGTTTGGGTCTAATAATGAACGTACGCTGGTATTAGACTCACGGATGACAAATCAGCTCTCAAACACTCAAATGAAAGAACGCTACGGAAATCGTGTTTAACTCCGCAGAAACCACAGATTTCAAATACCTGGTCATTGACAAACAAAAGCCCTCAATAAATTCGTCTGACCAAATAGTGAACGGATGCTGGAAATAGATCATCTGAAGACAGGTCAGTTTTACCCTACAAATGACAGGGCGTTTCTACGGAAAACCAGCTCAAATCGAGAGGAGCCGCAGACACTTTGGTTCACGTACCAGGCTGATAAGCCAAGGGCGCGAGGCTACCATGTGGGGGATTACGGCCGAACCCTTGTAAGCCGCAATCCCGCCCAAAATCTCAGCACCACTGCAATGGGAGGCTCCTACATGCTCGGGACCTGGGGCTTGCGCCCCAGCCCTATCAGGTAGAGCCACAGTAAGAGGTCCTTGCCGTCCGCCAATCAAAGCGGGCGGACAACTGCTTGATACTCACCCTATACGGCGATGGGGTGCGAAAACACCAACCAAAGACTTAGTACCTAGTCGGGGTGTCGAAAACAGTAGAGCAGCCACCTCACTGTGAACTGTCAAGACTCAACCACTGACCATGAGAGTTGTCCGCACATCAGGCAAACAACATCTCTGTGACATCTCCAGGCTTGTCCTCTGGCTGAATGCACTCCGGCTACGATATCTACCTCTGTACGTTATCAGCCATATAACTATCATACTGGACGCAGAAGAGATGCAGACCAGCGGACATTGCACACCTGCCCCACTGTGTCAACACCCCAGGTGGCAGGGAATGCTAGGCGTACCATCTCTGCATAGAAGCCAAGAAAATAAAGGGAAAAAGAGGTACCCCACTCACATGCAAATGCTACGTTCCTGGCAGGACGTGACGATCCTGGGATACAGACACACTGGACTGCCTCTCTTCCGGGTAAACCAGTCCATCTCATATATCATCACATATCATCATTGCATCCTATAGACACGAGTAGTGAAGACTCGATAGTCTGGTAAGACAACTTCCATAAGAGAGAAAACTCTGATCATAAACAACTGCTGCCTTGCAGATAGGCTGGGGACAGCCAAAGGCTAAGGAGGGCATCCCTACAGAAACGCCTGTTGAAATCGGATGCACGGGGCCGCAAGCCTAACAAAACAGTGCAACGTAAATCACAGTATGATGGCAGTACAACCTATTAGAAAAACGCATGGCGCTCATCCTGCGGAGTCCCGCCAGGCAGCGATAGTGCCGGGCCCCACGCCTCGAAGGGGCCCACCCTTGACTACTGGTGGTCACCCACCCATGTGTCGTGGAGTCAAGGCACATGGCTATGGGGCAACTTCTATTGGCCAAAACCTCAAGATACTACAGTGGAATGCGGAGGGAGTCATTAACAAAAAACTTTCCCTAACACACCACCTGCATGAAGGTAAGATTGACGTGGCATGTATCCAGGAAACGCACCTCAACAATAACCATAAATTCTCAATCAGAGGATATCAGACCTTCCGTCTAGATAGAGAAGGCCACAAAGGAGGGGTCCTGATACTGACCAGAAACTGCATACCGAGTAGCGCGGTATCTGTCAATCACACCGGACAAGCAGAAATTGTAGGAGTTGACATAATGGCTCAAGAGACGAAGCTCCGCATTTTCAATCTGTACGGACCACCAAACAGAGACCTATCGCTCTCGAGTATGGAGGTCAGAGACTCCAACTGCATAGTAGTTGGAGATTTCAACAGCCACTCGGAGAGATGGGGATACTCTGACACAGACAGCAGAGGTGACGAAGTGGAAGATTGGGAGATAGATGCAAATCTCTCCCTAATCAATAGGCCGGAGGATAGCCCTAGCTTCTATTCAAGAACATGGCATACCACCTCGACTCCAGATTTGGCCTTCTCCACACAGGACATACACCATAAAATAGACCGCCAGGTGCTAAACCAACTGGCAGGTAGCGACCACAGGCCGATCAGGCTAACCATTGACATGGAAGTAGGCCCACAGGAAACAAAACCGCTCCCACGTTGGAATTACAAACGAGCCGACTGGGACAGATTTGCAATCCTGACAGATGGGCTGTGTGAAACCATCAACACACGAAACACCAAAATGAAGCCCATGGTAGAGAGCCTAAGCAAGGCAATAATGCAAGCCGCCACTGAAACCATCCCAAGAGGAGCTAGGAAAAACTATAAGCCCTACTGGAATGATGAGTTGCAGAAAGTGGAAGATGCAGTAACAAATGCTAGGAACATGGCAGAGCGAGAAAAATCCATGGAGGCAAACATCGCCCTCAAAGCCGCTGCGGCGAAGTACAAACACACTCTCAAACAAACAGCAAGAGAAAGCTGGAAAGATAAAACGGAAAGTCTAAACCTGGACAAAGACGGGAACAAGCTATGGAAGCTAGTCAGAGCCATGAACGACGAAACCCCGTCAAATAAACAAATTACTATCAAGCAGGGCGAGAACTTGATCACAGGTAAGAAAGCCGCAAACGCCTTTGTCGATCACTATGCCAGAGCAAACCACATCGAGGTCCCTGCAGAAAAGCATACAGTCATTAGCGAAGAGCTAAAGGGACACGAAAACATAAATACGGCTCCCGAAGAGCACATGATGGCCAAACTAACAATGCGCGAAATGGAAGAGGCTATGAGAACACTAAAGAAAAGGAAATCTCCCGGAAAAGATGGGATAACAAACGAAATGCTGATGGGGCTGGGCCAAACAGCGAAGAGGAAACTACTGTCAGTCCTGAACCAAAGCTGGAAAAGGGGTATTGTACCCCAGGCATGGAAAGATGCAATACTGGTACCAGTACCAAAAACAGGAAAGGATAAAACAGATCCAAATGGATACAGGCCCATCAGCCTACTGAGCTGTGTCGGCAAGCTGATGGAACGGATGATAAACACCAGACTGATGTGGCATCTGGAAGAAAAACGAATACTAATTCCACAGCAAGCCGGCTTTAGACAGCACAGATCCACTGAGGACCAGGTCATCCTCATAGCCCAGGAGATAGAAGATGCCTACCAGGCACAGAAACACAGAGTAGCTGTTTGGGTGGATCTGGAAAAGGCATTTGACAAAGTCTGGAAAGATGGACTTAGAGTCAAGCTAAGAAGAAGTGATGTTTGTGGGAAAATGTACAAGTGGATCAACCACTACCTCAAACAAAGAACGGCCAGAGTCCAAGTACAAGGGCAGATGAGCAAAAAGGTGACACTCGAGCAGGGAGTACCCCAAGGGGGAGTACTGTCACCCACACTCTTCCTGGTATATATAAACGATATTACAGAGAATATACCAAGAAGAGTCCATAGCTCAATGTTTGCAGACGATCTGGCTATGTGGACCTCTGAAAAGAATCTCACCATAGCAAGAAATCGGATGCAGACGGCCCTAACATCGCTGGAAGAGTGGGCGAACTCATGGCTGGTCAAAATAAACGAGGAGAAAACCACGTGCACAATATTCTCGCTTTCATTAAAACCCCAAAGTACCAAATTAAGTCTAAATGGCAAAATCCTGCAGCCAAAACGACAACCCAACCTATCTGGGAGTCACATTTGATCGGCGCATGACATGGAAAAGTCAGATTGAGAGAAACCGAATGAAAGCCAGAGAAAGAATGGCAATCATGAGGAAACTTGCTGGCACAAGCTGGGGAGCAGACGAAGGCATACTAAAGAAACTGTACACTGGAAGAGTGAGACCAGTTCTCGAGTATGGCATTGCGGCATGGACAACAGCAGCGAAGGCGAACTTCGATAAAGTTAACAAACTTCAAAACCAAGCCATGAGAATTATAACAGGTGGCATGAAGTCAACGCCAATTGTAGAACTTGAAAAGATTACAAAACTGCAATCCATGACCGATAGAAGAGACTGCAGAGCCCAGCTGCAGTCAGAGAAACTCCGAAGACTGACGGACCACCCAATGTACCAAAGACTAAACAATTTGGGAAATGGGAAACTAAAGCGGAGAAACTTTGCAGAAATAGCCAAAGCAAAGATGCACGAATATCCCATAAACGCACTAGCAACACCAAAACCCATCACTACTGTACGAAAACCTACCTGGAGGCAGGATATATTTCCAGAGGTGGTAGAAAATATACCAGGTATTGCAAACAAAAACTGCCAGACTGAAAAAGAAAGGAGAGACACTACCCTAAGCTTCATAACGAAAAGCTACTCAAGCATGGACTGGACCCATGCATACACCGACGATTCTGTAACAAACACTACACAGAACGGAGGGGCAGGAGCATTCCTGAACCTACCAAATGGCAGAAAAATAACACTGTCATTCGCTACTGGTAAGTACACAAGCAATTTCAGAGCGGAGGCAGAGGCACTGAGGGCGGCAGTGGAAGAAATGGTGACACACAGTGAAAATGAGAGCCATATAGTCCTGCTGACAGATGCTCTTGCCGTAGTCACAGCGCTAAAAAGCCAGAAAAACACTGAGCTTAATGACTTAAGAGCAGCACTCTGCAAACTGTGCCAGCAGTCCGCACCAAAAAGGGTAGTGGTACAGTGGGTCCCGGCACACTGCAACATCCAAGGCAACGAGGAGGCAGACAGACTGGCAAAAGAAGGTGCAAGACTACCACAAACAGATACCAGTATGACGTACGAAGAGTCAAAACGGCTTACCAAAGCCAGATACATGACCAAATGGGAAACCGAACATACTGGTTACACCAAAAACGATGCCTATTACCAGTTGAACCGAAGAGAGCAGGTCGTTGTCTTCAGACTTCGCACTGGCCACAACAGACTGAGGTACCACCTATTCAACAAATTGAAGATAGGGAGTACCAACGAATGCCCGTGCGGTACTGGTAAAATGACCACTGAACATCTGCTGCAGAACTGCCCGACATACGAGGATCAGAGAGAGCAGATGTGGCCATTACCAGTGGAACTGCAAGACAAGCTCTATGGCAGTAGCGAGAGCCTCAGGATGACCGCCGCTTTTTTCGAAAAAATAATGGTTACTGTCTGACTGTGTACGCAGAAGAAGAAGAAGAAGAAGGATTCCCACCCACTGTGGGATCCTTGGAAATGATAAGGCAGAAGAGCTAGCAAGAGCCAGAAGTGGCAGCATGCAGACTCGTCATCCACAGAGCTATAAAAAAGCACTCATCAAATGATCCATGAGGATGGAATGGAGAGACCAGCACAAAGAATACAAGTATACATAACAGCATAGACAAACTTGGCAGAGATGGGTAGACAAATATCTTCAGATTCAGAACAGGACATTGTAGACTCAAGGCCCACCTCAACATAATAGGTCTCAGCGACACTGCCACATGTGATTGTGGAGCACTCAAGCAAACACCAGAACATATCCTGCAGGACTCTCCCCTACTTATACAGACCAAAGAAAGGCAGTCTGGCTCTGGGGAGCGACCTGCTCGAAAAACTGTGTGAAATCGGCGAAGACCTGAAACTCAGTCTTCTTCACGAACCTCACTAGACTAGAAGCATAGCATCAGTTGATCGGAGAAGAAGAAGCTGATGACAGAACATGAGTGTCGTAGCTCATGCGGCAGCTTCAAAATGTTTCCAGAGACTTCATCAGGTATCCATTTATAAGCTGGATCAACTGAGAGAAGAGGTCATACCATAAAAAAACCCACGACATGTCTGGTCGCAGTTAACCGAGCGCAACATGATTTGAACATGGTACGTTCAGTTTGTAATTATAGCCCACAATTCCTTGGCCCACACCCTCTCCATACCATATTGACATTTTTTAACCAAACACATTTAGTATGAAAGATATAAATTTACTATTACATCTGATTTCAGACAAGCATTGTCAGCATGGTGTATGCTCAGTCAGAAATCTTGCAGAAGGAAGTCTATTTATTTGAGCGAATCGACACAGCAGGACGAGAAACAATGAAACACCTAAATTGTATTGTCTTCCTGAGACCAACACCCGAAAATGTTGATTTGCTGGCTCAGGAACTTCGGATGCCTAAATATGGCCTGTATTTTATTTGTAAGTAACACATTTTAGATTTGTCTTTTTCTGATCCCCAGGAAAAAGTTTTTTTCATTCTTCTATTCTTGTATCATTTATGGAGTTATTTCTATAGCTTACTATATTACTTCACATAAGGAGAAGGCACTGTCAGTGGGTAGGCATTTAACACTGCAATTATTTCCATGCTATTTCGTAGTCTACAAACACAATATATAGGGGCATACATACTTCCCATGCTCTCTCCATCAGCTGGTTGATTGTGTGAAGATGGTCATGGGTTGAGTAGCCCTTCCTGAAACCTGCCTGCTTAACATATAAGACTTTTAAAATGAGAAGAAAGTAAAATAGATCTATTTAGCTATAATAAAAAGGAAAGTTTTAATACTGTGTTCAATTATAGATTTCAGCAATGTGATCAGCAAACAAGATATCAAAACTCTTGCGGAAGCAGACGATCAGGAAGTAGTTAGAGAAGTACAGGTATGTTTCATAGTTAGAAGAAACTTTTAAAGCAAAATCCAGATCTTACTACAAGTAATTGATTTTGTTGCTAGTGTCATGAAAAATGGCTCATACAACTGATTTCATTCTTCCTCGGAGCCTCTATATGTGTTCACTCCCTTTCATTGCTGAAAGTCTTGACTACAGAATACGAACTCCGTAGCTCCTGCAGAGGTTCAGAAATTTTCCGATTACTTTGTCAGGTACCTTCTTCAGACTCAGAATGTGGCATTACAGACTCAAGGTCCATCTCCACAGAATGGGTCTTAGAGACACCGCTACATGCGGTTGCA
This sequence comes from Ariolimax columbianus, assembly GCA_036924085.1. Taxonomy (NCBI): domain Eukaryota; kingdom Metazoa; phylum Mollusca; class Gastropoda; order Stylommatophora; family Arionidae; genus Ariolimax; species Ariolimax columbianus. The sequence goes on from JAVGWX010000003.1 coordinate 89,219,964, forward strand.
GAACACCCAAGCAAACACCAGAACATATCCTGTAAGACTGGCCCCATTTCTGCAGACCAAAGAGAGGCAGTCTGGCCCAGGAAAGCAACCATACTCTAAAACTGTTGGGGATTGGTGAAGACCTGAAACACACAGTTTCATTCATGAAACTCACCAGGCTAAAGCAGAGTATCAATTGATCGAAAAAGAAGATGTCAAACACCCATTTACAGCTGGGTATACAGAGAGAAGGGGTCATACTATGAAAAAATTCAAGACATGCCTGATTACAGTTAACCAAGAGCGATGTGATTTGAACCTGGTAAGCTGGCATTGTAAGCCAAGTTCACAATCCCTTGGCCACACACTCCTCAAATTTCCATTGGTAATGTCAGTTTTACTGAAGTGTCACATGATTGATAGATCTTTGTATGTTTGCAAGAACAATACGTTTTATTCCAACAATACTATTTTATTCAGTTCAGTTCATCCTGTAACCCATCAAGTCGTTGGGGCACACTTGAAGACACTCCCACAATCCCACATCATCTCTCCCTGTCTGCTGCCGCCAGTTGTGCCTCACTGAGACAAAGGTTTGATCACTCAGTGATATTGTCTGCCTATCTCTTCCTTGGACGTCCTCGCCCTATTTTTCCTGGCACGGAACCATGCAGTATCGAATTTGTATTTTTGCTGGACCTCATGACGTGGCCATATCAAGCCATCTTTTGCCTTTTGATAGCTGTGAACAGATCATCAAAAGGCCCAATTGAGTTTTCCACGCTTCGTCATATTTCTACTTTCGAGACATGATCCTTATATGTAACATTTAAGAGTCTTCTAAACACCTCATTTCTATTGTATGTATTCTGCACTGGATATCTGCAGTAATGGTCCAAGTCTCACAGACATACACAAATATTGAGAGCACCAATGAGCGCATTAGTTTTATGCTGAGGGCGAGCCGCTTTTCCTGCCATATGGTTTCAACTGCGTATGCTCCGCTGTTGTCTGGGATATTCTGACAATTATCTCAGGCTGCAAGCCCTCGTCACTGATCAGTGATCCCAGATACTTGAACTGGTGTACCCTGGGAGTCACATTTGATTGGCGGATGACATGGAAAAGTCAGATCGAGAGAAACCGAATGAGAGCCAGAGAAAGAATGGCAATCATGAGGAAACTTGCTGGCACAAGCTGGGGAGCAGACGAAAGCATACTAAAGAAACTGTACACTGGAAGAGTGAGACCAGTTCTCGAGTATGGCATTGCGGCATGGACAACAGCAGCAAAGGCGAACTTCGATAAAGTTAGCAAACTCCAAAACCAAGCCATGAGAGTTACAACAGGAGGCATGAAGTCAACGCCAATTGTAGAACTTGAAAAGATTACAAAACTGCAATCCATGACCGACAGAAGAGACTGCAGAGCCCAGCTGCAATCAGAGAAACTAAGAAGACTGACTGACCATCCAATGCACCAGAGACTAAACAATTTCGGAAATGGGAAACTAAAGCGGAGAAACTTTGCAGAAATAGCCAAAGCAAAGATGCACGAAAACCCCATGAACGCACTAACAACACCAAAGTCCATCCCTACTGTACGAAAACCTACCTGGAGGCAGCATATATTTCCAGAGGTGGTAGAAAATCTACCAGGTATTAGAAACAAAAACTGCCAGTCTGAAAAAGAAAGAAGAGATACTACCCTGAGTTACGTAACGGAAAACTACCCAAGCATGGACTGGACCCATGCATACACCGACAGTTTCGTAACAAATACAACACAGTATGGAGGGGCAGGAGCATTCCTGAGCCTACCAAATGGCAGAAAAATAACACTTTCATTCGCTACTGGAAAATACACAAGCAATTTCAGAGCGGCGGCAGTGGAAGAAATGGTGACAGGTAAAAGGAATGAAAGCCACATAGTCCTGCTTACAGATGCACTGGCCGTAGTCACAGCACTGAAAAGCCAGAAAAATAATGAACTTAATGATTTAAGAGCAGTACTCTGTCAACTATGCCAGTAGGCCGCACCAAAAAGGGTAGTGGTGCAGTGGGTTCCATCTCACTGCAACATCCAAGGCAACGAGGGGGCAGACAGACTGGCAAAAGAAGGTGCAAAACTACCACAACCTGATACTAGTATGACATACGAAGCGTCAAAACGGCTCATTAGAGCTAGATACATGACCAAATGGGAAACCGAACATACTGGCTACACCAAAAACGATGCCTATTACCAGTTGAACAGAAGAGAGCAGGTCGTGGTCTTCAGACTTCGCACTGGCCACAATAGACTGAGGTACCACCTATTCAACAAATTGAAGATAGGTGGCACCGACGAATGCCCATGTGGTACCGGGAAAATGACCGCTGAGCATTTTGCTGCAAAACTGCCCGACATACGAGGATCAGAGAGAGCAGATGTGGCCATCACCAGTGGCAACACTAGACAAGCTCTATGGCAGTGTCGACAGCCTCAGGATGACGGCTGCTTTTTTCGAAAAAATAATGGTTACTGTGTGACTGCGTACGAAGAAGAAGAAGAAGAACTGGTGTACAACTTTAAGTTCCTGACCATTTGATTTTATCACAGATGAATACCCTTTCGTGTTATCAGCTTTGTTTTCCCTGCATTTATCTCCATGCCATGTCTTCATGTGTGAACCTTGGGCTTAGAATCTCTTAGTGGTGCCCATCTCCTCTCCAAGCTGTGGTGGGCCAACATCTGCATCTGACCTGGAGAAGCCCATGCCCCCTAGGCGAGCCATTGCCTCATTAGCCTAAATCCTCGCGGCTCTAGTTTCCAAAGAGGTGAGGTTGGCTTGTGAGTTCATTTAATCAGCAGGCCACTAAATTTCACTTTTCACCCTTCCAAAGAAGAGCTAGCCAATTCCAACATGGCTGGATTGCGATGCCGAGCAGTTGCCCATCTTAAGTGAGGATGGTGAGAGCATCAGATGTTTGCTGCAAAATGTGTTCTGTTATGACTGCAAAGACCAATCCTGGAACAATATACCCTGCCACATTTTAGCACACATGTAGGAAGTCGGCTGTTGGGGAGGGGCAGCACGCTTTCGCTGAGCCGCCGTAGTGGCTACACTCTGTGATCTGATCATCTTTAGTGATACTAGTGTACCAGGTGGTACAGTTTTATGCAAGCAAGTCTCATTATGTAAAAAAAAATAATTGTTGCGTTGGGACAAGTGCAGCGGAGGGTAATTAACAGATGTGCAAATCCATCTTAATAGACTCAAATACTAAAGCAAAGTTGACCCACAGCCTGTTAGGCGCCATCTATGCAAACCAGCTAACCATGGCAGATATTATGCCATATCCAAAAGTTAGTCGTCTCTTACGACATGCTCTTGTGGGTCAGTGGTGCTATTTTTGTCCTTGTCATACACAAAGACCCCAGCAGACTACTCTAGAGTGGTTCCCACCACTGAAAAAAGAATGCAAAGTGTTTTGGAGTATACTTCAAAAAGGAAGCCAACTGTAGTGGTTGTCCTATACTCTAGCTGGAGTGACAAAAGGACAAGACACAAATAAAGAAATTATCACATATTATCACATATATTATAAAATGTATTAAGGTATATTTCCAGAGTAGTCTGCTGGGGGTCTTTGTGTATGACAAGGACAAAAATAGCACCACTGACCCACAAGAGCATGTCGTAAGAGACGACTAACTTTTGGATATGGCATAATATCTGCCATGGTTAGCTGGTTTGCATAGATGGCGCCTAACAGGCTGTGGGTCAACTTTGCTTTAGTATTTGAGTCTATTAAGATGGATTTGCACATCGGTTAATTACCCTCCGCTGCACTTGTCCCAACGCAGCGAAGTAATTAGCTGCTCAAGCCTAGCCCGCTAATCAGGAAATCCTCCTCCCGGCTACATCCAGCTCATACCAATGCTGGGACCTACACAAGGGCATCTGCCCCTGTAGAAGTACAAGTCGGACTAAGAACCAAGGTGTATTAAATGAATGAGCTAGGTACTAATACAAACATGGCTGCTGGAGTGGATGAAGGAAGTATGAGAGGCCTCATTGTGCTGGGTTGTCAATTCTATGTGCTCCCTTCCAAACTACCTTGTCTTCCCTAATGTAGAGTTTGGTTCTCATTTATACAACTGCGTCAACCTGGACCGTGTGACTACGGGAAGAAAATACTCATACTCTCAATAAGTTAATAACTGTTGATTTTGTTTTTGTAACATGTGTTTGTGAAAGCAGTTGTGTATTTGTAACATATAACGTGTTTACTTTCAGGAATTCTATGGTGACTTTATTGCTGTCAACCCACATCTGTTTTCCTTGAACTTGGTTGGCTGTTGTCAGGTGAGAAGGATGCATCATTCAGATACTTAGTTCTTAGTTGACCTGTACTTCTACAGGGGCAGATGCCACTGTGCAGGTCCCAGTTCTGGTGTGAGCTGGAAGGAGGATTTCCTGCTTAACGGTCTAGGCTCAAGCAGTTTATTACTCCTCTGCATTTGGAAAAGTGTCGAGGGGGATGGTTACAAAGAACAAACTAAAACACCTAACAATTCACAAAATATGCAAAGGCAATGGATATAGGCAGCCATATTTTGCTTCAGAGTTTCTGTTGCGTTATCTGAGCTATTACCTAAGCTGTTACCTATATTTGATTTATCGACTAATGTATATACCCCTGCAACTTTTATCTTGTTTAATTTTTCCAAATACATTTTTTTGAAACATTACTAGAAACCAATATCCAACAGAGAGCTTAACATATGTTGTTTTAAAAAAAATCTTTTTCATGTTTTCATAGGCTGCCCTTCTCATTCTCCTCTCTCTTTTCCCTTCCATTTCTCTTTCTTTATGCATCATCTCTCATTTTGTTTTTCTTCTTCTTCTGCATTCGTTCTCATCTCCCGCTACTAATTGCAAGTAGCAGGATGTAGTCTATAGAACGGAATGCATTGTATTGCTAGTTTACAGTTTGACTGCGATATTTGCACTTTTCGGTCTGACACATCTGTCTTTGGCAGGATCTTTTTGTTATTGTTTATTCATTCATTTGTGTATCCAGATCTTTGTATGTTGGTGTCTTTTGATATTTGTTTATTTTTTGCGGTTTTAAAAAAACTATTTCTTCATGTTTCGTCTGTTTTTATTTGTGTGAAATGATAAAGACAATTTCTAGTTTGATCCTATATTTTGTAAATGGCACGCAGTATCTCACGCTTTCCTGGCACATCCTGTAATAGTTACAAGTTGAAACCTCTCATTTTACATATTGCTTTTTCTTGTGAATTGTTAGTTGTTTTAATTTATTTTTTAATTATGATGAAGGCCTTGTGGCCGTAACGTTGGTATCATTTTGTTTTTGTCCTGGTGCAGCCACTGAGCCTTATCTATATTATATGTGTTTTTATATACTGTTGGGATCAAGATGCAGAATAGTGCATGAGCTGTAGCTGTCAGTGACTCAAGGCTGACTGCTAACGTCAGGGCCAGCAAACCAGAATGGTCAAGTTCTCCACCTCCACGCAATGGTCCTGGATATTAGGTTGCAACAGAGCAGACTGGCTAAGGAGAAGGGATTGAAGAGGGAGGGCTAACCTGATACCCAAAAATTCCAGCTGAAGTCGATGTGTCTAGTCGAATGGTGTGAATATTGCAGTAGAGCTGTTAACTACGACACAGCGCATTCCAGTCTCCGGACCACTTCTTGCTACTTGCAAAACCGTTTTCAGGGCTTGGTGGCAGAAGTTTTAGAACGAACGACGAAGAAGATATATTTTTGACTTAGTAGTCCCTCTTCTACCATGGTGTGTTGAGGTCATCTTTTCATTATAGATTCTACTGGATGGGATCGTGAGCTCTGAGCCAAACCATCCTTAGTCACCTTTATTACATGCACAGTACAACATTACTCTTCTTTGCTCACTATTGTGCATCTATTTACTGTTATTTACTTTCACATTTTAGTCTATTTCTGCTTGCATCTATTTCTGCTGACTAAGACTCTATTCTGCCTCCAACTGGTGGCCCTGGAAACAGGCTGCACTAGTGTAGTCTGGCTAAGGGATTAGTGATAACAGTGGGAAAATAAACTATTGCCAAAAAAAGTCAGCCGAAACTGGATGTGTCAGGCCGAAACGCTCAGATATCACATCCTCGCTGTAAACTATGACACATCATCCATTTTAGGAAGAACCAAAGAAGAAGAGGTCATCCTCATTTATGCTCCTGAAAACAGGATGTGTTAGTTTGATAAGTTAGGTGGAGATCGACACTGTAATCTCCGTAGTGATAAGCTTAATGAGGAGCCTCACATTACACTACAGCCAGGAGGACCCATGTCCACCTTTTCAAGTATGCTTTGGAGTTTAAGAAGAGCCACTGTAACCTGCTACCAAAGAAACACAGGCAAGAGCTAACTCAGCTTGAACAACAACAACAACCTATCATTTAAGTAATTTGTCTTTAAAGTTGCGGACATGTGTTACCGATGTCTGAAAGGGAAATACAGTAACCTGCGAGGTATGTCACAAGATACAATAATGTGGATTGGACATGGGCCTATCTACCTCATTCTGTAGAAACTGTTATCCACAAGACAAAGAAAAGATCTCTTCACTCCAGGGTAGAAGTGGGTTGACAAAGTCAAATCGTCTTTGGAGTTGTTTTGGATTAAGAGCAGATAGGAAGATGTCTGATTTCTGATACAGTTTTGTCATCTTCCAGTCCCCCTGGAAATGAGTTATTCCATCTTTTTGTCTCCTCCGTCATGTGTTGGGTATTATTTCTAGAGTTTTCTTTCACACACAGAAGACTTCTCCGCACTTTCCAGGATTTTGACATGTGTGAATGACAAGTAGTGCATTGAATGAATTAGCAAGTCTTCTGCCTTATAGGAGAGAAGTGTGATATCTGAGCGTTTCGGCCTGACACATCCAGTTTTGGCGGACTTTTTTTTGGCAATAGTTTATTTTTATACTGTAAGAAGTTCATTTTTTAGACTTGTTCTTCTTCTTCTTGTGTTCACTCATTGATTTTTACACTGTCAAATGAGTTCCTGTGATGAACTAGACCCACCATCTGGACCTTCTCCTTAGCTCGGTTCAACTTTGAGTTAGGCATTGCCATTTGGTGAGCAAGCCTTCCTCAACTAGCTGTACAGAAAACAGTCCTGTAAAACATGCTCTGCAGTTTGTTTGCTTAGTCCACATGTACACAGTGGTGAAGCAGACAGACGAAGCCTGTACATCTGTTTCTAAGAATCGATGTCACTGCACTCCGGGCATTCCCATAGGTGCTCAGTCTCTCTTAGCAAATAGTGCCGGATCTGGATGCTGATGGTCCTTGTAGCTCACTGGTTATACACTCTCCTGCTCCGTTCTCTCATGGGCTCTCTCTCGCTCGAGATTCGTTTGATGTAGATAATTTGCAGTCTGTAGATTGTTGATTCATCTATTTCAGTGTTTTCATCCAACAGCCTGTACATATCTTTATTTAGTCTGTTATGGCCTGTCCTGAGGTAATGGCGTCTGTCCATGTCGGTCAATAGTGTTGTAGTCGTTTTAGAATTGATTTTGATCTCTTCTTAATGTTATTGCCCATCGCAAGCGATGATGGCCACATCAGATGGTTTTGTCTTAATAATGTGATGTGCGCTGTATTTGGATTATAGTGAGGAAGAAGCTGCGCTGGTCATCAATCTCACTCTTTTCCTGAGTTACCTTGGATCAGTGGCAAGACTAATGGTCAAGACGACTAGAGGTAACTCGGGATGCAGGCACTCTGGTCTTACCTCCCGTGAGACCAAGGGTCGCTTGAAACTTGCGGGATTCGATTACCCAGTGTTTCCGTTCATCACTGTGAAAGGCTAGTGCCTTAACCTCTTGACTAGAGCAACCCCCACATGTACACCATACAAGGTAGACTGTTTTTCTTAAATTATGTGATTTCGCTATCTTTTTATACTCCTGAGTGTTAGCTGCGTACACACCCATATGAAACTGTTGATCATCATCTCTGAGTGCTCAGCGCTCAACTTCTTTCTTTTTTTTGCTTGTGTCCTGCTTGTGCCTTTCAGCATCAGGTAATGAAAAGGTTTCTTGACCGGGCCCTAATATGTGCTTGTGCCTTTCAGCATCAGGTAATGAAAAGGTTTCTTGACCGGGCCCTAATATGTGCTTGTGCCTTTCAGTATCAGGTTATCAAAAGGCTTCTTGACCGGGCCCTAGTATGTGCTTCATACACAGGGAGCTTTCCTGCTTCTGTTATTAATGCAATCCATCTTTTGTGTGTTCTGCCCTTGACTTTGTATCCATTGTATCTGTGTAGCATTGTTTTCTGAAGGATACTATCTGTTGTTTGTCGCATCACATGGCCAAACCATTTAGTTTGCTGTCTCTTGATGAGGTCTAGCACTGGTGTTGTACCTACTTGTTTCCTAATATTTTCGTTTCTGATTCTATCCATTACTGTTTTTCCAAGCATCATGCGTAGACATTATCTCCGTTGTTATAATGTTTCTTTTATCTTTGCTTGTCAATGTCCAATTTTGGCACTGATAGCACAATGTGTGTAGGAATATCGTGTTGTATAGCGTTATTTTTTGTATCCATTGTCACGTGTTTACATTGTAATATCGGGGATATTTGCCCACTGATTTGACTTGCTTTATTACATCTGTGTTAGATTTCATTGACTCCTTTGCCATCTGCTGAGATTATGTTACACAGTTACGTGACATTTTTCACCTGTTGGTTTTGTATAAATATATTTGTTTTTATTTCTTTTCTTGCATTCACCATAACTTCTGTTTTCTCTATGTCGATTTTCATACCATAATTCGTACAAGCCTCATTAAGCTTGTTGATATGTTCATGCAGTTGTTATTCTGAGGTTGTTATTATTGCTTGAGAAGTTAATTTAAGTGATCACTGAGGTTATTTCCCTCACTAATAATGCTCAACAATTTTAGGACAATGCTTTTTCCTTTGAGGCTTGATAAATGGAACACTTTGTATGGCACTAGACAACAACTGATAAACACATGTAGATATTATTACATGGAATTGAGCCGAAGTGCGAGAGCCCGGATACTGCTGGATCCACAACAATAACAACAGTATCTTATTATTCACATTCTCCTGGAAGCCATTTAGGCAATGATATAGGTAACCCAAATCTATATAAAACACATTTTGTGAGTGGGCAAAACAAGTTCTTGTTCACCATTCCGCAGAGTCTCAATTGGTCTCCGACAATGCTGTCACGCACTATTCAAGGTTTAACTTCAGTCCTGCTGTCCCTCAAGAAGTGTCCAATGATCAGGTATCAGAATTCTTCCGAGATGGCTCGCAGACTAGCAGACAGTGTTAGGGTAAGTTTATTTATAAATCACTTCTCGGTAGATGCACACTCCAGCTTACCCAAATGTAAATGATTACCTGACTTTTTGGGAAGGCAGGCAGGGTGGAAGGGAACTGGTCATCCAATCTCATAAAAAGCTAATGCCTAGTACAGTCGATAAAAACACTGACCACACCAGGACAAAAACAAAATGATGCCAACATTACAGCCACATGTCCTTAGTCAGATGCAAAAAATGAACGAAGACAACCAACAAATCATAACAGAAAAAGACAATACATGTTATAAAATGAGCAGTTCAAGTTCGTTGCCATAAAAGGATGTCCAAGTTAAGTGTGAGAAACAGCGTGCCAGTTATGAAATAGAGTGTACCAAGCAAAAAGAATTGGTCAGTATGATTGCACACAAGACAAAAACAGATGAAGCATGAATAAATCACACAAAAAAACAAATCGTAAAAATGAAGCAAATACCAAGAGCCACACATATAAAGATATGGGTACACAAATTAATGAATAAACGATAACAAAAAGAAAGAGATATACAAAGAAAGAGAAATGGATGGGAACAAAGTGGAATGAGAAAGGAAACCTATTCAAGTGCATGAAATGCCTTCAAACCAAGTAATTTGGAGGCAACCCATTAGGAAAATTAAACAATTCTCAAGTTCAAACCGGTGTCGATCATCAGAGGAGCAAGAGATGATGCCAGTGTCTCTGATGTTTTCCTTGCATAGTGCACATGACTATTAAAGTGGTTAGCAATAGGAGAGCTAAAGCTATTAGAAATATCATTGAGGTGTTGACAGAAGTGGGCGTGGAGTTTGCGTCCAGTCTCCTCAATGTATTTCATGTTGCAATTAATCATGTAGATTTGGTTACAACAACACCAGGACTTGCAGGTGAACCCATTTTTAAAAAATTTCGTATTTTCCTATGGTTGTTCACTTTGAGAACCTGTAACTTTCTATTTGTTAGTTATTAAATATGATTTTGTTGTGTGTAGACACAATTGAATAAAGAGCTTTTTTATTTTATTGTTTTTGTTGTGTGTTTGTTAGTTTCTGAGATACAAGAAGATGAAGGAGAAAATTAAATATTAAAAAAAATTTGGACTTGACCCCTAGGCCTAGTCGCTCCAATAGAAATCCATGGAAACTGCAACAACGTATCGATACTGTGTTTATAATATCGACACAACTGTTAGTATCCAATTCAAACGTATTTTTTATTACATCTAAATAAACACAATAAACAGATCTACCATATAAGATCTCTTACAACAACCTACATCCCCCTTCCCCCCAAAAAAATTGGCTGGCCCCAATCCGAGTAATAAGAAGATAAATTGTTCAAAATCCATTTGTAGCAGAACATATAATTTTTTAATAGGTGAAAATCTGTGTAGATGTGCGTGGTGTGTTCAGCAGTAAAATAATGGCTATTTGTACGATTTCCGTGCTTAATTATTCATGAATAAAAGGTGAAGGCTGAATGCGTGGTTGGCATACGACTGCGGCGGGGTGAAAGTCAAATCTAAAAAACGACTGCGGGAAGGACACAGACCATGTCTGGTTTATATAAGAACAAGTTATGCAACTAAGCTTGCTGTTTGTAAGGCAAGGTGCCGCGGTGGCCCATATGGTGAGTTTTGAGTAGTTGGATATCAGCTGCCCTGATGGAAAGAACAGTTGCGCTACGCGTGGGATCGTGGACACCAGAACCGAGGCGAATATGTCCAGGACTGCCTCAAGGGTCTCCGCTCTCACCGGTGCTGTTCAACATTTACACAGTAAAAGTGGCCAATATTCAACCCACAGGAACAGGGTGAACGTTGACATTTGCCGATGACATCCTAACGTACATGACTGACTCAGACAGGCAAGAGTTGGTCAAAGACATCTAGGAAACCTTGCAAGGAATCTCACAGGGGTGCAGCGACTCAAGCTCCAAGATCAATCCGAACAAGGCCTGCATGATGTGGTGCTCTTTGAATAATTCCATAGTAAAGGCTGAACTCTCGGGCATCACTTTTGATGGTTGCACCATCGACAGGTGTGACAGGTTGAAATACCTCGGAGTGACATTTGATCGCAGTCTTTCCTATAACTGCCATGTTGACCACATCATACAAAGATGCAAGTGAGGGTTAGGAGCACTCAAGACCATGGCTGCTGCCGACTTGGAACAACGCCTCCTGTTCATCCTATTTCGTCAGGTCGTGTTGTCTGTCAACGATTACGAACTAGGCATCCTCACACTATCAAGAACACAGTGTGTAAGGTTGGACCGCATCCAGAATGAAGGTTTGCGTCTGGTTCTGGGCTGCACTAGAGATGCCCCGATTGTGATGATGCGGTACATGTTGGGATTGTTATCGGTGACATCCAGACATAAACTGGCACAAGTCAAAGCCTATATGTGTGTCACCACAGACACTCGACACCCTCTGCACAGTAGTATCTCAGATATCAAGGGATCAAGAATCAAGAGAGGGTTGTCATGGATGGCACAGGTTGAGACAACAATCAGACAAGTCACTCCAGCTGAGACGATAGCCAAAGGGGAAGAATGGGTCCACACTGGTGAAAGAATGATAGAGTACAAGAGAGTCATCATAACCTTAGGCAAGGAATGCAGAGAACGGAACGAGAGTGCAGAGCACGAGGTAAATCAGCTGATAACTGAGAACACACAGGAGAGTGACGCTGTCATATACACCGACGGATCAGTCGTGCACAGTGGGACATCAGGCTGGGGTTTCTCGGCTAGAGTGAGAGAAGAGGTCGTGGCTGAGCGCAGTAGGGAATACATGTCAACAACCTCCAGTATGAGAATGGAGACGGAAGCAGTGACCTCAGCACTGCAATGGATATCTGAGACTTCTATAACAAAGGCAGTCATCGTGACAGACACGCAAGCCGTACTTCAGAAAGTGCAGAAGGGATGGCTTAGGTACGAGTGGATAGCTGCTGTTGAGGCCTCAAACTGGATCTACTGTCCTGCTCATGCCGGGGTTCAGGGCAATGAAGGAGCTGACATCTTGGCTTCACGAGCTCCCATCATGGGCACATTGGTGATGGACAGAAGTGACATTTTGAAATCAATCAATGACCGCCTGCTGGATGAGGACACCGCAATAGATGAAGCAGCAATCCACAGACTGCAAAGTTTCGACATTAAACGAGGTTCGAGCAGAGTGGGGCGCATGTGAGGGCGGCGCAGGAGCGTGTACAACCAGCGAGCTACAGGGACCATCAGCATCCATACCTTACGCCATTTGATGAGAGAGACTGAGCACCTATGGGTATGACCGGGGTGCAGTGACATCGATTCTTAGAAACAGAAACAGTTTTGAGTCGGCTTCTAACCAACAGGTCATGCAAGTTTCCATCACGTCTGTATACTACTTTTGGAGGATCAGGAAATAGCGCCTGTGTGGAGGAACGGCATGAATGATAGGGAGATGGTGGAATAAAATCTCATAGACAGAAGATGCAGATTAACATGGTCAGATGAGAAATTGTGGGAAAGGAATGAGGGTATCGGCACGAGAGATAGGGATGAAACATTTCAGTTTATTTATTATACTCAGTGCAGAAAAGTGTATAAATGAAGATCTTAAAATAATAATATAATTTTCTTTATTACAGCAAGTGATCAATAAAGAAGCAGCTCTGTTTGAGTTTAGGAAAACAGATGTTCCTCCTGTACTCTTAATTTTGGACCGAAGGGACGATGCTGTCACACCTCTGCTTAATCAGGTAGAGTTACAAAGAAGTCACATCTAATACGGTCCAAACATGTTAATGTCAGTGATGAAAACATGTACACCAGGCCAACCAGAAGGTCCACATTTAATATTAGAAATATGTTTTTGCCAGAGAGTGGTGAATGCTTAGAATGCATTGTCACAGGAAATAGTGGAGGCAGGGTCAATTAATGCATTCAAGAATAAATTGAATGCACATAGATCTGGGGTAGATCTCTCGCCGCCGCGATTGACTCTCATCCAGTATTCGTACAGCGATCTCAGTCCCGCCAGACGGAGCGATAGCACGGGCTTGCCGAAAACGCTCGCCCGCCTCTCCCCGGCCATGTAGTGGGACGAAATTTGTGGTGTCGTACCGCTGATAACGGTATGTTACTGTAGCCCATATCGAGAAACTTTGACAGTCAGTGGTGCTTTTTCGAAGGCTTATAGCAGACCTCGACAGTTCGTCTCGCTGGTGGTCAGACTCTCGTAAAGAGCTTGTGACTGGCAAATGGAAAGCAGGAATCCTGCCTAAAGGCCCTGTCCTCGCCTGACCAACCCTCGTGAGAAGGGCAGGCCGGCAGGCAAAAATCGTCTCCAGTCCCTGTGAAATTCATCGCCGGGGCCGTTGGGATCCGTTCTGCACAGAGCGCTGCCATCCCTCCCCGAGCGAGCCCGGTCGGTCGGTCGTCTGGTGTGTACGGGCCCCTGTCAGGCGGTCCTAGGTCGACGGAGTGATGGACGGAACAACCGTCCGTCCGTCAGTCGGTCCCTGCGGCCGTCCTAGTGAGGCTTTTTACACATCCGTCCTCCGCCGACCGGTGTGTGTGGTTCGTACGTCTCCGACAGATATCTGGTTGATCCTGCCAGTAGTCATATGCTTGTCTCAAAGATTAAGCCATGCATGTCTAAGTTCACACTGTCTCATGGTGAAACCGCGAATGGCTCATTAAATCAGTCGAGGTTCCTTAGATGACACGATTCTACTTGGATAACTGTGGCAATTCTAGAGCTAATACATGCTTACCAAGCTCCGACCCTCGCGGAAAGAGCGCTTTTCTTAGTTCAAAACCAATCGTCGTCTCCCCTCGCGGGGTTGCGGCGTCCCCCCTGGTGACTCTGGATAACTTTGTGCTGATCGCATGGCCTCATGTGCCGGCGACGCATCTTTCAAATGTCGATGGTACGTGACATGCCTACCATGTTTGTAATGGGTAACAGGGAATCAGGGTTCGATTCCGGAGAGGGAGCAAGAGAAATGGCTACCACATCCGAGGAAGGCAGCAGGCGCGCAACTTAACCACTTCCGGCACGGGGAGGTAGTGACGAAAAATAATACGCAACTCTTTCGAGGCCCCGAAATTGGAATGAGTACACTTTAAACCCATTAACGAGGATCTATTGGAGGGCAAGTCTGGTGCCAGCAGCCGCGGTAATTCCAGCTCCAATAGCGTATATTCAAGTTGTTGCAGTTAAAAAGCTCGTAGTTGGATCTCAGGCGCAGGTGGGCGGTCCGGCTAGCGCCGGTTTTCTACCCGTTGTCTCCTGCTCTACCGTCTGCCGGCTCTCTCCCACGGGCGCTCTTCGCTGAGCGTCCCGGGTGGCCGGCGCGTTTACTTTGAAAAAATTAGAGTGTTCAAAGCAGGCCTCGGCTGCCTGAATAATGGTGCATGGAATAATGGAATAGGACCTCAGTTCTATTTTGTTGGTTTTCGGAACTGGAGGTAATGATTAACAGGGACAAACGGGGGCATTCGTATTGCGGCGTTAGAGGTGAAATTCTTGGATCGCCGTAAGACGAGCTACTGCGAAAGCATTTGTCAAGAATGTTTTCATTAATCAAGAACGAAAGTCAGAGGCGCGAAGACGATCAGATACCGTCGTAGTTCTGACCATAAATGATGCCGACTAGCGATCCGCAGGAGTTGCTTCGATGACTCTGCGGGCAGCTTCCGGGAAGCCAAAGTGATTGGGTTCCGGGGGAAGTATGGTTGCAAAGTTGAAACTTAAAGGAATTGACGGAAGGGCACCACGAGGAGGGGAGCCTGCGGCTTAATTTGACTCAACACGGCCAACACTGAAATGATTGACAGGCCGAGAGCACTTTTGTTTGGTCCAATATGGAACGGGTGCTGGAATTAGACCCTCGAAAATCTGGGGCTATGCTCTCGGTGGCTTGACTGTCTCGCATCCAGTGTTCGATAAAGGAATTGACGGAAGGGCACCACCAGGAGTGGAGCCTGCGGCTTAATTTGACTCAAGACGCCAACACTGTAAAATGACTGACAGACTGAGAGCACTCTCGTTGGGTCTAATAGGGAACGTGTGCTGGTATTAGACCCACGGAAGACAGGTCAGTTGTACCCTCCTAATGAAAGATCGTCTGCTACGGTAACCCTGCTTAACCCTACAGAAATCGCAGGTTCCAGACACTTGGTCATTGACTGACTAAAAAGCCCTCTATTGATTCGTTGGGTCTAATATTGAACGGGTGCTGGTATTAGACCCTCGGATGACAGGTCAGTTTTACCCTACTGATAACAGGGCGTTGCTACGGTAGTCCTGCTGAACGCGAGAGGAATCGCAAATCGCAGACATTTGGTCCACGTGTTAGGCTGATAAGCCAACGACACGAGGCTACCATAGAAGGGATTACGGCCGAACGTCTCTAAGCCGGAATCCCGCCCTAAATCTCAGCACCACTGCAATGGGAGGCTACGATAGGTTTGGGACCTGGGGCTCGTGTCCCAGCCCGACCCGGTCGAGCCGCAGAAAGAGGTCTCTGCCGTCCATCATGAGGTGTGAAACCACTAATAGAAGACTTAGTTCTCGGTCGGGGTGACGTAAGCAGTAGAGCAGCCACCTCACTGTGAACTGTTGAGACGCAACCTCTTGATCATGAGATATGTCCGCACACCAGGCGAACAACATCTCCGTGCCATTACCATGCTTGTCCCCTGGTTAAATGCACTCCTTCGAGATGAATCACAGGTCGCTGACATTTGGTCCACGTGCTTGGCTGATAAGCCAATGGTGCGAAGCTACCACTTGAGGGACTACGGCCGAACGCCTCTAAGCCAGAATCCCGCCCTAAATCTCAGCTCCGCTGTGATGGGAGGCCACGATATGGTTGGGACCTGGGGCTCGCGTCTCAGCCCGGCCTGGTCGAGCCGCAGAAATGCACCTGGCCAAAGGCACACCTGCCTCGCTCTTTACCTCTGTCTGCTATCAGCCATCCCAATGGACGCAGAAGAGATGCAGTCCAGCGGACATTGCACCTCTGCCCTATTGTGACAACGTCCCAGGTGGCGGGGAATGCTGGGCGTGCCATCACTGCAGATGAGCCAAGAAAATAAAGGGAGCAAAGAGATACCTCACTCACATGCATATGCTACGTCTCTGGCAGAACGTGACGATCCTGAGACACAGTCACACTGGACTGCCTCTCTTCCGGGATAGTACAAACTAGTACATAGTCCATCATATCATTGCCAAACCCTATAGACACGAGTAGGGAAGACTCGATAGTCCTGCAAGACAACTTCCCTAAGAGAGACAACTCTGACCAAAAACAACTGCTGCCTTGCAGATAGGCTGGGAACAGCCAAAAGCTAAGGAGGGCATCCCTACAGAAACGCCTGTTGAAATCGGATGCTCTGAGCCACAGGCTTAACAAAATAAAACAGTGCAACGTAAATATCGCTGTAAACAGCGTACGATGAAGAAGAAGAAGAATGCACATAGTTATTTCAAGATCAAAGGAAGTAAAAGAAACTGGTTGTATGCAGAGTCTTTTAAATCAGTATAAAGACACTAAGTGAACCACTTCCGCACAATGAACTTCTTCCCATTTTTATTGTATTAACTTCTAGGCCACTTCTCTTTATGTTCTTTGGCCTTCCTTTTCCTCTTTTTCCCTGTGAGTTCCATGATGGAGATTAGTTGGTGATACTGACTTTCAGTTTTCACAGTGTGTGTGTTCTGTCCAGCTGCTTCCTGCACCTTCTACCTAAGATTTCCTGTTCCATCTGTCTTTGTCCTGTTCTGTACCATAAGCTTTCAAGCTTTCATTTATAACTGTGCTGAACTCACTGCAGGCCTAAAATCCATCTATATAATTACTTATTGAGTTTGGTCATCCGCCATGCTTCCACTCTATATAAAAGGACTGACTTAACATTGGAGTTGAAAATTCTTAGCTTGATATACATTCTGTGTTCCAAATGGTTTTCAGCATGACAATAGCTGCTCTATCCAAGGTTTTATTGATATTGAGAGTGTTCACGTACAGTGAGTATCTCTTGCATGTAGTTACTCACATATGCTGCAGTTCTTCCCACATTCTATGACAAAGTAAATGAAATATTGAAAATCAACAAATAAATTAATGAATTAAAGTCTCCTAAAGCATAAAATCACCAGAGTATCACTGACACCAGAAAGTGGAGCAAAGAGTAGAGACACTGTATCATGCCAGACATATTGTAAAAGGTGACTGAGGAGGGTTGAGCATGGCACTGACTGCCCCATCCTGTAGATACTTTGAGTGACAAAAAACACCAATAGACACAGGTAAATCATGATTTGTTGAAGATCTATGCTTCGCAGGGAACTGTAAAGGTTTTGATTGATCTGAAAGCTGAAAATGTGCACATTTTTATTTTAATCATCAATTATATCCAGTCTTGCTGAACTCATTCAATATTTCTGTTGTAGTGGACCTACCAAGCTATGGTTCATGAGTATTTGACAATCACCAACAACCGCATCAATTTGTCATCAGTTCCAGGAATCACCAAAGATCTCCAGGAAGTTGTTCTCTCAGCTGAACATGATGAATTCTATGCTAATGTGAGTGAATTATTCGTCATCCTTTATTGTGCATATATTGTCTTAATTAGTCTAAGCTTTGACAGTCTGGTAAAGTCTGTGGACTATCTTGGCAGTCTGGGGAAGTCTGGGGACCATCCTGGCACTCTGGGGAAGTATGTGGACCATCCTGGTAGTCTGGTGAAGAATATGGACAAACTTGGCAGTCTGGTGAAGAATATGGACAAACTTGGTAGTCTGGTGAAGAATATGGACAAACTTGGTAGTCTGGTGAAGAATATGGACAAACTTGGTAGTCTGGTGAAGAATATGGACAAACTTGGTAGTCTGGTGAAGAATATGGACAAACTTGGTAGTCTGGTGAAGAATATGGACAAACTTGGTAGTCTGGTGAAGAATATGGACAAACTTGGCAGTCTGGTGAAGAATATGGACAAACTTGGCAGTCTGGTGAAGAATATGGACAAACTTGGCAGTCTGGTGAAGAATATGGACAAACTTGGCAGTCTGGTGAAGAATATGGACAAACTTGGCAATCTGGTGAAGAATATGGACAAACTTGGCAGTCTGGTGAAGCCTATGGACAAACTTGGTAGTCTGGTGAAGAATATGGACAAACTTGGCAGTCTGGTGAAGCCTATGCATATCTTTCATTACTATGAAACCACACTGCAAATGAGCTTTGCTAAATGCTAGTTATGACACGCCAAATGCAGTGCTGGATCTTTGCTTCAACAAATGACTGGAACCAGATTAATCTAAAAGCTGGGTACGAAAAGTCAAATCTGGTGTTGGGTCTGTGCTTCAACAAATGGAACAATGGGTTGACTGGATTTTAATTGATAATGTATGTATAGGACATTTTCCCACAGAATGAAGATAATTATAAAATCTGGATTTTTTTCCCTTTTAAAATTTTAGAACATGTACATGAATTTTGGAGAAATTGGATCTAACATCAAAGAGTTGATGGAGGAGTTTCAGAAAAAATCAAAGAGTCAAGCAAAAGTGGAATCCATTGCTGATATGAAGGTATTGCTAACCACAATCTATACTTGGGTTGTTGTTTTATCTACATCTTTATCTATTTTGTTCTACTAAGAACATGAAGGCTGTTAGCCTCCTTTCAAGAAGGTTACATCAAAGCATGTATATGCTCTTGTTAAACTTTATCTGGCTTAGAATTTCTGCAGATTGAGGTAGCCAGCCTAATGCCCAACCTTCCTTTGCTGATTTTTATATATTTGAATAATTTGGAGCTATGAGGTGCGTTCAGAAAGTAATGCACCACATTGTTTTTCTCAGGAGCTGTTTATTCAAAAGGCATGAAATTTGTACATAGATATACATAGATATATCATGAAAATATCTGTGTTATTTAATATAATCCCCATAAACTTGTACAGCTTTATGCCAGTGTGAAACACGTGCATGTATTCCTAGCCCTTACCAGATTTTTTCTTCATGTAGCCATTTCTTGGCTGCATGAATCACTTCTTCATCATCTTCAAACCTTGTCCCACGGTGTACATCTTTGAGTAAATCAAACAGATAAAATTCAGAGGGTACCAAATCGGCACTATAGGGTGGATGGAGTAGTACAGTCCAACCTAATTTGGTGATTGCTTCCCGTGTTGCCAGACTTGTGTGAGGGCGCGCATTGTCGTGAAGGGGAAACAGGTCTGCTGGATTCTTGTGCAGCCAAACTCTGCGGAAACGTCAATTTAGTTTTTTCACAGTCAACAATTCAGAAGAAATAGTTTTCCTTTGCAAACGGTGGTCATTTGTGAGACTTTGAGGAACCCATCTTGTGCAAACTTGAGAAAATTAGATAGTTTTTATAATTGCATTTGCACTACCAATGCTTATTGACAGCTGCAAGGCCAGTTGCTGAGTAGTGATTTGCCTATCAGTAAGAATAATGTCCTCAGCGCATTTCAACATTTCTGTGTTGGTGGCTGTGACAGGACGTGCACTGCGCAGGCAATCAACCAGCTTCTTATCTACACTTCATGATTCTTTGATTCTATGACTTTCTGTACTCCTGTCGACTACAAAACTTCCATACACATCACATAGACGCCGTACACATTACATAGATGCTTTTGAATGATCACAACTGTTTCCTTCTCTTGCAACAAGAAATTTGATCACAATTCGCTGCTTATAACGCAAGTTGCTAACGTGCTTCATTTCAACAATTTAGTGCAGTCGTATTATCTGGCCGATTGCAGGGCAATTTGGTACACACAATCAACACAAGCGATATTTGAAGTGTGCAAGATGTCATGCCTCTATTTTCATTATTAGTTGAGAAAAACGATGTGGTGCATAACTTTCTGAATGCCCCTCGTACATTTTCCAAGTCTCTGTGGAGAACTCCACATACATACTCGTACATATATTTAAAAATAGAAAGTAGTTAGAGATAATGCAAAATGTAAAGAGAACAATCTGACGATAAGTTCCATGCACTTGCTCAGCAAGAGAAATCGCAGAGGACAGAGACGCTCATAGAAGAGGGAACTGGATGCCAATATCAGATCAGCAGGCAAGACATGGACAGAACTGACTCGAATGTCTCATGATAGAAAGACTTTGCTTGTATTTGTTGAATACATATGCTCCCCAAGGAGTGGTTAAGCTTTTGATCGATTGATTGATTGATTGATTTATGTATGTGCTCTTGTAGATGCTGTACTTTGTTTTAAGACCTTTTGAACCCTGGCTACCCAGTCTGTAAAATCCCATTCCCCTGTGCTCCTGAGAAATTACACACAATATAGACATTTGAGTAAAGCTATTTACTATGACAAAACTATGTGCTCTAATTTAGTTGTTCTTTTTAAAATGTATTCACCTGCTAATCTCCAATATTCCTACTTCAGTAGAGTGGGGAATATATTCATCAAATTTATTTGATATATATGTGGGATCTCTCTACAGTTCGGCTTCTTTCTGAGAATACGTCTTATCAATCCCAACTTTCTCTCCCCAATCTTTTTCTCTATTGGTCATTGCCACGATCTTTCCCACAAATCTATGCTTGTCATTACCTCTGGCTATCTAGCATGAAGTAAGCGACAAAGAAACTTGTTAATCAAAATCTACAGTCTAGATACCCTTAGTCACATGCCATGTCTCCGAGCCACATATCAGTACTGAACGTGCAATCGTAAGACCCACTGGTCGCTAGGTAAGGTGTTCACCTCGGGTGCTGGAGGTCGCGAGTTCAAATCACGGTAGTGAGAACAGACACCTGTGTGCAGGGGCGTGCATGTGAAAAATCCCTTGGCAGTTGGAAATTGAAAACAGTAGGCTTAACGGGCCGCTACTCTAGCAAAATCCAAGTTAAATATTTACTCAAATTATTCTAGAGATTCTTGCCCCACAGAGAATATGTCGCAAAAAGAGGACTGTGTCGCTATAACATCAAGTCTTGGTTATATGGTTAGCAGAGCGGGATAGATGGCACCTAATAGGCTACGGGTCTACCTTGCTATAATTTGTGCTTCCACTACCACCAGTCCCAAAAAAGGCGTTCCTATATTCCAGGGGCAACCCAACCGGATGGTTGGTAATCGTTACTGCGATTGACCTGGCAAGTCACCAGCGGATTTTTGCTTGCCAAAAATGAATGTAACAAAGGGGGGTCACACCACCGCACAATGTCTAACGACACAAATGGACTGAAGATAGACAGACATATTTGTATTAAACAGTCAAATCTTATTCTCCATGGAGAAAAGTTAGTAAATTAAGCTATACAATAAGTTAAATAAAGTTGTACTGATTTCTGAGTGTGCCACTTTGTTTCCAGCACTCGGGCTCAAAGTATTGAAAATAAACTTTTTTTGTTGTTGATTCTTTTGTAGGCTTTTGTAGAAAACTACCCACAGTTCAAGAAGATGTCAGGAACTGTATCGAAGCATGTGACAGTTGTTGGTGAGCTGTCTCGTCTTGTCGGAGCTCACCTGTTGCTGGAAGTGTCGGAGACTGAGCAAGAGATTGCTTGCCATGGAGATCATTCAGCTCTGCTGCAGGTGAGACCATATAATTTGGGTTGACCATTCACATTTGTTCCCTTCCATATGGTTAGTGGAAGTGATAAGGAAGTGATTGTCAATCTGTATAAAGTATTAGTTAGACCTAAACTGGAGTACTGTGTACAGGTGTGGAGTCCTTATCGTAGAGGGGATACAAACATGCTGGAAAGGATACAAATAAGAGCGACAAAGCTGATAGTGGGATTCCAGAATTACAAGACTCAGAAAAACTGGCCTACAGTGTTTAGAAAAAAGAAGAATTTGAGGTGACTTAATACAGGTTAATAAGATAATCAAAGGAAAGAATAAATTAGACTATAACAAGTTTTTCAAAATACAACCACCAACAAGAACAAGAGGGCATAGCTACAAATTAACTAAAGAAAGGACCAGATTAGATATTAGGAAACTTTTCTTTAGTCAAAGAGAAGCAAATGCTTGGAATGCATTACCACATGAAATAGTGGAGTCAAGAACAATTAATGTATTTAAGAATAGATTGGATGCACACAGCTTTTAAAGCAAAGAAATGTAAATGAAACTGGTTGTATACAGACTCTGCAGAGTCTTTTAAACCAGTATACAGACATTAAGTTAAGTTAGGGTTGGTTCGCAATAACTTGGAATTCTAGCTTTTAAGAATGTTCTCATTACTAACTTTCGATGCTACCATAATAGCTGATGGTTACCTGTATCATAATAGTTGATGGTGATCTACACCATAATAGTTGATGGTGACCTACACCATAATAGCTGATGGTGACCTACATGATAATAGTTGATGGTGACCTACACCATAATAGTTGATGGTGACCTGTACCATAATAGTTGATGGGGACCAACACCATAATAGTTGATGGTGACCTACACCATAATAGTTGATGGTGACCTACACCATAATAGTTGATGGTGACCTACACCATAATAGTTGATGGTGACCTGTACCATATTGAAAAGCTCATATTAACCCTTTGAAAAAGTGATCACCTAGTCATTAAAATTCAATTCCCATGTGAATTTGGTGCGCCTGAGCAAAATATGCACAAGACACACATACAACCAAAGTTAATTACTCTTACAAAACTTTGCTTTTATTTTAATTACAATAGGCGCTGCTAAAGTAATGCCTCCTATTTTATTCCATGGAAACTAAAACAAACAACAAGTTCACAGTAACACCATTTGATAGAGCAATGTCTTGCCTTCCTAAATCGATTTTACAACCACCTTTAGCTATACATTTTCTCCAACAATGAACAAGAGCATACGTGCCGCACTTGTAAAAATCTGCACCAGTGGAGGTGACCCACCATTTCGCAGCTGCAATGATGGCATCATTGCTAGGAAAATGTTGCCTGCGCAGTCCATTTTTCATTGGCCTGAACAGATGGAAGTCAGAAGGCGCCAAATCCGGACTATACAGTGGGTGTGGTAGGACAGTCCAGCCAAGAGCGACAATGTGCTCAACGGTGGATGGATAGCTGTGCATGGCCTTTCGGAATGTGGCTTGTCCTCTATGTTGCTTTTGTCACTGCTGAAACGAACAATCCACCGCCTCACTGTGCTAACATCCAATGTTTGGTCTCCGTAAACATTCAGCAAGCGTCAATGAATATCAATTAGTTCAACTTTTTCCACATGGAGGAATTCAATAATGTACCTCTGTTTATAACGCACTTCCGTGACAGACACCATTTTGTTAGACTGCTCTTCCACTGCCACTTGGTGGATGGAAACAAAATTTAACGGATATTGGCGGTGAGGTTCAAATGTTGCTTCCATACTGCCAAAATCCACTTCTGATGTCATGGGACATCATAATAATAGAGGAAGTATTACTTTCAGAGCACTCCTCATATTAGCAGAAGATATGCATGTCAGTGGAACCGTACAATTTTCAAATTTTGAACAGAAAATTAGAAGATACAAAAATCATAAAACTCATCTAGGATCTGAACAATAGGACCTATTGCTCCCTAGGCAAGGGTCACACCATGCTGTTTGAAAGTAAAGTTGAGTAAAATTAAGTATCATGTGTTGGTTTGTTGTGACAATGCAGGCAGACAATTAACACGTTTTGTTTCGTAAAAAAATTACCTTGCTTTATTTATTACAAAAAATAAGCTTGTTCTATGACTATGCCAATTCAATGGCGCTTACAGCCGGAACATAAACAAACAGTAGCTTTTTCCCAAACTTACCTATTTATTTATTCATGCCATAATAGAATGTAATGTTTCGATCAGATTTTAATCACCTAATAAGGCGTAAAAAAAAAATATTGGGGCTTGTACGGGATTAGAACTCTGGACCTCCTTGTACCATAGCCGAGAATTACGTGATTTCAGCCAATCAAATTACTGTTAGCAACAGACGAAGCACAAACCAGAATTAATAGTATGATTTTATCTCAAATTGACTTGTCTTCTTCTTCTTCTTCTTTGTACGCTGTCAAACGTCAACCTGTATTTTTTCGAAAAAAGCAGCGGTCATCCTGAGGCTGTCGACACTGCCATAGAGCTTGTCTAGTGTTGCCACTGGTGATGGCCACATGTGCTTTCTCTGGTCTTGTGGTACCTCAGTCTGTTGTGGCCTGTGCGGAGTCTGAAGACCACGACCTGCTCTCTTCTGTTCAACTGGTAATAGGCATCATTTTTTGTATAGCCAGTATGTTCTGTTTCCCATTTGGCCATGTATCTGGCCCTAATAAACCTTTTGGACTCTTCGTAGGTCACACTAGAATCTGGTTGTGGTAGTCTTTGCACCTTCTTTTACCAGTCTGTCTGCCTCCTCGTTGCCTTGGATGTTACAGTGGGATGGAACCCACTGTACCACTACTCTTTTTGGTGCGGACAGCTGGCATAGTTGACAGAGTACTGGTCTTAAATCATTAAGTTCAGTATTTTTCTGGCTTTTTAGTGCAGTGACTACGGCCAGGGCATCTGTAAACAGGACTATCTGGCTTTCATTGCTTTCGCCTGTCAGCATTGCTTCTACTGCAGCCCTCAGTGCCTCTGCCTCCGCTCTGAAATTGCTAAATTGACTGGTCTAATCATCTTCAACGTACTTGCTTATTATGTCAGTAGCTTGGGAAATATATTTGTTGAAGGCCATCCTGTATTAAATTTACTTGATATGTTACATGGGATATACACCCGCAGACTGTGGGCAGATACCTAGCGAAACAAGGAACACATTTACCATGATCATAATCCAAAGTACATATTTTGTCCTTCAAATGGTCATGAGATTCTTCTTGTCATTTTCAGAATAATCGCCATCTGGATCTAATTTATGAACTTATGAATCCTCGAGAATAAGTTAAACAGCGTGTTTTGTTGTTAACCTTTTAGGACAGCCTTTGGAACCAAAGATCACAATTTATTAGAAAATATTTTTTTAGTAAGGTAGTGGTGAATGCTTGAAATGTATTGCCACAGGAAATAGTGGAGGCAGGGTCAATTAATGCATTCAAGAATAGATTGGATGTGCATAGTAAATGAAATTGTAAATGAAACTGGTTGTTTACAGACTCTGCAGAGTCTTTTAAACCAGTATAAAGATGTTAAGTTAAGGTGCTCTATATTGTTGCTATTCTTTTCTGTCCTCTTGAGTTCCATTCAAGAGACCCTGGGCCAAGTGGCTTCCTCTTCCAGGTTCTCCACCAGGGTGTTGGGTGTACTGGTCTTATTGCAAAGTGTGAACTATAGGAGGAGAGCGTGGCCAAATGGTTTTGAGGCCAGCCTGCCGACAAGGAGGGCAGTGGTTAAAATCCTGGTATGGCATATGTTGTTTTTCTGTTGGGGGCGAAATAAACAAACACAGCCAGCACATGACGTGGCGACAGCAGTGGCGAAGCGTTCTGTAGTTCTAAGCCTAAAAAAAAAACCTGGACTACCCCAGTAATGGGAAAAAGTTGTATTAGCAGTTTGACAGTGAACTATAGGTAATGATAAAGATAGTTCCATAGCAAGCACGATTGTTAAGGATGAAATGATAGAGACTTCATTGTACTAGGTCACGATTTTTGTGAGGTGAATGAAATAGCTCCTTCTTCACAGTTTTTCCTTCCTTAACAGTACATTGGTTATCAATGTACAGCTTGAGCGTGTCACTACCAGAAAATGAACCGGTTGCCTTAGATAAGTTAAAGAATAATTGGGTCATGTACAAATATATTAGACCTAGCTTTTGATTGCTCATTTTTTGGGGTTGCTCTCTCTTTGTCATATTCATTTATTGCTGCGCAAGTATATAATCAGAACCAGGCAGCTTAGCCTTAGAGTGAAACATCAATTTCACAATCTCGCCGCACAGGCTTCGAATCCCGTCACGTCCAGTTTGGGAGACATGAGGTTCTTTCTTGGTGCGATTCCTTCTCAGTGTACGAAAAGTAATGGCAACCTACCATACTGCATACCTGCTAAGAAATTTATAATAGACAAATAGGTTGGCCATCGTAAGAAGCGATGTTCTGCAAAGGACATGCTACTTTCCTTTATAGTATATAATCATGGCTGCGGCTGACAATACTTTTTTCATTCTTACATCAGTGGAGTTGAAGTGTTTGTCTTTGTGTTTGGTTGAATGTAATAGAAAGTGCTGAAGTTCGTGGTCCGTCTTCACCCTGAATGTCCCGGTGACCTCCAGATCCCAGCATCTGGCTGTCAAAATCAAGGGTAGGAAAAAAACCTTGTCCCACTTGGAGAATCCCTCGGAGTTGCCCATCTCACACACCAGTACTATATGTCTCATGGACCCAGGCATCATTCGTGGATCAGGGTGACAGATGATTGACACAACAGGCCTTTGTTGCTAACATGAATTATTATTATTGCCTGTGTAACAGTTCCAGCCGGAGCAAGAGAGTTTAGGGCAGGGGTGATGTGATTGATGACTCAGAACAAAGGTACCTGAATGCGTGCCTAGGTCACTCACCGTCTCAAAGGACAACAGAGTTGGGGCAAAGAATGTGGACCAGTAGGAGCTGACCACTGGCGTTCCGATTTGGGTAGGGGGAGAATGAGTGACAGACGGGATGGTAGCGGAGCTTGCTGCTATAGATGAGTGATAGGTGTGCAAAGTATTTCGTTCCAATAACGACTGAATAGAGCCATCCCCCTGAGATCCATTGGTCAGCTTTGATACTGCTTAAGTGTATATAAGACTAGTCAAAGTTGAGCTCAGGAGGCTGGATGAGAGAGGCTGGATGGAGAGGAGAGGAGAGCGAGAGAGTGAATGTAGATAGGAGTCTGGTTTAACTCACCGACTTAGATAGAGAAGTGATTGATAAACTGTTGTACGAATGTTAGTGATACAACAGGATCGCTCAAATAGGTGTGTGAGTTTTGTATTAATAGATAATCTGAACGTCTGTTGTAAGCATGACACATTGTGAACGAGGTATGTCCAGATCGCCCACCTGAGGGGATTTGAGTGAGGAAGAGTTTTTGATAAGGTGTGTTGAGGACGCAGTTAAATAGATGTGTGTGTGATGGGAGTAAGGCAATAGAACTGGGTTTTTGGTAGTTGGGAATTCCATCAAAAGCTAATGCTTAAAATTTCCGCTTTAGTTAATATTTATATTAACATATATATAATATAGGAATATTTAGTTAAGATGATATGTATTGTATTGTGTTTGTAATTTCACTACTCATTTTTCTGGTTTTTTTTTTTTTTTTGGTTAAAATTTAAAAAAAAAAATTTTCAATGTTTTTTTTTTTTTGTTTTTTTTTTGCGTTCGCCTTATTTCTCTAATCCCCAAGGCGGTGTGCGTTACACTGTGGTTTTTATTTTGCGCCTGTCGGCCCAGTACATCCGACTTCAGCATGCATTTTATGTTTAGGGTCTGCTTCCTCCTGCATTTTCTAAGGGCTGCATCCCCGGGGTAACGGCTGGTGCTGTGATGGGGATCGAACCCTTCGAGTTGTGAGCCGTGCCACTTTTCCACTAGGCCACGCCGTCCCCATTTTTCTGGTATGAGTATTATATAATAAATATGCCATCTGCTGTGTGCTATAGTATTTGCAGTGTGTGGTCATGATTAATGTGGATGAGTGTGATAATGTTCTAAGTTAGAATAACTCTAGGGCAAACTGTGGGATCTGCTACACGTGCACACTAATATTAACTATTAGAAGTTTAGTTTAGTTTTAGTTTTAGTCGAAGAATCAACATCATTGCACATGGTTTAACCCATAAGTGCTCTGTTCTTTTTCATATTTTTGGAGAATCTCAGCACAATGCATGAACCTAGAAGCACAGGCGAGGATCCAATAATAGATTGGGTAGATTTTTAAACATAATTTTGAATTTTTCCCGGGCAGTGGCCATTAAGCATACTCTTTTCGATTTCCAACTGCCAAGGGATTTTTAATGTGCATGACACTGCACACTGGCATCCGATCTCTACTACCCAGAGACACACGGAAATACCAAAAAGTCCAAGTGAAACAATCCCAGTCTCCACCCTGATTTGAACCCACGACCTCCAGTACCCAAGGCCGACGTCTTAGCTTGAGACCACCAAGTATTAGACACCTATTGATCATGTTCTACAAGATCATTTAGTAATCAATTTATTTTTCTCAGCGCATTCGGTCTCTGATAGCCAGTGATAAGGTTCGACACATTGACATGCTGAGGCTAGTGATGTTGTATGCCCTGCGGTACGAGAGCCACAGCAACAACGATGTCTCTGGACTTGTTGAGACTCTAAGACAGAGGGGAGTTTCGAGTGAGCATCGAGCTGTAAGTTGAGTTTGATTTTAATGTGGTGTTATGTTTTGTTACAAAGAATCTTCAGCATTGCACTCCAGACAGACCTACAGGTGCTCAGTCTAACTCAGCTTAATGCATTCTTCATGATAAACCTTTGCAGTTTGCGGAACACTGGTCATCATCTAACATGGTCATTGATTTTTGTGTGTCATCCCAACCTGAATCCATGAGAAACACAGGAAGGGAGGGCTCCTTGACATCTTGGAGCCGTCACTTTCTTGGTCTGCCTATGCCTCTCTTGTTCGACACCATATCTTCCATTACCATTCTCTCAAGACTGGTGTGTCCTTTGATGTGCTCAATGTATTGAAATTTTCCGTTCATGATGGAATTAATGAACCACTTCTCCTCTATGCCCAACTCTTGTCGAATATCTGCATTCTTTTTTTTCTATCCATGTTAATTCTATGATTTTTACTCGTAGGACTCAATTCTCGTTCTTGATGTTTGGGTGACTGTCCATGTTTCACAGCTGTATGCCGCCATGGAAAAAACACAGGTTCCCAAGATGCTTACTTCTTTTGGGTTGCTGGTATTCTGCCATAGTTTCCTCAGGTTGTGTAGGCTCTGCATTGCCATTGTCAATCTTCTCCTGATTTCCTTTGAGCAGTCACCATTGTTGTCCATTCTGGAGGCCAGATACAAAGTTTGTGACCTATTTCAACACCAGCAAGTTTGAATCTATGTTGACTTCTTGTTTTGTCGCTGGTCATTATCTTTGTTTTATTTACGTTTACAGAGAGGTTTTGATCTTTGCTGCATCTGTTTATGGCTGTCATTAGCTGCTGTAACCCCTCTGCACTGTTTGATAGTATCACAGTATTGTCTGCATATCTTAGCTCTGGTATCTTGTATCCACCACTTGTAAAGGGATCATAACTTTCTATATTATCATCCTCTCTGACGTTCCTCATTATGCACTCTTCATAAATGTTAAATAGGTATGATAGAAGGATACATCCCTGCGGCCATATCCCATTTTGTACTTTGACTCAATCTGATGTTACACCAGATACTCTGACAGCAACATGTTGTTCCTGATGTACTGATTTGATTAGATGGATTAGATGTTCCGGAAACCTCATATCTATCATATATAGAAAGCACATCTAAGCCTGACATTATAATAAAACTGATGTTACATACGTTGAACTTGAAATTATAATCTATAAATGTAGATATTTTAAAATTATCTCGTATTATTTTCTACAGATGGTTCAGGCGGTGCTGGACTACGGAGGAAGAAAAGGAAGAGGAAGTGACTTATTTGGTATCCAGGATGCTGTAGCCATTACAAAACGGCTTCTGAAAGGCTTGAAGGTTAGCGATATATGTCAGTTATTTTTTACTTTTAACACATTGAGTATTATCACAATAAACATTCAATCTTTTTTGTTGTTATGGGTTAAATAGTGCTAGAGGTCTACCTTTTGGTCAAATTCCATGTTTTTGTGGTGGGGTAGATAGACGGGTTGGCGGGTTCAGAAGCAGAACTCCAGGAATGGGTCAGAAGGCTCGATGAAACAGCTCTTGACTATGGTATGGAGACAAATGCTGGAAAGACAAAATTAATGACCAACAACACTGAGGGCTTCAATAGCAGGATAAAAGCTAATGGTCAGGAACTCGAAGTGGTTGACCGGTTTAAATATCTGGGGTTGATTGTTAGTGAAGAAGGATCAAAATGTGAGGTGTTGGCCAGAATAGCACAGACAATAGCGGCGCTTGCACGGCTTAACAAAATCTGGCAAGATAAATGGTTAGCATTATGCACAAAAATCAGATTAATCCGTACACTGGTCCTGTCAATATTCCTCTATGCTTGTGAGACATAGACAGTTACAGCTGACCTTCAACAAAGAATACAGGCCTTGGAGATATGTTTCCGAAGACTTTTAAACGTCGCGTACAAATATTGATTTACAAATGAGGAAATACGAGATAGAATTACAACAGCAATAGGGCCTTTTGAAGACCTCTTGGCAACTGCCAAAGAAGGAAACTCGCTTGGTACGGTCACATATCGAGATCAATTGGTCTTACAAATACAATCCACCATGGAAAGGTGCAAGGCAGGCGACGAAGAGGCCGTTCCCAAAAAGAGATGGGAGGACAACATAAAAGAATGGACCAATCTTCGACCAGCAGCCGCTGACAGAGAAGGGTGGCGTGGTGGTGTGAGGATGTCTTTATGTGTACCCCAACGACCTCACCGGTTACAGGATGACCTAACCTGTCCTGAGATAGTGCTAGAGGTTTTACCTTTTGGTCAAACTTATGTTTAGCTTAGTATGATCCGAAAAAGTATATTATGGACAACCATTATAATACCCTCCAGAAGTTCTGGCATATACATCAAAAGATAAATGGAAAGACCACAAGCCAGCTTATCTCCAACATTCAAGACACCACAGGAAGGCTCCTGAAGACAAATAAGAAAAGGGTCTGAGTTTTTTCAGTCGATATGTTGCCCAAACTGTCAAAGGCAACAGAGAAAAGGCATCTTAGACGCAGCCATCAGGGAAGAGGCTTACGTAGACCTTATCACCGAGGCGGAGGTCGCAAATAGCCTACATACCAGCAAAAACACTGTCCCAGGTCCTGATGGAATACAGTATTGCCACATCTAGCAATTGGATGAGACAGAGATAAGAAATATGGTGAAGGGGTTCAACCACACTATAGAGAAGTCATCTGTGCCTGATTACTGGCTTCATAGCTATCTGTGCCCACTGCCTAAACCTGGTAATGACTCCACACTCCTCAGCAGCTATAGAATGATCACCATACAGAATGTAAATGGAAAATTGCTCGAGAAGATAGTGGCCAGGAAAATAATGGCCTACCTTGAACGGGAGCAGATTCTACCCGAGACGCTGGACAGCTATTGAACAGCGAAGGAGACGTGGGGTAACGCTGGAACTTTCGTGTATGATGTGTATGAGGGTTTTCAGTCAAAGCAAGAAACGGTAGTGGTGGTACTCGACCTGGAAGACACATACAACCGTGTCGATTTTGGGACTTTAATAATTACATGTCTGAAACAGTGTGGTTTAAACCCGTGGCTGGTTAGTTGGATATCAGCTGCCCTGATGCAAAGAGCAGTTGTGCTACACGTGGGATTGTGGACATCCGGACCGAAACAAATATGTCCAGGACTGCCTTAAGGGTCTCTGCTCTCGCGGTGCTGTTCAACATCTACACAGTAAAAGTGGTCAATATTCAACTCACAGGGACTGGGCGAATGTTGACATTTGCCGATGACATCCTAATGTACAGGACTGGCTCAGAAAGGCAAGAGTTGGTCAAAGACATCCAGGAAACCTTGCAAGCAATCTCACAGTGGTGCGGTGACTCAAGCTCCAAGATCAATCTGAACAAGGCCTGCATGATGTGGTGCTCTTTGAATAATTCCATAGTAAAGGTTGAACTCCCGGCACTTTTGATGGTTGCACCATTGACCGGTATGACAGATTGAAATACCTCAGAGTGACATTTGATTGAAGTCTTTCCTATAACTGCCATGTTGACCACATCGTACAAAGATGTAAGTGAGGGTTAGGAGCACTCAAGACCATGGCTGCTGTCGACTTGGAACAACGCCTCCTGGTCATCCTATTTCGTCAGGTCGTGTTGTCTGTTATTGATACAGAATAGGCATCCTCACACTATCAAGAACACAGTGTGAAAGGTTGAAACGCATCCTGAATGAAGGTATACGACTTGTTCTGAGCTGCACTAGAGATACCCCGATTGTAATGATGCGGTACATGTTGGGATTTTTATCGCTGACATCCAGACATAAACTGGTACAAGTCAAAGCCTATATGCGTGTCGCCACAGACACATGGCACCCTCTGCACAGTAGTATCTCAGACATCAAGGGATCAAGAATCAAGAGAGGGATGGCACAGGCAGAGACAACAATCGGACACGTCACTCCAGCTGAAACAATAGCCAAAGGGGAAGAATGGGTCCACACTGGTGATAGAATGAAAGAGTACCAGAGAGTCATCATAACCTTGGGCAAGGAAAGCAAAGAACAGAGCAATGGGAGGGCAGAGCACGAGATGAATCAGCTGATAACTGAGAACATGCAGGAGAGTGATGCCATCATATACACCGACGGATCAGTGCTGCCTAGTGGGACATCAGGCTAGAGTGAGAGCACATATCGTTGCTGAGCGCAGTAGGGCATACATGTTAACAACCTCCAATATGAGAATGGAAACGGAAGCAGTGACCTCAGCACTGAAATGAATATCTGAGACTTCTATAACAAGGGCAGTCATCGTGACAGATGCGCAAGCCGTACTTCAGAAGGTACAGAAGGGATGGCTTAGGTACGAGTGGATAGGAGCTGTTGAGTCCTCAAACCTCCAGGGGTTGACATGGCTTTTGTCCTGCTCATGCTGGGGTTCGGGGCAATGAAAGAGCAGACATCATGGCTTCACAAGCTCCCATCATGGGCACATTAGTGATGGATAGAAGTGACATTTTGAAATCAATCAATGACCACCTGCTAGATCGAGACACCGCAATAGATGAAGCAGCAATCCACAGACTGCAAAGTTTCGACATTAAATGAGGTTCGAGCGGAGTATGGCGCATGAGAGAATGGAGCAGGAAAGCTTGCAATCAGTGAGCTACAGTGACTGTCAGCATCCACATCCTATACCACCACAGACTGCAAAGTTTCGACATTAAACGAGATTCGAGCGTAGTGGGGTGCATGAGAGAATGGAGCAGGAGAGTGTGCAATCAGCGAGCTACAGCGACCATCAGTATCCATACCCTATGCCATTTGCTGCGAGAGACTGAGCACCTATAGGGATGCTCGGAGTGCAGTGATGTCGATTCTTAGAAACAGAAACTTATGTTTTACCTAGTATGATCCGAAAAAGTATAAAATGGACAACAATTGCAGCATTACTTATATTTGACCTCATATGGTCCTACCACCAAACTAGCTTTATGTGATCATGTCACATTATTCCTTATTGGACCGTACTACCAAACGAGGTTCGAGCAGAGTGAAGTGCATGAGAGGTTGGAGCAGGAGTATGTACAACCAACAAGCTACAGCGATCTTCACACCTTTTGTCATTTACTGAGGGTTGCTGTGGTCGAGAGGTAAGGTACTTGCCTCTCAAAGCGATGAACGGAAACAGAGTGGGTTCATGTCCTGCAGGTTTCAAATAACCCCCTGGTCTCAAATGAGGTGGGACCAGAGTGCCTGCATCCTGAATTACCTCCAGTCATCTTGACTTATGTCTTGCCACTGGTCTAAGGTAGTTTAGGACTGGAGAGTGAGGTTGATGACCAGTGTAGCTTCTTTTTCACTATAATGCAAATACAGTGCACATTACATCATCGAGACAAAAACTGTCCATCATCGCTTGCTTGACTATCGTCTTGATCAGACATGACAGTCAGGGTCAAGCAAAATATACTGGGCAACTAAAATTTACTGAGAAAGAGAGAGACTAAATACGTATGGACATACCTGGAGTTCAGTGAAATCGATTCTTGGAACAGAACAGAACTTCTTAACACCCTGTCAGCTTACGCTTCCTCTCTGTGTAGAAATGTTACTTAACTCCTCACCTGTGTCTTAACACCCTGTCAGCTTACACTTCCTTTCTAGTTCCCTCTCTGTGTAGAAATGTTAATTAACTCCTCACCTGTGTCGTTTTCAGGGTGTAGAGAATGTTTACACCCAACACAAGCCTCTCCTATTCACTCTCTTAGACCAGCTTATCAAGGGGAAACTGAAGGAAGCCAGTTATCCTTACCTGGGCACTGGACAACTGAAGGACAGGTAAGGCATAGAAAATCTAAATTGTCGTTATTGCTTATTTCCCATTACTGGGTTTGCTGCAGGAGTGGTGTGGGATAAAAAGTGGAGTGCCACAGGGCTTGGTTTTGGGAACAGTTTTGATCTTGACATATATATATATATATATATATAAGATAATCAGCTGTAAGGATAAATTAGACTGATAAGTTTTTTCAAAATATAACCACCTACAATAACAAGAGGACATAGCTACATATTAACTAAAGAAAGGTCCAGATTAGATATTAGGAAGTATTTTTCTAGTCAGAGAGAGGTAAATGAGTGGAATGCATTGCCATAGGAAATAGTGGAGGCATGGTCAATTAATGCATTCAAGAACAGATTGTATGCACATAGGTATTTTTGAGATCAAGTGAATGTAAAAGAAACGTTGTATACAGACTGCCTATCTTCTAAACAAGTATAAAAAAGTTAATTTACTTACGTTATGTATAAGTATATCTGTATGCATTTCAGACCTCAGGATATCATTGTGTTTATCATTGGAGGATGCACATATGAAGAAGCTTTAGCTGTGCACAACTTCAACAGAACCATGCCTGGAGTTCGCACTGTGCTTGGAGGGACCACTATTCACAATTCCAAAAGGTACCTTAAGTAAAATGTACTGTTTACTGTTAACACTTGAGTGATTAGAAGGAAATAAAGAGTAAAAAAACATGAAATGAAAAAAGATAAAATAAATGTGTATGGTCGGGTATCGCGCTGAGACGAAAACACAAACGAAACTTACGTTACAACCAATAGGCCTTCATCAGGGACAACGAACAATAACAATAATAAACATGTGAATCATAAAAGAAGGAAAGAATACATGAATGGGGGATATCTATATATATATATAGGCAAAAATACTTATCTGAGAATTCATCACATGCTCTTAATAAGGCGGATGCAGGATGCCAAATGACAGACAAAGGTGAGATGGAGGGCGTAAGAAGTGGGAACAGGCTGGATTAGCCATAGCAGCCAGATACGGAAAGACCAAATGGTGATATAGGTAGAGTATGTAATGGCTTACTTGGATACAAATAGGCAGGTGTATGCCTGCTGCCAGATAGCCGAAGGCCATCTGTAGTAGGCTCTTTTTTTGTGACTTTACTTCCAGCTTACTTCTGGCAAAGATGGCGCCGTAACTGGCTGCGAGTCTACATTTCTCTACTGTTTTGGATCATTATGGATGCCGCCAGACCACGGATTTGCCTGGAATTCACACTAGTCGACGACTTACACTTGTGGTCACGGATACGTGGAGTTGTTTTCCGTCTGGACTTGTTATTTCGTTCTTTTTTTGTGATTTCTTCCATCCGTTTATCCTGGTCTGGACGCCGGCTGAATGGCGCTACGCTTTAACTAGTTATACCTGTGTCGTATCTCACGGGTTAGTTCTGCCGGTTCACCTTCACGAATATGGCATGTGGGAATTTTAGATGCTACTATGATGAACTGAATACAGCTGGGGAGAGATGCCAGACTCACTCACACGCTGAGTGTTGTCCGTACGACCTCTTGTGGTTATCGAAAAGGCACGACAAACTGCGTTAGATGCCTTCCCACCTTTCTACCCTGCGGGTTACATGTTTACGGAAAGGCTTCGGTGGTAACCCTGAGGCAAAATCTGCATCCTATGCTATCTCCAGTCGTCTCGATGAATGTCTTGCCACTGGCAAAAGGTAGCTTAGGCTGTGTGAGTGAGGTTGACAAAAGGCGCAGTTTCTTCCTCACTTTAATCCAAATCTCCGCGCAAGTCACCCATTTCAGCGGACACAGCAAGAGATACACTGTCCACACGGCTGAACAAAGAGAGTGGTCTTCATCACTTGTGATGGACAAACTATCAAAACTTGGTCGGAGGGAAGATAGGTAGGTATTGGATAGGAATTTAATTATTTAAAAAATTGTTTTTGTTCGAACAGCAGGTAAGAGCTTGCTCTATTTGTTTTCAACTGTCAAGGTCTTCTACATGCACAGCAAGCTTCAAAGTTTATTGGTTGTCTCCAATAGAACTCGATGCTTGATCTCACCTCTCTTGTGGTCAGGGGTTGATTGTATTTTGCGGGTTTGCAATGCTCACAGTTAGGGTTTTCATTCATTTCTTGAGAGGTAAACACCACACTGTGCTATAGCGGCTTGCCATAAAATTTTACCAAGATGGTTGCACACCGGGCTAGTAACTTCATCATCATGTAAAGCAAATGGCTAGAGAAGCTACCACTACAAGAATGGCTGACATTGGCATTGCGCAGGCTGCCTGTAAGGAGACCAGCTGCAGTGGTTGGTGTATACTTTACTTAGACCAAACTGGAGACAAGTGGAAGAAATTTACTTTTATAGTTTAGCAGGATCGATATCACAGCACTCTAGCCAGAATTAAAGGTGCACACTCCCTTTTCACATGTGATCGATGATTGACCATTTGGTTCGGTTAACATTATTACTCTTATTTGTCTGGTTTCACCTTAAACATAGAACTGCAACTGATTTTCTGCTAGAGTGAGAGACAGGATTTTAACTAAGCAGAGTGGTGCATGCATGAAAGCAGCCTCCAGCTCTGAGATGACTATCCTAGAGACCTATTGAATGAAAGCTAGAGCCAAAGATGCAGCACAATGAATGAGCTGACAGCAGCCAGTGACTCATAGCTGACTGTTTGCATCAGGGTCAGTGAACCAGAACTGACAAATCTCTTATTCTACCTCTAAGCGACGTTGAAACAGTAATATATCATCATTGTCATCAAGTGTCGTCTTCACAACAGAGGTTGACGGTAATAGATCTTCATCTGTCTCTGTCTCGCGCTAGCCTCAGGCACACGGTCAAACTGTGTTCCGACCACATTCTGATGTTGTCTGTCCATCTGTACCTCTGTCGTCCTTAGGCTCTCTTACCCTCTACTCTGCCCTCCAAAATAACTTTTAGCAGACTGTCATGGCACTTGACATGACCAAAATATTTCATTTTACTGATTTGTATTTCCGCCTGAAGTGTCTGTTCCACCTGGAGTTGTTCCAGAACCTCACTATTGGTTTACCTATCTTTCCAAGAAACTCGTTCAAGTTTTCTGAAAACCCACATTTCAAAGGCTTCAATACGCTTTTCTATTTTCTTTGTCAGGGTCAAGGTTTATGCTCCATACATTAAAACTGAATGCACATAGCATTTTATGATTCTCATTTTTAAAATCTGAGATATCTGCTTTGACAGAATTGTACATCTTATGCTATTAAATGTATTTTAATGATCTCCCTTTTGCATTTGCCATCAGATATGCATAGATGGCCACTTGTTCCAGAATTTGTTCATTTATGTGGAGCTTTTGTACTTTCTTTCTTTTTGGTGAACACCATAACTTTAGTCTTTTTCTATGTTGACTTCCAACCCATGATGCTGACTTTTGCTAGTTATCTTGTCTATAATATATAATCAATGATATTTGTCTCGATCTACAGTTTCCTGCATGAAGTCTCTCTCGCTATCAACAGTCAGGCATCTACAGGACCAGGACTAAGGACAACAAGACCCTAGATGTGGAATCCGTTATTACATCTCCCATTGCAGTATATTCCTCAAATTGAACAGGACAAAGGCAGAATTTTTGTGTACATATCCATTACTGCACCTTTCTGTATGTCAAACCAGATTTTTACTTTGTAATATATTTAGGCATATTTTGGTGTTAATTTGGCCTTGTGCTTGATGCCAAATAACACCACACAGTTCAGAGTTAATTTTAAAAGCAAATTTATTCAAAATAACAGAAATGTTTATAAGTTGAATGATGTGGTTTATATGTGCTACAGTCTATACTTGCTGTTTGGTCTCTTCACTGATCTCTTTCCTTGTGGTTTTTAATCCAGCACTTCTCTGGTTACACTGTAAGATGTCTTTCGGAAGGTATGTCCTCTCTCTCTTCTTAGTCGCTCCTCTTTTACCCCTTGTAGTGTAGAGGTCCATTTTGTATATACTTGCAATCAGTTGTGCCGAAAAACAGATGATTGGTCTGTTGTGTCTGTATGTGATGGGACGTTTGCCTCCTTTTGGTCTTGCAGGCCACTATTGAGTATAAATTTAATTCATCATCATCATTGGCGTCTCAGTCTCTGTAGACCATGCGCGTGGTTCCCTGTGAGTTTTGTCCAGCTCTGTCTCTTGTATTTCAACACTGTCTGCTATAACTGTAAAGGCCGATCCGTGAGTGATAGTACCTGCCATAGATCATACAACCATACTGAGAAGGCTGACTTGGCCGAGTGTCCCCTGCTCTCTTAAGTCTTTCACTTTTCTCTTCAACCAGAAGGCTTCTACAAGCGTCTACAGCCACTATCTCCCCTACAACTGACGGTCTCTAAACATACTTGATCCTGAGCAGTCATTTCCCATCCTTTGGATGGGATGTCACATGACTTCATGTCCCTCTCTTGCATTACGCCCTTGAATCGCAGTGTGGGACTGCCCATTTTCTAGCTCCAATGGCCAGCAGTCCATAAAGGATATCCTTTGGCAGCGTCTCATCTTCCGAGCAGTAAACATACCATCGAAGGCATTGTTGGCTCAGCAGTGAGTACATGCTGGGAGTGTTTGCTAGCGGTAAAATCACATTATGGGACATTCTCCCTTGCCACCCATTTCTCAATATATGCCATAGGCACCTCATGTGAAAGGTGTTGAGCAATTATTTCCTGGACAGTGGCTAGAAACTCATTCTTTTCAATTTTCAATGATATGGGTCATTTTACACACACAGAACCTCCAAGTTTATTGTCTGTCTCTAATAGGACTAGGCACCTCATCTCATCTCCATTGATACTAAAGACGTTTGAAACTTGCAGGATTTGAACACCCACCGTTTCGTGCTTTTGTTTCTTAAGAGGCGAGCACCTTTTGTCTCAGAAACGTCTCCATCCCATGTGATGTTGACAACACTATCTGTTACGCCGTGTGGACAATCTTTTCCTTTTGCTCTATCCACTGAAAACTTGCGCTGTGATTTGGATTAAAGTGAGGAAGATTTGCGTAACTTGTCAACCTCACTCTCTCGTCCTGAGCTACCTTTGGCCAGTGGCAAGACATTATCAAGACAACTGGTGATATCGTCTCCTTTTCAATAGGTCTTTTCATAGGGATGTCGTCTCATCTATAGTGACCGCTGATGGCATTAATCATTATTTTCTCTTCTGAATCTTCAGCTGCATTGGTTGCTGTCATGTTCTTTGCACCAGAAATGTATTTGGTCATCTAACATGAAGTCCCAAGTAGTCCGTCTGGGTCTTTATGTATGACAAGGACAAGAATAGCACCACTGCCCCACAGAGAGCATGTTGTAAGACCCCACTAACTGTGTGATATGGCATAACACCGACCATGGTTACGCGGTTTGTTAAAAGAAACTTAGATGGCATCTAACAGGCTGTGGGTCTACTTTGTTCTAGTGTTTAAGTCTATTAAGATGGACTCGCACATTGGTTAACCACCCTCCCTGGAACTTGTCTCAATGCAGTGGAGTAATAAGCTGCTCAAACCTTGCCCACGAAACAGGAAACCCTCCTCCTTACCACATCCAGCTCACACCAGAGCTGGGACCAGCACAAGGACATCCACCCCTGTAGAACTACAGGTCGACTAAGACTAAAACATGAAGTATGTGGCAGAGACATCAGAAGGGCTGCAGTCTGAATGTGATACTCTTAGTTACATGTCCATGTTTCCGAGCCATACAATAGGACAGATACTACATTAGTGTTGAAGGACTACAGTCTGGATGTGATACTCTTAGTTATATACCATGTTCTGAGCAATGCAATTGGGCAGATATTGATATTCGTCCAATATAAGTGATGAAGACTACTCTCTTTGTTCAGCTGTGTGGACAGTCTTTTTTCTTACTGTGTCCGCTGAAATGGGTGACTTGTGCAGTGATTTCGATCAAAGTGAGGAAGAAACTGCGCCTTTTGCCAACCTCACTCTCTGGTCCTCAGCTACTTTGGCCAGTGGCAAGATATTTATTGAGACGACTTGAGAAAACATAGGTTGCAGATTTTTCTTCAGGGTTTGCTCCCAAAGCCTTTCCCATCTACAGGTATCCCGCAAGGCAGCAGAGGGGGGAATGACATCTAACGTTGTGTGTCGTGCCTTTTCCATAACCAGAATAGGTCGTAGCGACATCACTAAGCGTGTGAATGAGTCTGGAATCTCTCCCTGGCGGTGTTCAGTCCATTATAGTTGTGTCTAAATTTCTCACACGCCAATTTCATGAAGTTCAGCCATGTGAACTAGACCGTGAAATATGACACTAGTTTAAGTGTAGTGCTATTCATATTGCTGATGTCTAGACGAGGATAATCAGATGGAAGAAATCACAAAAAAACCAAGAAATTGACCAGTCCAAATGGAAAACTACATCACGTTTCTGTGAACACAAGTGTAAGTCGTCGACTAGTATGAATTTCTGGTAAATCCATGGTCTGGTGGCATCCATAATGAACTAAAACAGCAGAGCAATGTAGACCCACAACCAGTTACTGTTACATGTCATTAATGTTGAATAGCATATTTTTCATTTTCTCTGGAGAATGATGTTGAGTTTCATTTTTGTGTGAAAAGAGTCCAACTAATAAATAATAATAATAATGTTCGCTTAGGCGTCTGAGGCCCGTTGCGTTGGATGAACACCACCATGTCCAGTTGTAACTGCGTGCTGCCAGGCCTCCTCTAAGGCAGATGGGGTGGCTGCTACCTGTTGGAGCCACGTGTTTCGAGGACGACCTCTCCGGCGCTTCCAGCCAGCAAGGTGGAGGCCGTTAGCACTGTTAACTAATAAAGATTCTATTATTATTTTATTGTCCATTGCTAGAGGTAACTTTGATGTCAATGAGTCACATGTTGTAAGAGATGATTAAGAAGGGTCAGGCAAAGGGCCGGGTACCTCCAAATTATAGAGCAGATAAACTAAAAAAGAAGGAAAAGATGATCGATGCGCTTATGATGTCAGAGCAGTGACTAAGAAGGCGACTTGGATGTCTCAATCGAGCTTGCGATCAGGACCATTTCAGTATGTAGTGGCAGGTATAGAATCTCTCAGAGAAATATAGTAAAAGTGATAGCAGAACACAACAATCAGCTAAGTTTGGACTTAAACATCAACATGAAGAAAACCAAGCTCCATACAATTAACCCGATCATCATTGGCTCTATCCATATTGTCAGATGATAGTAATTGTGCTTTGAAAAAAAAGTATGCAACTACATTCCATGATGGTAACGAATGTCACTCGTAAGACCAATCCGGGCAGAGAAGCGTCTTCCTCGGTGTGTGCAAAGAAAGTCAAGACCGTTTGCAACATCGCATGGTGTGGCGTGTCTTCTCAAACGCTGAATCTTTAGCCTATCAGCAATCAGTATCTCCTTTGTCTGTATTCCATGCTTAATCCTGCCCCTCCATGTAACACGATCCATGGCGTCCTGTTCCCATGATTCCAAATTGATGTCTGTGTCATTCATATCTCACTTGCAAACATCCTTGTAACGAAGTAGTGGCTGGCATCAAGACCTTTCCCCCAACTGTAATTCCCTATAGAGAAGATATTTTGGTATTCTGCCATCATCCATCCTCTTAATGTGTCCCAGCTATTGGAGCCTTCATAGACTAAGCCTGGAAAAGATTG
Organism: Ariolimax columbianus; assembly: GCA_036924085.1. Taxonomy (NCBI): domain Eukaryota; kingdom Metazoa; phylum Mollusca; class Gastropoda; order Stylommatophora; family Arionidae; genus Ariolimax; species Ariolimax columbianus. The sequence goes on from JAVGWX010000003.1 coordinate 89,262,243, forward strand.
TGACAATGCCTGTACTCTCCAACACCTCTGCGTTGGTCATCTTGTCCCAACCCCCAGGATTCTGCGCAGGCACCTCATGTGATAGCTGTTTAGTCACCTCTCCTGGTGTATGTAGGTAGACCATGTCTCACTGTCCGATCAACAAACACCAATTATGCAGGAGGGTGACCTGTTGAAAGAAGCGGATGCTTTTACCTATTTGAGCAGTACTGAGCATGTAAGAGGGTACAGATGCAGATGTAAGTCCCAGAATTGAAAAGGCAAGAATGACATCCCTGACACTAAGCAACATATACAAATTCAGAGAAATCAAAGTTCATACCAAAGTTGGAATAATCAATAACAGTGTCAAGTCAGGGCTGCTGTATGGAGCTAAAATGTGGAGAAGACCATGCAACAAACGCTCCAGTCATTCGTTAACAGATGCCTACGAGGGATAATGGGAATAAAGTATCAGGACATAGTGAGGAATGAAGACCTATGGGAAAGGAGCCAACAACAGTTACTGGAACAACTAATTAAGTGAAGAAAATAGAGCTAGATAGGACATACACCAATGAATGCATAATCCAATAGAGCTAGGCAGGTTCTCACACAGAACCCTCAAGGGAAGAGAAGGAGAGATAGACTAAAAATATATGGAAAAGATAATATGAAAGGAAACTATGGTTAAATTGTTGCACACAGAGAGAGGCAGAAAGAGTCGCCCACGACTATGTATGTTGGCCAGATGTGGTCAATGGCATGTGCTGAGGAACGGTGGTCTATGATCGATTTTACCGATTAATGACAGAAATGCCAAGCTATCTCTGTTATGGAACACCCTAGGAAAAAGAGACAAAAGTCCAAAGAACATTTAGAGTAGAGACCTACAGACCAATACAAGAAAAGTGGGGAGAAGCTGGATAGAACTGGAGAAAGTAGCACTAGAGAGGTTTGCTTGAATAAGGTAGGTTGATGGCCTATGCATCACAATGTGATGAGAGCGAAGAAGAAGATTGCAGAAATGGTCACCAAATCTCCTGGCAGTTTTACCTATTTCAAAAAGTGATTACGATAATCCTGTAGCAGACACTGCCATCAAGGATAAAGTGTTGGAGATTTCATTGTATCCAATGATGATCCTTTGCAGTCCTGTTCTCTCCTCCGTCATACAAGAGACAATTAAAAACCTTTATAGTCAAAATCATCTGTGTCCCTGTGACTTGAAAGAAAAGCAAAAAATAGTAACACTGCAACCTGCCAGGCATGTCATAAGAGATAACTTAGGAGCGTTGACCATGATGCTGGCTGCCCCATCCTGTAGAAACAGTAAGCCACACATACTTCCACAGATATAGTCAATTTAGCATTTGATGACTTGACATGTATTTGTTGAAGACCTATACTCCACAGAGACCTGAAAGGTTTTGATTGATTGATTGATTGATTGATAAGTAAGCAGCATGTCCTCTGCAAAAATTGCTCTTACAACCATATATGGCTGTTATAAGTTTCTTGGCATGTGTGCAGTACGGTAGGTTGCCATTACTTCCTGTATGTGGAGAACCAATAGTACCAAGAAAAAAAAACAACTTGTGTCTGTCAAACTAGATATGACAGGATTCATACCCTGTGCGCGGATGTTTCACTTCTTGACCACACAAAATAAAATGTAAAAACCAAGGTTAAATCCGCTGATCCAAAGTTTGAAACCGCTAATTGAAACCATTCTCAAAAATTGTAAACTAAAGTAACAATATAAAAACCATCTGGTTATCTCTTTGTGGCTCAGTGTTAAAACTCTCTAATTGTCTCATGTGACAAAATATCATTTCTGTAAATTATTTATGCATATGTTCGATATAATTGTATTCAACTGTGTTTGCTGCCTAATAATAATAGTTGCCCATCGCAAGCGAAGATGATGACAGCATAAAATTATTGCTGTAAAATTTGATCTCTGATGACTGTAAAGACCAATCCTGGAACGGCACACACTACCACATTCAGGGCACACATGCGGGGAGCCTGCTGTGGAATCGTTGGGAGTATTGTTTTGTTAGGCAGCACGCTTTCACCGAGCCTCCACGATGGCTATACTCTCTGCGATTGAGCACCTTCGGTGAAACCAGTTCACCAGGTGGTACGGTCTTGTGCAAGCATCTCCCAGGAGGTGACATCAATATTATGGCACATTATATTATTATATATTATATTATTATGATATTATGTGTGCTGCCTAGATCAGTGCGGCCACCAGTTGTCACATTTCCATCGTGGGAGATTTTTTAATCTTCTGAAAGTGCAATATCACGTGTGTGTATTTGATTGTATTTATGGATGTCATGCATTTTGCGCTGTTCCACTGTTTTTATTTGTGATCTTGTTTTATGGATGTGAGCTTTGAGACATACTGAGATGGGAGTGCTACAACCTGTATGGAGTAACTGTGTGTTTGGCTGTTGAGGAACAAATATAACTTAACTTCTTTATACTGGTTTATAAGACTCTGCAGAGTCTGTACACAACCAGTTTTTTCTACTTCACTTGATCTAAAAATAACTATGTCCATCTAATTAATTCTTGAATGCATTAATTGATCCTGCCTCCACTATTTCCAGGGGCAATACATTCCAGACATTCACCACTCTCTGACTAAAAATATATTTCTTAGTATCTAATTTGAACCTTCCTTAAGTTAATTTGTCGCTGTTCCTCTTGATCTTGTAGACTGCTGAATTTTGAAAAAAAACTTGTTATAGTCTAATTTATCTTTTTCGTTGATTATTTTATAAACCTGTATTAAATCACCTCAAATTCTTCTCTTTCCTAGACACCGTAGGCCTTTTTTCCTTCATCCTCACAACTGTAATTCTGGAATCCCACTATCAGCTTTGTTGCTCTTCTTTGTATCCTTTCCAGCATGTTTATATCCCCTCTATGATAAGAACTCCACACATGAACACTGTACTTGAATCTAGGTCTAACTAATGATTTATTAATCACTTCCTTGCTCCTGTGTTTAATATTTCTTTTTATCATTCCTAACATTACATTGGGAGCCGCATAGTGCAGTGGTTAGAGCGCTGGCTTCCCATCTCAGTGGTCCTGGGTTCATTCCCCAGTTGAAGCGGTAATGTTTTTCAGACCACAATGGCTCCCGGGTCGACCCAGCCTTAAATGGGTACCGGTTCAGTCCGGGAAGTAAAAGCGGTGAGGGAGAGGAGATGGTTACCGCCCTCATATAGCTGAGCCTTTGAAATGTGAGATCGCTAACACCTCACACCCCTATGGTAGTAATGCTATGGGTTACTTTACTTCACTTCACTTTAACATTGTATTTGCCTTTTTCACTGCTACCTGATCACTCACCTTACCTGTATGGTCTATTATAAACCTTTCCTTTTCTATCTTTCAAATATTTTTTCTATATGTTATTTGCAATAATAAAACTAGGTGTTAGTTAGAGTAGGGATATTTGTAAGGCTTAGAGTTCTTCTTTCAGGGGTGAAATAAAAGCCTATCTTGCACACTGCCGAGCAAGCGTCCTATATTCCTCAGCAAAATATATCTTTGTGCTAGTGATTTTTATAGATGGCAAAAGTAGTATGATGATAACTTGTGAGGCTTTCAGCATGGCAAAGATGAACCAGTCACTAACAGTATTGCAATTGAAAGTTTGAAATTGTCTTTCAATACAACAAAGGCTAGTTAGCAGTATAAGAGCAAATATTAAAAGATCAAACAATTGGTCAATAAAATGAAAGAGTGACTGGCAAGGCTCAGTAGACAAATACTCAGATAGTTAAAGAAATAAAGAAAAGGTAAAGGGATTCTTTCAACAGACTTTACTGCTGGTCAGCCACATCTTATGTAAGGTGGGGTGGTCAATTCCCTTTCTTGTTCCCTATCCTTCAGTAACTGTGGATCAAATACTATTTATAGCTGAGTTGACTGGAGTGTCACGGGAGCGTGAGTTCAACTCCAAGCCTATGACATCTTCTTCTTCTTCTGCGTTCGTTCTCAATCTCCCGCTACCAACCCCTGAACATAGCTTTGCAAGTAGCAGGATGTAGTCCAGAGAACGGAATGTGTTGCATCGCTAATTTACAGCTTGACTGCGATATTTGCACCTTTCAGTCCGACACATCCATCCTTGGCAGCGCCTATGCCATGACAAGCTAGTGCTCTACCACACGCCAAATCAAGCGCTCAAAAAGTGGTGTCTGGAAACCTTGTGACAGTCTGAAAGATCAAGGGCAAGAAAAGTAGAAGAAAATAGAAATATTATCTTGGATGGCACGAGAAACTGGTTGGGCAAAACAAGACTATCCGAATGAAGTAATTTGTTCTTAGTCGACCTACACTTTTACAGGGGCAGGTCTCAGCTGTAGTATAAGCTGGATGTAGCTAGGAGGATTATTTCTTATCTAGCGAGCTAGGCTCGAGGAGCTTATTACATTGGGACAAGTGCCGCGGAGGATGGTTAACTGATGTGTGAGTCCATCTTAATAGACTCAAAATCTAAAGCAAAGTAGACCCGCAGCCTGTTAGGTTCCATCTATGCTGCTCTAAACAAACCACCTAACTATGGCCAGTCTTATGCCATATCACATAGTAGTAGTGTCTTACGACATGCTCTCTGTGGGGCAGTGGTGCTATTCTTGACCTTGTTATACATAAAGTTCCTATAATGCTAAAAGGGCAGATGGTTGTGGGGGAATTTGATGACATTTGATAATTTCTGCGTTAGCCTCCAATTCTCATAAAAAATAATTGTATTCCAAGTGGCCTTATATACATCAGAATGTACTCCGGACTGCCACATGGTTCTCCATTCTCACCTGGGAAAAAAACATGCAAAAAAACTTGTAAAAGTTGATTAAGGTTGACTGTAATCAAAATTTAAAAATGGGTATGGTCAGATACCGCACCGAGATGAGAATACAAACAAAACCTACGTTACGACCAATAGGCCTTCATCAGGGACAACAATACTGAACTAACAAATCAACATATAAGAAAAAATGGTCAACTCATCTGTTTCTGATAGTAGACCCAGTCTGTCTAAGCGACCGGTTGAGCCAGATGCTGACTGAAACTGAATCGGAGCGGTCAAACACAAAGTGGCCAGGAGAGCGTAAGAAATGTGGGGGAATGCGCCGGATAAACCAATGGTGCCCAAATAGTGGTCCAGATGGGAGAACAAAGAGAATGTAATATAAGTCGGGAGGGCGTGAGAACTGATATAAGAGGGGGGGGGGGGGCAAAGGAAGACAAATAGATGGGGGCCATTCTAACCTGTGCTGTTCATTACCTATGCCTACCTTTCACAACCATTCTATCACAGAGAGAGGCATGAAATAATGTCTATGTCTCAGGGATCTTCTGCATAAACAAGTCAGAAATTAACCTTCAATATTTTTGTATATATGAATATGGCAATTTAAGGTTACTTTTTGACTCCCCCCATGTATAATTATCTCTAAGTAAAATAAGCTCAAAGCATGTTTGGATCATCAGTAAGTTGAAACATTAATAATCTGATAATAAATCATTGATCTTTTGATTGATTTTATTTCTGTTCTGTTCTGCTAAGAATTGATTTCATTGCACTCTGGGCAGGCCCATAGGTTGATTTATTTATTTCTATATACAACAAATACAAATTTATTGACAATGTTGAATAGCAGTGCTAAATCAAACTGTAGGTCAGAACAGTGGTAATAGAAAAATATAGCTTGTTTACTGTGCACTGACATACAGGGCTGTTTCGTCCCTCTCCACAACCATGAGCTAAGTGTTTAGAACATGACTTTTGTTGAAGTCAGCCTCTATCAACACCTGATAGCTAAGTGTTTAGAACATGACTTTTATTGAAGTCAGCCTCTATACAGTGGCAGGTAGAACATTAGCAGATGTCATGTTCACATACGGGTAGAAAATTATCAGATGTCATCTTCACATACAGTGGCAGGCAGAACATAAGAAGAAGACATCCTCACATACAATTGCTGGCAGAATGTGAACATTAGCAGAAGACATCCACAAACACAGTGTTGACTCACAAATGCTGAAAGTTACATAGAAGACCTTACAATTAATCTCAATGTAGTGCCAGGAGTCAAGCTCACAGATCAATCCAACCAAGGCATGTGTGAAGGTGTCACAGTTTTAACAAACCCATAGTGAAGACTGTCCTTCGTAGCATTTTAATTGATATATGTGTTATGTTACAGAAAATTGTTATATTTCAGAGTAACACTGAATAAAAAATACGATGCAGATCAATCTTTGAGTGATACGCGTGCGGTTTGGCAGCACTCAGAATAATGGCAGCTGCTGACCTGAAACATTGGCAGCTTTTCATGTTTTACTGTCAATTTTTGATTATGGGCTGGGCATACTTACACTTGAAGCATTTGCTGTCAATATGGTTGCCTCAGTCAGCTTCGGTTTGCCAACGACATAGAGCTTATCACAAAGTCAGCAGCAGAAGCCAACCAACTGATGCAGCTATTTGATGGTGAGGGCAGAAAAAAGGGGTACAGTACATTATTTCAGAAAATTACTTAAATACATGCTTCCATCAGTGGAAACAGCATTGAAGTATGTGGCTTTTGATGAGGACTACTTTGAAGCGGATAAAATTGTAATCTGTAACACGTGAATTCATCATCATCATCATCGTCCGTCCCGTAGCCTGAAAGGTCATTGCGGCACCAATACTGCAGAATGTTGGATCAGTTCCTGCCACTCCACTCAGTTTTGTGCCAGGATATCGAATATTTCGTTTGGACGAGTTAACCTCAGTGGTATGATTGTCATTGTTGTGTATTGAGACGAATGGCACATTCCTGATTTTTCTCATTGCTTTCTGCAATATCAGTGTTTCTTGGGCTGTTTTGCATCTGGCGGACCCATCCCTCTCCAGGCAACGGTTCCCTCCACATTGGGATTTTTTCTATGATCTCCCTGTCTACTCAAACATGGCATCACAGGTTCACTCTGAAGGTTATGCCTTTCCGTATTCTTTTTCTGACCTCATTTTCATCTTGGCTGTTTGCTTTTAATCTTTCTTGTGTATTCTGTGTTTGACTTTATCCTATAATATGTCAATTAAAATACATCTCGGCGCTTTGACGGGCACAAATCCAATTGGAAAAACACACATAAAACACGTTATCCAAGAGGAATCTGTAACACTGCAATTGTAGACACAGATATCACAGAAAAACACACATGACTCTGGAGCGAATCAGGTCAGCAGTGATGTTGACACTCGACCCGGAAGGACACATGTATTATTTTAAAAAATATTAATTAAATTTCATGCTTCTTTTTAATTACACTTCATTTATTGATTTATGTCTCTCACTGCTTCCTTACTTAAATGTTATTGAATGAGTGAATGAACTTAATGTATAGAGAGAATGTATGACAATCAAATAAATCCATTCATTGTTTTCAGTGGTCATTCCCAGTGTAATTAGTTCTGTTTTTGTATTTTTGTCCCCATGACTTGTAATTTTTGATAAGATTGATTATTCATCATACTAACAGCTGCTAATGTGTTGTGAATATTTGTTAAGTTGTAACAAACAAAAATAATCTTTAATAATTTAATGTCTGGTTTGTACATTTGTGATATGTGTCACTGGTCTACCATCCTATACAGCTGACTACTGTCTCATACATATTTCATATGTATTGTTGGCTTAGTCTGCTATATTTCATATGTATTGCTAGCTTAGCCTCCTATATTTCATGTGTTGCTGGCTTAGCCTCCTATATTTCATGTGTTGCTGGCTTAGCCTCCTATATTTCTTATGTATTGTTTGCTTAGCCTCCTGTATTTCATATGTATTGTTGGCTTAGCCTCCTATATTTCATATGTATTGTTGGCTTAACCTCCTATATTTCATATGTATTGCTGGCTTAGCCTCCTATATTTCATATGTATTGTTGGCTTAACCTCCTATATTTCATATGTATTGCTGGCTTAGCCTCCTATATTTCATATGTATTGTTGGCTTAACCTCCTATATTTCATATGTATTGCTGGCTTAGCCTCCTATATTTTACATGTATTGCTGGCTTAGCCTCCTATATTTTACATATATGTCGTTGCCCTAACCTCCTATACCATTGAATTCCTAGTCTTGTACATAATCTATATTTACCATTGTATATTCATATATATGTATACAGTTTGCCTACCCTTCTACACATTGCATATGCATTGTTTGCCTACTCCCCTAAAATAGTTGGTCTACTCGCCTAAAACAGTTGGTCTACTCACCTAAAACAGTTGGCCTACTCACCTAAACAGCTGATTTACCCTCCTAAACAGTTAACCAACCCTCCTAAACAGTTGGTCTACCCTTTTAAATATCTGGCCTACCCTTCTAAATAACTGACCTAACCTCCTAAACAGCTGACTTACCCTCCTAAACAGTTGACCTATCCTCCGTAACAGCTGACTTACCCTCCTAAACAGTTTGCCTACCCTCCTAAACATCTGGCCTCCTAGCCGTTCTCATCTCATTGCACTTTATCAGTCCATCAATCTGCACCAGGTGCAGTATTCTACTCCAACCTCAATGCAGAGATCCAAACAACATCAGAAGCTCTGTCCTCCACCATTTCAAAGTGCAACATGCCCAAGAAATTGAGCTATCTTCACAGACTCTCCATGTCCGCTCTCAGGATCCCAGTCTCTGAGAAAGCCCTAAACAATATCTGGAAATCTATAACAGTACTCACATCCCATGGCATCAGTACCACACTACAGTGGATACCAGATCACACAGACAACCCTTAGGCAGTCAGGCATTGTACTCAATGCCAGTCTAACAACCCCTGCAACGCCTCCGATGCCAAGTAGTATTGACCTATTGTTCCCTTGAATACACTGGCTGCGTGGAAAGTGGGGGATCTGTTGACTGGGTAACAGCGGTCCTCCCATCAATATGACCAGGCAGGCACTAGAAAGATCACATCAGAAATCAACCATAGCAAAGAAGCATACAGTTAAGATTGGCTGCTGGAACGCACTCTCCATGACCACAGGTATAACAGAAATCCTCCAGGCGATAAATGATGTTCACGAGACCTCTTATTTACTTTCCGTGCCACCACGCTATACAGTATGGATCCAGTATTCAGCGACATGGATTGTCTTGTCATCTGCCGTCAGCATGTCGCATCTATTGCATGTTTCCTGGAGGTTGGGGCAGATCATCAGGTAGTCTGGGTACTGTATTGTGTCACAGTCACATGTGTCATCATCTGTGTATCCCCATCGTTTCATATTCCTCTTGAATGGTGATACATCAGTTCAGAGTCTGTTCAGCGACTTCCATGTTGTATATGGTAGATGATGTCCGGGGACAGGTTCCTCATGAAGTTCCATATCTGTGGCCTGCATCAATTCGTGTGCAAGACTTCAATCATAAACGGGGTGCTCAAAAGGCTTCAGGTCGAAATCGTTACCCTCCAAAAAACACGTCTGACCAAAATTTGGACAGCGACTATTGGAGCTGTGCACCTATCATGTCCTGTGCATCACAAACACCTTCTTCGCAACGAAGCCCCAGCACAAGGTATCATGGACAGACCTAACTGGCAAAACCAAGATGCGTCAAGATGCAATCTCCAACCGGCAAAACCAAGGACAACAACAGACAAAGACCTACCTCTCTAGAGTGAAGTCCATTGTCTTTCCAGACTGATAGGATGATAATCAATCAATCAGACATTAGAGGCAATAACAGTGCTGATAAACTGAGGAAGCAAAATAGAAGCAAACATGCCACATTCAACCAAAGAGCTGCAAAAGGAAAAAGGAACAATATTATCTGCAGCAACTGATATACAGATAAAGATGAATAAAGCAGACACCAACTGCTTCAATAGCATGAACGTCAACCAATGATGTCAAAGTGCAATTTGTAGGTTGCAAACATTGAAACAAGATATGTATTCTTGAATAAATACTACACAGAGTACCCGCACAGACCATACACTGCAATTGACTAGATTAGGATGCAGTTAAAGACCATCAGCTGGATTGCCCTTCAATGTCAGGACATCGTAAACAGCTGAAACTTGTAACACCCCACCAAATCACACAAAATGCTGTACCTGGGCATATACATAACATCAGATGGAAGATGCAATTATGAAATCAAATGCAGAATAGGCCAAGCAAAATCAGGCTTCCAGACCATGAGGGAAATCTTGTGCAACAAAACCTTGTCCGTATAACTGAGAAAGCGCGTCCTTGGATGCTACGTGGAACCAGTACTGACATATCGCAGTGAATTATGGACAATCAGCAAGTAAGCATATAGATCATTTTAAGCAACGGAGATGTGGTTTTACAGAAGAACGCTGCGGATCCAATGGACTGCAAGGAAATGATATTCGAAAAGGCATAAATACAGAAGACTCATTCCAAAGATCAGAACAAGGCAGTCATCCTTTTTCAGGCATGCTATGAGAAGAGGTGGCTTGGAGCACGTCATGACATCAGGAAAGATAGCAGGCAAGAGAGACAGGAAGGTCTAGACAGAAGATATTGGACAACCTGAGAGAATGGCACAGGCAACAGTCATCAACAGGGTTGGGAAACAACAGACGTGATAAAAGTGGATGGAGGTCCATGATCCTCAACGCCAACCAGCAGGGCACCTGATGATGATGTTGACTTTTAAAAAAATACATAAAAATTCTGCGTGATTACAGTAACATTTAAATACGATATTCTTCCAGTTGTTAGCCCTAACAAAACGAGTTATCTTTTTCTACTTAATATTCTTCTGTCCACTTGTGTCGTTAGAATTCGTTGGTGGGTGTATTTTATTTTATGTGCCAGATGTGTCACCAATACTGGTGTCATGCCGTATTAATTCACTATTTCCTTCACACAGTCTATCCATCATTTTCTTGGTCTCCATCTTGCGAAACGAGTTACTCACACTTTCATTCATGTATCATATCTGGAATATTGTTTCTAGAGCTTTCTTTCTAATGCAGAAGGCTTTCCACACTCAGATGGATATTAGCTTGTGGCATTTTATCATATGAATAAAATATAATAAGAACAACTAACGGAGTCAATGATGCTTTTGAAATAATAACGGGAGTATGAGAGTGGTGTGTGTTGTTCAACATTGATGCGGACAGAATAATAACAGAAGTATTTTCTTTTTCTTTAAAAAGCTTTTTTTGCATTCATTTTATTTTCTATATTCCCCAAGCCGGTGTGCATTGCACTATGTTTTTATTTTGCTCCTGTTAGTCCAGTGCATCCGATTTCAGCATGCATTTTATGTAAGGGTCTGCTTCCTCCAGCATTTTCTAAGGGTTTGCTTCCTCGGGGTAACGGCCTGTGCTGTGATTGGGAAGTGAACTCAGCACCTTTGGATAGTGAAGTGTGTCACTTAACGACTAGCCCACGCCGTCCCTCAATAGTATTAGATGTGTTCTGTTCAACATTTACATAGACAGAATAACTAGGGAAGTCTGAGAGTAATGTGTAATGTTCAGGATTTACATAGACAGAATAACTAGGGAAGTCTGAGAGTAATGTGTTCTGTTCAGGATTTACATAGACAGAATAACTAGAGGAGTCTGAGAGTAATGTGTTCTGTTCAGGATTTACATAGACAGAATAACTAGAGGAGTCTGAGAGTAATGTGTTCTGTTCAGGATTTACATAGACAGAATAACTAGAGGAGTCTGAGAGTAATGTGTTCTGTTCAACATTTACATAGACAGAATAACTACAGGAGTCTGAGAGTAATGTCTGATGTTCAGGATTTACATAGACAGAATAACTAGAGGAGTCTGAGAGTAATGTGTAATGTTCAGGATTTACATAGACAGAATAACTAGAGGAGTCTGAGAGTAATGTGTTCTGTTCAACATTTACATAGACAGAATAACTACAGGAGTCTGAGAGTAATGTCTGATGTTCAGGATTTACATAGACAGAATAACTAGAGGAGTCTGAGAGTAATGTGTAATGTTCAGGATTTACATAGACAGAATAACTAGAGGAGTCTGAGAGTAATGTGTTCTGTTCAACATTTACATAGACAGAATAACTAGAGGAGTCTGAGAGTAATGTGTTCTGTTCAACATTTACATAGACAGAATAACTAGAGGAGTCTGAGAGTAATGTGTTCTGTTCAACATTTACATAGACAGAATAACTAGAGGAGTCTGAGAGTAATGTGTTCTGTTCAATATTTACATGGACAGAATAACTTCAGAAGTATGTGATATCTGATGTGTTTAATATTTACATGGACAGAATAATAATAATAACTCGTCCATTGTCTTCGCTGAGGACTACCAACTTTATCACATGTCTCGTGACTGATCAAGCAAATTTGGGCATGGAAAAGTCTAGGGCACAACTGGCAAACGTAGTCAGAAGTTGGCTCTGCTAATTTCTCTGCCCTTGACGTCCTTATTGTATGTCTATTATGAGCTACCTGGATATGGAGATCCTCGCTGAGTTCAACGCCGTCCGTGACCGTGCTCTCCCATATTAAGCAATTGTAAGCCAGGTTCTCCCAGGTGCTAATGTCTATTTGACAGCACTTAAGGGAATCTTTCAGACTGTTCTTGAAACGCTTTTTTGGACGTTCTTGTGATCGTTCTCCTTCACTTAGTTTGCTATACAGGAGCCTCTTTGGAGTCCTTTCGCTTGACTTTCGCAGTTGGGATTATTGCAAAAGTATATGGATACTTTGCATGTTGGCTCTGGACAGCACTTCAGTATCTGCGATATGATCCTGCCATTGTATATGCAGTAGATTATCTGGGTAGACAACATAGAATCATGCACCTCCATTCTTCACTGCTCTTGTTACTGATTCATCAGTATATGCCTGGGTCCATGCTTCTCTGGTACAGTTCTTCGGTCATGTCGCAAGCTGCTGTTTTCTTTTGAGAGCGTTTTGCTCTCCCATAGAGCAGGTCGTAGTTTTGAATGTATTTATTTTGAAGTTTTGATGTTGTTCCCATGTTGTTGAAAGGAGTATTAGATTTACCTTACCTTCATCAGCACGCTCGGGATGTGAGAAAAACTACTACAACACGTCACTTGACGCCTTTTTCAGGGCGCAGAAAAGAATGAACTAACTCATTGTGAGCATTAAACAACAACCTTCTTTGTGATATTCTGATTCATTTTTTGGACCGATGTACAAAGTGAAATTCTCTTCAGTCTTCTGCTGACTAATCTCCGAATTTTCTTAAGTGGATGTACTCCATGTTCTTGTATTGTCTGCTTGTAATATGGTCTTCTGGAGTATAGAGTATGTCGTTAAGAAGGCAAAAAGCCGAAATTGGTTTTAATTTATGTGGGAAATAACCTCTTTTTAATTCAAATCCACGAATATATTTGGTAGTGTCCCTTGCTATACTGTCCATAAATATTTCTGTAGTTCGTTCCAAAATAATTGAAAACATTCTCTCTGAATTTTCTAAAAAAGGACTACTCTTATAACTGTCGTTTTTTGCAAGTAGTATTGTATTTTTTACGGCCTTCATGTTTAAAGATTTCATGTTTAATAACTTAACAGGAAACGCAGTTTTTGCATAGCGCCGTTTAAAAAAAATAATGGCCATATCCACAAAACAATGATAATCACACCTTAGATTTTACAGTAATACACTAGATGGTGGCCACGTTTTCCAAAGGTGTTTCCACACTTCAGATGGCAACATTTAATGAGACGTAGGGAACTATACTCCATGAAACTATACTTCATAGCTCAGAAAGTGAATAAATCAGCAAAAATAAACTTCGAAAAAAAAATTTTGCACATAGAATCAAGACTGATAGTAAAAGCTTCTTTTCTTATGTTAGAAATAAACAAAGAACGACAGACAAAGTAGGCCCTCTCTTAGATAGCACAGGTAAAATAATAACAGTGAATAGGGCGGCAGCTAATCTAGTCAATCAGTACTTTCACAGTCATCACAAAAGAAGACTGCTCCAAGATCCCAGACCCTACAGATATTTTCCAAAGAGACATGGATACAGTGGGGTTAATATCACTCTGTATTACTGAGGAAATGGTTTTTAAAAAATTGGAGGGGTTGAAAGTGAATAAATGTCCAGGTCAAGATGGTATTCATCGAAAATTGCTGTTTGAAATTATAAACAAACTAGCAGAACCATTGGCTATATTATGTTCTCAATCACTTACAAAAGGGATTGTTCCATGGGATTGGAAAGATGCAGGAGTGATCCCTTTATTTAATTAAGAGCAAAAAATTAAGATCCAGCCAATTATAGACGTGTTAGTTTAACGAGCATAGTCTGTAAATCGTGAGTCAATAATAAAAGAAAACATTGTAATGCATTTAGACAAGTTTAATCTAATCAGAAATAGTTGACACGGGTTTACTGAAGAAAGATGGTGATTAACCAGTCTATTAGAATTTATGGAGGAAGTTACTAAAATGATAGATAAGGGTGAGACAGTGGATGTTATTTATCTAGATTTTGCAAAGGCCTTTGATAGAGTACCTCATCAAAGATTATTTCGAAAGTTAAAATCACACAGAATAGGTTGGGAGGTTGCCGAATGGATTGAGAGTTAGTTAACGGGAAGACGGCAGAGGGTGGGCATTAATAAGGAGTACTCTGAGTGGTGTAAAGTAAAAGTGGAGTGCCATAGGACTCAGTTTTTGGACCAATTTTGTTCTTGATATATAAAAAGGATTTGGTTCAGGTGACCATTCTGACCAAGACACTATCTCACTTACACAGAGTTCTCCATGGAAACAGAAGCACTGGAAGTAGCTCTGTACCCCTTGATGACTATTTGATACTTTCCCATCAAAAGTCCAAAGAATCGAAAGTTTTACATACTCACTATATGCTCTTATAAAGCTTTAGAAATTATGTTCATTGTAAGCTTAAACTTACCCAAATATCTCTAGATGGCAACGAGCATCCCATGAAGCCAAAATAGTTATGAAATGGATCCCTGTCATTCAAATATACCTGACAATGGCAGACATACTGCCTAATGCGGGATCAAGCCAAGAACAATAATGCACACCAACAACCCTACTGATAGTTAAACTGGTCAGACAAAACACACTGATCAGACAATGTTAGCCAGGGTCAGGTGAAATATACTGGCCAAGACCCTCACCTGACTTCATTGTTGGTCGTCCTGGAAATGGGCTGTTGTCGAGGACAACAGTCTGGCTAACAAGGTGAGGTTCGACGTGATCCCCGTAGTAGTGAGCGACAAGCAGATGAAGCCAAACATAGCACAGCCGCCTGGAGGACTCCAGTCCACCTTCATCAGCACGCTCTGGATGTGAGGAAAGCTACGACAACCCGCCACTTAACGTCCTTTGTAGGGCCTACAAAAAGTAATCCTGCTCATTGTGGGCATTCAACAACAACAACAAACAACAACAACAGCAGTAGTTAAACAACTACTTCAGACTGCGAACAAAGAGGCTTGGCTGAATATATGGATAATGGAGAATACTGGCATATCAATCTTCAAACATTTGGCCATCCCAAATCCAAAAGACAACATTAACCACTTGAAAACAAAATAACAGTTTCCGACTCCGTACTCCACGCGTACAACTGAATGTCACGTGAGCAGAATCCAACCAGAACATACTCTAGAGTGCCAACTGTGCACACATCACTTATGAAACTGTTGAACATCATCTTTTTGAATGTCTGGGGTTTGCCGGTGTTAGGAAAGAGCTTCTTCCTCCGAGGTCAGACAAACGGAACACTTTGTATGGAACTAAACAACAGCTTCTTCCTCCGAGGTCAGACAAACGGAACACTTTGTATGGAACTAAACAACAGCTTCTTCCTCCGAGGTCAGACAAACGGAACACTTTGTATGGAACTAAACAACAGCTTCTTCCTCCGAGGTCAGACAAACGGAACACTTTGTATGGAACTAAACAACAGCTTCTTCCTCCGAGGTCAGACAAACGGAACACTTTGTATGGAACTAAACAACAGCTTCTTCCTCCGAGGTCAGACAAACGGAACACTTTGTACGGAACTAAACAACAGCTTCTTCCTCCGAGGTCAGACAAACGGAACACTTTGTACGGAACTAAACAACAGCTTCTTCCTCCGAGGTCAGACAAACGGAACACTTTGTACGGAACTAAACAACAGCTTCTTCCTCCGAGGTCAGACAAACGGAACACTTTGTACGGAACTAAACAACAGCTCACAAACACTTGCAGGTACCCCTATATGACATTTGGCCAAGAGGACAGGAGCCCACAGGCCGCCGGATCAATAACCAACCAACAAACCTGGAAGCAGCTTGTCTCGTGACAGTCTGCTTAACGAGGTGGGGATCAACGTGATCCCTGTAGTAGTGAGCGACACCTAAATAAACCCAAGGATGGCACAACAGTATGGAGGACCCGGTCCATCTTCATCAGCACGCTCGGAATATGAAGAAAGATAATGCAACAGGCTAACTAACGTCTGTTTCAAGGCGCAGAAAAGAGTCAATTCACTCATCCTGGACATTAAACAACAACAACAAAAACAACAAGAGAAAACAGAATATCCATGCACACAAAAACTATTTTTTTTAAAATGAACTGATGAAACCTGTCCTGCAAATTTTAAACTGAAGTAACACATACAAGCTATGTATGTGCCTTATGGTGACTCAGTGTTATACTCTATCGGTACCATGTGACACAGTATATTTTGAGTAAATTATAAATGCAGGTATTAAATATAATTGAATGTTACTGTTTGTGTGAGGCTCATACGTAAGGGCCTGGCCAACTGTTGCCTCATTTCCATTTTGGGAGATTTTATCTTTACAAAGTGCAATATAACGTGCGTGTATTTGAGTGTAGTTATGATTACGATACATTTTACCCTGTTCCACTTCTGTATTTGTGATCTTGTTTTATGCGTATGATCTTCGAGGCATACTGAGATGTGCCTGCTACCAACCGTATAGAGTGACTGTTTATGGCTGTTAAATAGGGCAATGCATTTGTCATAATAGAGGCAAGTGTTGGTTAGAGAGAAGGCACACGTTGGAACTCTAATATGAGGCGTGTTCAAATGAAACCGGACCTAACTGTACCAAGTGAACATACGGAAGATGCGCTTGATGACGTCACTTCTGGTGTAAACAGCACATACCAACCGTCAAGTTTGCACAATTTCATTATCCTCCGACTCATAGTTTCCTCAGCAGACCGATGAAAATATGGCGGGTGTGATACGGAATCCGTCAAGAGTTGATCAGCGAGCGATGATTCGGTTTCTAACAGCTGAAGGATGTCGACCCGTTGACATTTATCGCAGAATGCAGGCAGTTTATGGTGACAAAAGTGTGTCGATGACAACAGTGAAGAACTGGACAAAGGTGTTTAAAGAGGGACGTGAGTTAACGAAATATCATATGAGGCCAGGCCAGGCGCATATTGTTGCATCAGAAGGTGCCATCGCCAAAATTGATGCAGCAGATCGGGTGGACCGCTCCCGGAGCTTACGTTCGCTAGCAGAGGAATTCGAATTCGTCGCTAGGGACAGTTCAAATGGTGGTTAGGGATAAAGATGCTGAGCAGCGCATGAGCCCATAGCTGACTTTTAGCGTCAGGGTCAGCGAACCAGAGCTGCCAAGACCCTTCTACACCTCCACGCGGTGATCCTGGATAACAGGCTGCAACAGGGCAGACTGGCCAATGAGAAGGGATCGAAGAGGGAATGCTAACCCGGTACTAAAAAAATGCTTGCTGAAGTCGGATGTGTTGGACCGAAAGTTGCAAATATCGCAGTCAAGCTGTAAACTACGACACAACGCATTCCGTTGTCTGGACTACATTCTACTACTTAAACCCTTTCAGGGTTTGGTAGCGGGAGATTGAGAACGAACGAAGCCAAGCCAAGCCAAGTGTAGGAAAGATCTGGACAGATGTCAGTGGGACTAGACGCATATCGCGAAGCCATGATGGCCACAGTATCAAACGGATTTGTCTTAATAATGGATTATAGTGAGGAAGTGAATGCGCTGGTCATCAGTCTCACTCTTGTCCCGAGTTACCTTGGATCAGTAGCAAGACTATTGGTCGAGACGACTGGAGGTTAACCGCTCTGGTCTTAACTCCCGTGAGACTAAGGTGTGGCTTGAAACTTGCAAGATTCGATCGTCCACCGTTTCCATTCATCCCTATTAGAGGCGAGTGCCTTGACCTCTTGACTACATCAACCCCCAGGGACGTCAGAAGGTCTTTGCGAAGAATCTGGCACAAGTTACGGAAACCAACTGATAGCATTACAAGGCAGTTGCTGGTCTGGAATTCTCAGGGTAAGAGAAGTAGATGTAGACATAAACACTCACCGAGGAGAAAAGTGGAAACAAACTTAAAAACTACAGGAAACAGGTGGGGGAGAGCTTGAAATAATAGCGCATGACAAGGATTAAGTGGCAGAATGTAGTCCAGAGAACGGAATTCATTGTGTCGCAGTTTACAGCTTGACTGCGATATTTGCACCTTTCGGTCCAACACATCCGACTTCAGCAAGCATTTTTTGAGCAGCGGGTTAGCATTCCCTCTTCGATCCTTTCTCCTTAGCCAGTCTGCCCTGCTGTAGCCCGTTATCCAGGATCACCGCGTGGAGGTGTAGAAGGGTCTTGGAAGCTTTGGTTCGCTGGCCCTGACGCTAGCAGTCAGCTATGGGTCGCTGACCACTGCAGCTCATGCGCTGCTCAGCATCTTGATCCATGATGATTGATTTGATTAATCATAGGAAAACATGTCATATTGTACTAACAATCATTACACTACCGAATGCAGTTTTGTTCGGATATCTCCTGGTTTGTGATGATAATCTCTCGATAGTCGTCAGAATACCGTATTTTCTCTAACGTTTCGATCGCAGTTTTGATGGTTGGGTTAACTTATGAAATCTCCGCACCAAAAAGCATGTTCCAGCATGTAGAGAGACATGATCGTCAAACTGGCGGCTACTGGTAGCTCCAGACGGTTTTTTTGGTGGCAAATATTTTCCTCGTGAAAATGTGCTTAACATTGTTGAACTTCGGTACTTGCATCTTAATTCACCCAAAACAGAGTTTGCTGGGTTCCTATCGTACGTAACGGGACATTGCATGTTGGGTTAGCGGGAGGACAGGTCGATATAGTTTTTTAAAAAAAAGTAAATAATTAGATAAAGATTGCATAAGATCGCTATATTCAGTTTTACGAAGGGTTAGGTTTGTGGTTAGAGTTATGGTTAGGTTTAGGGTTATGGTTAGGGTTAGGATTAGGGTTATAGTTATGGTTAGGTTTATGGTTATGGTTAGCGTTAGATAGCATGGTTGTTATTGCATCTTCTGACAGCATGGATACATCCATTGCTGTAGAAACTGGATGCTACTCTCCTTATCATGGACGCACGTTAACAGATTTAAGAAATTCATTGCTAAGACGGCAGAAGCTGAAATTCTTGTCTATTCTTACAGAATATTTGACATCCCCATCAGTTGAAAAGTAAGCTATTCTGTGACGTCACAATCTCAAATTTGGTGCTAGAAATAGGAATTATCAAAAAATGGATGCACTAAATTAAATTAACAGTTTCACGTGAAGATGACAGTTGTGGCTATGGTGTTAACGGAACAAAATTTGTTCTAGAGACTCCAATGATTACCAAAAATAAACACACGACAACAGCATTTTACATATGAACACATACATACGAGGTTTAACATGCTACCTTATTTGTTATGATTGTAAAATGCATGTTCTAATTTCTTGCCTTTGTCTACCATATGCATTTGGACAAGTTCTAATGATTGTCAACACGTGGAGGCAAGGAATCTGGGCTACAGAAGTGACAGCAATGGCGACTGCTCAAAAACAAATCAGAAGAAGATTGGCAACGGTAGTACAGAGGCTGAACAACTTGAAGAAACTCGTGTTTTTTCCCCCTGACAACATACTGCTACGAAACATAGAACGATTACCAAACCTCGAGGAAGAGCATTAAGTCCTTCGAGTCGGAATGTTGTGGAAGGGTCCTCAGAATACTATGGACCGAAAACAAGAAGAATGCAGATATTCGATAAGGGTTGGGCATAGAAGAGAACTGGTTCATATATTCCATCAAGAGAAGAACATTGAAATACTTTGGCCACATCAAAAGATACAACGGTCTTGAGAGAACAGTAATAGAAGGTATGGTGTCCGGCAGGAGAGACAGAGGTAGATCAAGAAGTGATATTTCCAGATTACAAGGAATGTTTGGGCATGATTCTGAAGCAGGCTTTAAATTTGGCAAGAGATCACGTTTATTTCAGACGAGCTGTCATGGAAGCGACGCTCTGCGAAGGACATGCTACATAATGATGATGACATGAAATTACAAATATGCTATATATATATATATATTGGTAGATAGCATGCAAAAGAATTGTAAATTTAAATGTAGCTCGCATACCGATGTTTAGTTAAACTGTACTAGGCCATTGATATATGTAAGCTTCCATTACCATTGATTCTAATATTTGTCATACGCTATTTAACACTACTATATCCTCATGATGTTATGCAGGTCTAACATGTTGAGCATCCATACGCGTCTACAGCGAGCAAGGATACGGTTGACTTAACATGTTGTTCGCACGTCCCACAGGCACAACTCTAGCAGATGTTGAACACAAGTGAACTAAGATCAGGCTGTGGTTCGTCGGGGTTATGTGGGGGGGGGGGGGGGGGAAGGGATGTGGGTGGTGGACAGAAGGGACGTTTCAAATTCTCCATGGACGTGTATCTTCTTCCTCTCCTTTTTCTTCTACTTTATTCGGCGTCCGTACTGGAAGGACGTTTGTGACGTCATGACGTAGTTTACCGCTAGGCTAGGGGTCAAGATGGCCGAGCAGTGCATGAGATGTAGCGTTCAACGACCAGATGTTGCCAGGACCCTGCTCCATCTTCACGAGGTGATCCTGGATCGCAGGACTATTAATTGTGTGACTTGTTATGTACTGTACATACATGTAATCAACTAGCCATTTGTTGAGATGGTCGTCACGTTTTTTAGTAGAGAAGAATTTAGGTCAGATTAAGAGTAAAGCAGAAATAATAGAGATACGCGTCTGGTACCAATCCTTACGATATTTGGTCATCGTGACCAGCAAAGTAGAAAGAATGTAGGTAAGTCCAAGGCTGATAACTATCCTAACGATGTTTGGTCTCTATGATCTGCGAAGAAGGAAGAATGTAGGTAAGTCCAAGTCTGATACGTATCCTTGCAATATTTGGTCTCCATGTCCTGTGAAATATAACGAATATAGATATAACTGTTACAGAGAGGGGGCAGAGAGAGAGAGAGAGAGAGAGAGAGAGAGAGAGAGCGAGAGAGAGAGAGAGGGAGAGAGAGATGGAGAGAGAGAGAGATAGAGAGAGGGAGAGAGAGAGGGAGTAAGAGAAATTAAGATTGACCACAAAAAGAGTAATAGTGACATGGGAGTTGAGACTTGGAGATGGAAAGCGATAGAGGAGGGGAGAGGCGAGAGCTGGGGATGATTGATTCATGTCAAAAGATGATACCTACCCCCGATCGCTGTTGTCAAATCATGGAACTTATTTGTCGAATTTTCAGTGAAGATGGAAGAATCCATACACCCTGGCTAGACCGCCAGCACTCAGATAGGGTCACTCCAGATTAGTAGTGCTATTTTGTACTTGACAGAGAAGGAACTGAGGCGGTTGAAGGGCACTTAAGAATGGTAGCGTCGTTGTAGCCTTTCGAGTTACAAGGTTTCGACATCTCAGCGTCACTTTAGATCCGCAACATCGTTGTGGCCCAGCCAGTTAGAACATCGTTGTGGCCCAGCCAGTTAGAACATCATTGTGGCCCGGCCAGTTACAACATCGTTGTGGCCCAGCTAGTTAAAACATCGTTGTGGCCCAGCCAGTTAGAACATTGTTGTGGCCCAGCCAGTTAGAACATCGTTGTGGTCCAGCCAGTTAGAACATCGTTGTGGCCCAGCCAGTTAGAACATCGTTGTGGCCCAGCCAGTTAGAACATCGTTGTGGCCCAGCCAGTTAGAACATTTCGGCAGCTCATAATTATTTGAATTTGCCAATGTTGTTGTGTTCCCGCCTGTTACTGGGCTAGAACGGGCCAGGGTCACTCTTGATTCACACTTTAGGTGTGACACCTCCAGTTGTTGTTGTTGACTGCCCATATTGAGTAGGATTTCTTTGTGTGGGCATTGAGAAGATTATTAAGTGGCGGGTTGCAGTAGCTTTCCTCACATCCCGACAGTGCTGAAGAATGTGGGCCACGGTCCTCCAGAAGGTTGTGCTATGCTTGGCAACACCTGTGTGATACTCACTACTACGGCATCACGTCGATCTACATCTTTTCAGTCAGACAGGTTTGAAAACAGCCTGTTTCCGTGGAACCTGCATGGAAGAGGAAGTGAAGTTGGTTAGTTAAAAAAGAGTTAGTTGCCCATCGCAAGCGATGATGAGATATCATCAGACTTTTGTCTTGGTGATGTAACGCGCTGTATTTCGATATAGTGAGAAAGTAGCTGCGCTGGTCATCTACCTCACTCTCTGGTCCCGAACTACCTTTCGCCAGTGGCAAGACGTAAGTCGAGACTACTGGAGATAATTCAGGATGCAGGCACTCTGATCCCATCTCTTTGAGACGAGAGATCGCTTGAAACCTGTGGGGATCAAACCCCCTTTTCCGTTCAGTATATTTTCTGTGATCCTGATTCGATGTCATAGTCAGCATGTTGTGGTTGACCGGACTAGTGTCCACCAGTTAGAAGAATGGGACGGCTCATAGTTAAGTTTGGCAGCGTGGTTGTGTCCCCTCAAGTTAGAAGAATGGGCCGGCTCATAGTTAGTTAAGTTTGGCTGTACTTGTGTCCCCTCCGGCTAGAAGACTGGGACGGAGCATAGTTACTTAAGTTTGGCAGCGCCGTTGTGTCCCATGCAATTAATGAACTGGGACTGCATATTTGATCAACAAACATGAATGTTAAAAATCCCCAGCGACATTTGAATGGAGTCTCTATGGGGTTTCGTTTATCTGTTCTGAGCTCAATGTACATCAACTGCTTGGGAAGGCGCTCGTCGGACATGCGAACAAACACGTCTTCCCATCTGATCTAGGCTAATTAGAGATGTGTATAAATGCTCAACTTGTTGAGGATTTCAGAGTTCAATACTTTGTCCTGTCATTTATTCCTGAGCAACGTACGGAGACAGCCCATGTAGAAGCGATTTAAACTATCTATACACTGTATATGTTTCGAAGGCACACATAAGAGGGGTTAGCACTACTACACGAAATATTTTAACATTAGTGTCAACACTGATGCCTTGTTAATTTCAAACATTGACTTGCAGTTTTCCAAAGGTAGAACTTGCCTTTGCAATTCTGTTGTTGATCTTGGTGTCGACATCCGCTTCTCTAGTAAGGTACTGCACAGGGAGATGACGCTATCGACTGACTATAATATGCTCATGTGTGGTTCGCTGTACGGCTTAAACGAAGTAGATGGATACTATCTCAGCTTTCCAAGTGTTGATAGTCTGACCAAAATGAGTGTACACCGCCGAACACTACTTTATGGTGGACTGCTTTTCTTGTTCTTAACTTAACTGATCTTAACGTTTTTATATCGGTTTAGATATCTATGCAGAGTCTATAAAAAAGCAGTTTCATTTGCATTTCCTTGCTCTGAAAGCTATGCGCATCCAATCTTTTCTTTAATACGGTACCTTAATTGTCCTAGCCTCCTCAGCTTCTTTGGCAATGCATTTCAAGCATTCACCACGCTCTGACTACAAAAATATTTTTAAATATCTAATCTGGATCAATCTTTAGTTAGTTTGTAGCTATGCCCTCTTCTTCTTGTGCTATCTACAATAACTCGCCTGGGAGGTATTGTTACATCTACCTTGCAGCCCAGACCTTGCTCACTTAACTTAACGTCTTTATACTGGTTTAAAAGACTCTGCAAAGTCTGTATACAACTAGTTTCATTTACATTACCTTGCTCTAAAAGCTATGCGCATCCAATTTATTCTTAAATACATTATTTGTCCTTGCCTCCACTACTTTCTGTGGCAATGCATTCCAAGCATACATCACTCTCTTTCTAACACAATATTTCCTAATATCTAATCTGGACCAATCTTTGGTTAATTTGTAGTTATGCCCTCTTGTTCTTGTAGGTTGTTTAATTTTGACAAAAACTTCTGAACGCAGTCGTCATCAAAGAGAAGATGCAAGATGGTGGCATTGTTCACTTCGCTGTTTTTGTCTGTTGTTGTTTATTGCCCACAATCAGTAAGTTTACACTTCTGTGCGCCCAGAAAAAAACCACATTTCGTGGCGGGTTGTAGAAGCTTTCCTCACATCCAGAGCATGCTGATGAAGGTCGTTCGCGGTCCTCCAAGCGGTTGTGCTATGCTTGGTTTCAATATGTGTGGAGCTCACTACTACAGGGATCAAATTGATCCACATCTCGTCAGCCAGGCTGCCTTGAAAACTGTCTGTTTCCAGGAAACGCTACATGGAAGCGAGATTGTTGTCTTGGTCAGTGTAGTCTGCCTGATACTGACGCGACGTTCTGGTCAGTATGTTGTGTCTGACTGGACTAGCGTCTCAGTTGCCCTCACTTCGATGTATAACTTGCAACGTCTTGGAGTGGAGAGCTTGTCTTGCGTTATGTACCTAATATGTTATCTTGAAACTTGCGGACAACTGTAATGAATCTGCCACGTTAGCCGAACTTGGCATGCCTTACCAAAGTATTCATTTATTGACAGTTTTGACACCCACGGTCTGGTCAACATAATACGTGTACTGGTCATGACGCTGTTTCTGTTATTCTCCCGACGTTGACATGCTGCATATATCATTTCGACCGTACCACTGCCTGCTCGGACTCCACACCACTTACTTACTTGCTTTCCGTGTCGGCACCCACACACATTGTATTGGACAAGAAATCAGCTGCCCTGGAACCTCTTTCATTTCTGCCATGTCATCCGCCAAAGTTCAAGGTTCTTGTATTCTTTGGCAGTTAAACAGATGTTCGTGATCTTAGATGGCTGTGCGTTCGCAGACATTATCATCCGCATAACTCCATTTTTACAAATCCGATCTACACCTGCTCAAACCAGTTTTTAACCCGTTTAGGGTTCTCCAAAAATGGTATGTCATATGATGCTCTGTCAGAAGTTCATCTTTGAACTACATCCACCCCTCACCATTTATTTGATTCCATTTTACAATGCAGCTTAGCTCAGGTTCTTGGTCTGTTAACTGTACAGTATGAATGAAACTGTTGATTTGGCTTGGCTTCGTTCGTTCTCAATCTCCCGCTACCAAACCCTGAAAGGCCTTAAGTAGAAGAATGTAGTCCAGAGAACGGAATGCGTTGTGTCGTAGTGTACAGCTTGACTGCGATATTTGCACCTTTCGGCCCAACACATCCGACTTCAGCAAGCGTTTTTTGAGTACCGGGTTAGCATTCCCTCTTCGATCCCTTCTCCTTAGCCAGTCTGCCCTGCTGCAGCCTGTTATCCAGGATCACCGCGTGGAAGTATAAAAGGGTCTAGGCAGCTCTGTTTCGTTGTCCTGACGCTAGCAGTCAGCTATGGGTCGCTGACCACTGCAGCTAATGCGCTGCTCAGCATCGTGATCCCACACTGTTGATTTCAAGCTGTTGATGAAAACCTTGATTTCAATCGTCCCTTTTGCTGGATTATTTAAAACAATGGGATCTATTATCAAAGGACTGTTTTCTGTCTTTCGATGTTTTGACGCAACATGTCCCCTGATTTCTGGTGGAGCGATACCAGCGATTGCATAAACGTTTCTCTTCAGTGATGGCTTAAGGCACATTGTCACAATGTGACATGCCTCATTGACTGCTACAACGACGTGTCTCGTGTGTGCTGACTCGTTCAATACTGGTGCGGCGAATTCTGTTGCAGAATTGCACAATGCGAGGGTCGATTTGTGCAACACCGTTAGTGATGCTCCTCATGCCGTGTTTGTTATCGTTCACAGTATGTTATTTCGTGCGCTAACTTTAAAAACCACATTGGCACTCAGGTATCTTCTTCTTCTTCTTCTTCTTCTGCTTCTTATTTGTTCGTTGCCAGACGTCGACTTGAATTTGTTCAAAGAAACCAGGGGTCATATTGAGGCTGTCGTCACTGCCACAGAGTTTGTCTAGTGTTAGCACTGGTGATGGCCACATGTGCATTATCTGGTCCTCGTATGACGGACAGTTTTGCAGCAGATATTCAGGGGTCATTTTTCAAGTAGCACATATCTTCATTTTATTGAATACATGGTACCTCCGTCTGTTATGGTATGTGCGGAGTCTGAAGATTGTTTTGTTCAACTGGTAATAATCATGCTTTTGTGGTGAGGCCATTATGCTCTGTTTCCTATTTATCCATGTATCTGATCGTAATAAACCTTTTGGACTCTTCGTAGGTCACACATGAATATGGTTGTGGTGACCTTCCACATTCTTTCGTCAGTCTGTCTGCCTCCTCGTTGTCTTGAATGTTACAGTGGGATGGGCCCCACTGTACTACCTCTCTGTTGGGTGTGAACTGCTGGCATAAGAGTACTGATCATACTCAAGTATGAATAAATACGCAGTTTAGTAGATATTGAGCCAAAATTGTGCCTGTGATTAACAGAAAGGAGATTTCCCTACTGTTACCGTTGTCGACAATAAGGGCAGGAAGAACTGTTATAACACAACAACCAATGGCGTTTAGGAAAGGCTGAGACACAACAACCCATGGCGTTTAGGAAAGGCTGATACACAACAACCCATGGCGTTTAGGAAAGGCTGAGACACAACAACCCATGACGTTTAGGAAAGGATGAGACACAACAACCAATGGCGTTTAGGAAAGGCTGAGACACAACAACCAATGGCGTTTAGGAAAGGCTGAGACACAACAACCAATGGCGTTTAGGAAAGGCTGAGACACAACAACCCATGGCGTTTAGGAAAGGATGAGACACAACAACCAATGGCGTTTAGGAAAGGATGAGACACAACAACCAATGGCGTTTAGGAAAGGCTGAGACACAACAACCCATGGCGTTTAGGAAAGGCTGAGACACAACAACCCATGGCGTTTAGGAAAGGCTGAGACACAACAACCAATGGCGTTTATGAAAGGCTGAGACAGTTAGTTTATTGTCCAATTAAAACACTTTGAACCGGTTTCTCCTGACAATCAAACTAAATCCTCCAACCTATCAATAAATCCAATGGCACCTACTTTTGCTCAGTCATCATCATCATCATCATGTAGCAGAACGTCGCTCCCATGACAGCCGGTCTGAAAGAAACTCGATGTCTTCCCAAATCTCCAGTCTGCTCCAGAAGTATGCCAAAGCATTCCTTGACATCTTGTGCCATCACCTTCTTAGTCTGTCTCTGCTTCTCTGGCTTGGTACCAAACCTTCCATTACCGTTCTCCCAAGAGCACAGAGTCTTTTGATGTGGCTAAAGTATTTCAATTTTCTGTTCATTATGAAATGTATGAACATCTTGTCAAATTTCTCCATTGTTCGTGTTTTCGGTCCATGATATTTTGAAGCCTCTTCTGGAATAATTTTATTTTTAAAAATATTTTATTGGGCGTTCGCCTTATTTCTCTAATCTCTAAGGCGGTGTGCGTTGCACTGTGGTTTTAATTTTGCGCCTGTCGGCCCAGTGCATCCAATTTCAGCGTGCATTTTATGTAAGAGCATGCTTCCTCCTGAATTTTCTAAGGGTTGACTTCCCCGGCGTAACGGCCGATACTGTGATGGGGATCGAACCCAGCACCTTCGGGTCGTGAGCCGTGCCACTTAACCACTAGGCCACGCCGTCCCCTGGAACAATTTGATTCAAAAGACTCGATTATATTCCTTGAGGTTTGGTTAATCGCACATGCTTCATAGCAGTATGTTGCCATGGAAAACACAATTATCATCATTTATACATGTGTTGGTTTGCTGATATTCTGACATAGCTTCATCAGGTTCTGTAGTCTCTGCATTACCAATGTCCATCTGACTTCTTTTGAGCATTCGCATTGTTGTCATTTCTGGAGCCCAGATTCTCTACGTTCGTGACTTGTTCTTTTTCTACACCTCCGAATTTGAATGTATGTCTATTTTGGTTTCGACGGTGGTCATTATCTTTGTTTTGTTGGTGGTCATTATCTTTGTTTTGTCGGTGGTCATTATCTTTGTTTTGTTGGTGGTCATTATCTTTGTTTTGTCGGTGGTCATTATCTTTGTTTTGTTGGTGGTCATTATCTTTGTTTTGTTGGTGGTCATTATCTTTGTTTTGTCGGTGGTCATTATCTTTGTTTTGTTGGTGGTCATTATCTTTGTTTTGTTGGTGGTCATTATCTTTGTTTTGTTGGTGGTCATTATCTTTGTTTTGTCGGTGGTCATTATCTTTGTTTTCACAGTGGTTATTATCTTTGTTTTGACCGTGGTCATTATCTTTGTTTTGTCGGTGTCCATTATCTTTGTTTTGTTTATGTTTAGAAAGAGGTTTTTATCCTTGCTGCATTCGGTTAATTTTCTCAATAAAAAAGAAAACAAAACAGGTGGACCAACACTAAAAAGACAACATAAACCTCCAGGCAGCTTTTTCATCCCATATCACTGAGCGAACTTCGTCTCACAAGCCCTTGTTAACGATCTGGATTCCAATACCCATGCTATTGCAGCAGCCGGTGCCACCCTGAAGCTGGAAGTCTGTTGAGCTGCAGGACCTGGAGACACTGCTCCTGGGCTGCTGATTCCATGAGCGTCAATCTGCACCGTCTGCGTCAGTTTTTGTTTCATGGTACAGGTTCCTGCTAATGGTAGCACATACGCATCGTCTCTCTGTGCAAAGGAAAAGTAGACGTCTCTGAATGTAGTAACTATAGGCCAATCTTCATCGTACGCAGTCAGACAGTAACCATTATTTTTTCGAAAAAAGCAGCCGTCATCCTGAGGCTGTCGACACTGCCTTAGAGCTTGTCTAGTGTTGCCACTGGTGATGGCCACATCTGCTCTCTCTGATCCTTGTATGTCGGGCAGTTTTGCAGCAAATGCTCAGCGGTTATTTTGCCGGTACCACACGGGCATTCGTCGGTGCCACCTATCTTCAATTTGTTGAATAGGTGGTACCTGAGTCTATTGTGGCCAGTGCGAATTCTGAAGACCACGACCTGCTCTTTTCTGTTCAACTGGTAATAGGCATCGTTTTTGGTGTAGCCAGTATGTTCGGTTTCCCATTTGGTCATGTATCTAGCTCTAATGAGCCGTTTTGACTCTTCGTATGTCATACTAGTATCAGGTTGTGGTAGTTTTGCACCTTCTTTTGCCAGTCTGTCTGCCTCCTCGTTGCCTTGGATGTTGCAGTGAGATGGAACCCACTGCACCACTACTCTCTTTGGTGCGGCCTGCTGGCATAGTTGACAGAGTACTGCTCTTAATTCATTAAGTTCAGTATTTTTCAGGCTTTTCAGTGCTGTGACTACGGCCATAGCATCTGAAAGCAGGACTATGTGGCTTTCATTCCTTTTACCTGTCACCATTTCTTCCACTGCCGCCCTCAGTGCCTCTGCCTCCGCTCTGAAATTGCTTGTGTATTTTCCAGTAGCGAATGACAGTGCTATTTTTCTGCCATTTGGTAGGCTCAGGAATGCTCCTGCCCCTCCATTCTGTGTTGTATTTGTTACGGAACCGTCGGTGCATGCATGGCTCCAGTCCATGCTTGGGTGGTTTTCCGTAATGAAACAGGGTAGTATCTCTTCTTTCTTTTTCAGTCTGGCAGTTTTTGTTTCTAATACCTGGTATATTTTCTACCACCTCTGGAAATATATGCTGCCTCCAGGTAGGTTTTCGTACAGTAGGGATGGACTTTGGTGTGGTTAGTACGTTCATAGGGTCTTCGTGCATCTTTGCTTTGACTATTTCTGCAAAGTTTCTTCGCTTTAGCATCCCATTTCCGAGATTGTTTAGTCTCTGGTGCATTGGATGGTCAGTCAGTCTTCTGAGTTTCTCTGATTGCAGCTGGGCTCTGCAGTCTCTTCTGTCGGCCATGGATTGCAGTTTTGAAATCTTTTCAAGTTCTACAATTGGCGTTGACTTCATGCCTCCTGTTATGACTCTCATGACTTGGTTTTGGAGTTTGCTAACTTTATCGAAGTTCGTCATTGCTGCTGTTGTCCATGCCGCAATGCCATACTCTAGAACTGGTCTCACTCTTCCAGTGTACAGTTTCTTTAGTATGCTTTCATCTGCTCCCCAGCTTGTGCCAGCAAGTTTCGTCATGATTGCCATTCTTTCTCTGGCTCTCATTCGGTTTCTCTCGATCTGACTTTTCCATGTCATGCGCCGGTCAAATGTGACTCCCAGATAGTTTGGGTTGTCGTTTGGCTGGAGGTATTTGCCGTTTAGACTTAATTTGGTGTTTTGGGGTTTGATTGATAGCGAGAATATTGTACATGTGGTTTTGTCCTCGTTTATTTTGACCAGCCATGAGTTCGCCCACTCTTCCAGCGATGTTAGGGCCTGCTGCATCCGATTTCTTGCTATGGTGAGATTCTTTTCAGAGGTCCACATAGCCAGATCGTCTGCAAACATTGAGCTATGAACTCTTCTTGGTATATTCTCTATAATATCATTTATATACACCAGGAAGAGTGTGGGGGACAGTACTCCCCCTTGGGGTACTCCCTGCTCAAGTGTCACCTTTTTGCTTATCTGCCCTTGTACTTGGACTCTGGCCGTTCTGTTTTTGAGGTAGTGGTTGATCCACTTGTACATTTTCATATAGGCCAATCAAATTACTGTCTGTCCTTAGAAAGGTCATTGTCCACATGCTTCTCTCTCGTAACCAGCCTCTTCTGAAAAGAAATCAAGGCTCACAAACAGTTTGGCTTCTATACCTGATATAAGGCTCCCAAAAAGTTTGTCTTCCATGCCTGCCATAAGGCTCACAAACAGTTTGGCTTCCATGCCTGCCATAAGGCTCACAGACAGTTTGGCTTCCATGCCTGCCATAAGGCTCACAGACAGTTTGGCTTCCATGCCTGCCATAAGTCTCACAGACAGTTTGGCTTCCATGCCTACCATAAGGCTCACAGACAGTTTGGCTTCCATGCCTGCCATAATGCTCACAGACAGTTTGGCTTCCGTGCCTGCCATAAGGCTCACAGACAGTTTGGCTTCCATGCCTGCCATAAGGCTCACAGACAGTTTGGTTTCCGTGCCTGCCATAAGGCTCACAGACAGTTTGGCTTCCATGCCTGCCATAAGGCTCACAGACAGTTTGGCTTCCATGCCTGCCATAAGGCTCACAGACAGTTTGGCTTCCATGCCTGCCATTAGATTCCCAAACAGTTTGGTTCCATTGCCTGTCATAAGGCTCACAGACAGTTTGGCTTCCATGCCTGCCATAAGGCTCACAGCCAGTTTGGCTTCCATGCCTGCCATTAGACTCCCAAACAGTTTGGCTTCCATTGCCTGCCATAAGGCTCCCAAAGAGTCTGGCTTCCATGCCTGCCATCTCATCATTGTTGCCCTAGATGAGTTACGTCTGCTCGCAGAAATAAACCTGAAATTCAACCGTCTCCTCCACATCGTCCAAGTCAATCGCAAGGCTGCCTTTGACTACGTGAACAGACTTGCCTTGTGGAATGTCTTCAAACCAATGGATGTTCGCTGTACAATGCAACTGCAGATTAGATAGCTACACTGCAGCACTGGATCAAGAACACAGCCGGGTAATAATATCTCCGTCTGGGTCTCAGTCTCTCCGCCTGGGTCACAGTCTCTCTATCTGGCTCACAGTCTCTCCGTCTGGATCACAGTCTCTCCATCTGGATCACAGTCTCTCCGTCTGGGTCACAATCTCCCTGGCAGGTTCTTTATATTACCCTTGAGCCAGACATGGATGTGTCCTCGTTCCATCATTGCTCTGTCGATCAGCTCGAGACGCACCACCTCGGTGTCCTCCTCGGACAGCTCCGTGTAACCGACCCCGACTGCACAGAAGATGTAAATCATACCAAACTCTAACCATTTGGCATTGGTAAAACCACAGGAACACTTACAAGATTTTGCATCTCGATTAGGTCTCTACATATTATGGACAAAGAATCCACTGAAGATTTAATTTACTTGGGTAGCAAAGAAATCTGTGACGCAACCTGGCCATTCGGGTATCGTTCGAAGAGTCGAGCTGGCTCCTGTTTCAATAAACACTCCGTACCGAGTCTGGGTCCAGCATTGAGATCCAAGCTGCGGATGTACATCACTTGTTGTGCAGTTTCCTTCCTGTTGGGATGTTTCGACACTTAGGTTACTCTACAGAACGATATGAAGCGCAAAGAAGGATTCCATGTGCACAGGCAGAGATGCATGATTGCGATCCACTGGTGTGGTAGGGTTACAGGCAGACATGCATATCGATCCACTGGTGTGGTAGGGTTACAGGCACAGATGAATGATTGCGACCCACTGGTATGGTAGGGTTACAGGCAGAGATGCACGAATGCGACCCACTGGTATGGTAGGTCAACCATTAACGCAGAATGGATCTACCTACTCAGTAAACCTACAAGAGGGTCCTTAACCAGTGTCGAAATTGGTTGTGAATTCAACTGTACTGTTGACTTTCTTCAATGAGAAGGTTGACACTGTGCGTCACTTACAACCTGGTTTCATCGGGACTAATAATGTGGCAAAGTGCTCTAGCCGTTTATCTGGTGTTCAGTTGGTCAGGGTTCGAATTCGGGCTACGACGATCTGTTCATGATGATAATTTTTGTCGCAGGATCTTGGGTTCATCGCTTGAGCTACAGAGGCAGGCGGGATACTGTTCTACGGAGCCATATGGGGAGACCCGCAGCAATGAAGTCGAGGCCTCCCCTTTGATCTTTAATAACTAGCAATACGTTGTATTCTGAGTTCTGATTCTACATTTTTATTTACAACTTTTAAGTGTAGAAGCTCATACAATTTCTTGAAATATTAAGGACTGCTGACATAGTAGATAAGGTATCATTTTTTGCAGCGAGGATGCATCCACCATGTCTTATTGCGAATGCGAAGGAAAATGGTGGTGTTGGTGATGGCAAGGTACAGTGAAGTTTAGAGACTCAGCCATATACGTGTTGGTGATGGCGAGGTAGTGTGAGGTTTAGAGACTAAACCATAGAAGTGTTGGTGATGGCAAGGTAGTGTGAGGTTTAGAGACTCAACCATAGAAGTGTTGGTGATGGCGAGGTAGTGTGAGGTTTAGAGACTAAACCATAGAAGTGTTGGTGATGGCAAGGTAGTGTGAGGTTTAGAGACTCAACCATAGAAGTGTTGGTGATGGCGAGGTAGTGTGAGGTTTAGAGACTAAACCATAGAAGTGTTGGTGATGGCAAGGTAGTGTGAGGTTTAGAGACTCAACCATAGAAGTGTTGGTGATGGCAAGGTAGTGTGAGGTTTAGAGACTCAACCATTGAAGTGTTGGTGATGGTAAAGTAGTGTGAGGTTTAGAGACTCAGCCAAAGAAGTGTTGATGATGGTAATGTAGTGTGAAGTTTAGAGACTCAGACATGGACCTTGATGTCAAGTATATCGACCTTGATGTCAAGTATATCGACCATGATGTCAAGTATATCGACCTTGATGTCAAGTATATCGACCTTGATGTCAAGTATATTGACCTTGATGTAAAGTATATCGCCCTTGAGGTAATGTATATTGACCTTGACCTCAAGTATATCGACCTTGATGTCAAGTATATCGACCTTGATGTCAAGTATATCGACCTTGATGTCAAGTATATCGACCTTGATGTGAAGTATATCGACCCTGATGTCAAGTATATCGACCTTGATGTCAAGTATATCGACCTTGATGTCACGTATATCGACCTTGATGTCAAGTATATCGACCTCGATGTCAAGTATATCGACCCTGATGTCAAGTATATTGACCTTGACCTCAAGTATATCGACCTTGATGTCAAGTATATCGACCTTGATGTCAAGTATATCGACCTTGACCTTAAGTATCGCTCATACATTCCACTTTGCCGAAAAGATAACCCATCAATCTATGTCATTTCGGAAGATGATCGCTCGGTTTATCTGGTAGGTTTGACGCTGTGACTTGCAGTCAAATAGAATACAGTCAAATAATGTTGCGCTGTCGGCAACGCTACTCTCTCATCCAGTACCTACCTCGGTACAGTGGCAAGACGTAGTCGCGACGCTCATATGATACATATTTTAGCTCAGAGCTAACTTCTGAACAGGTAAATCGCATGGCACGTTGGTGCGGCTACTGACAACATTATTATCAGAAATCTGTTCAGCCATGACTCGTCATCTATTATCACAACGCATGTATCAATAAAATCGATAACGCTCAAGTTGGTTAACCCACTCCAAAATGCACAGTGTCCTGTCAGCCTGAGCACCACTCACTTAGTCCAAGTCACATTTAGGAACTAGACTCTTAGTGTCCCCAATGCTAATCGATTTCTAATGAATAATAGTGATCACGACCGCTGATTAGTGCATGAGCTGTATGCAAGCGTCAAGGACAGCGACCCAGAGCTGGCGAGACCATTCTTCGCCTCCACTTGGTGATACCGGATAAGAGGCTGCAGCAGGGCAGACGATAAGGTGGAGGGATCAAAGAGACACCAACAATGACATGCTGAAGTCGGATGTGTCGGAACGAAATGTGCAAATAACTAAGCCAAGCTGTAAACTACGACACACCGCATTCCGCTCTCCGGAAAACATGCAGCTGCTTGCAAAGCCCTTTTCAGGGCTTGGTAGCAGAAGTTTGAGAACGAGAAGAAGAAGAAGAAGAAGAAGAAGAAGAAGAAGAAGAAGAAGAAGAAGAAGAAGAAGAAGAAGAAGAAGGACAAGAAGAAGAAGAAACGTTGCACTTATTCAAAGTCCAGGAGAGGACTTGTGAAAGGAAATTTCTAAGGATTATTCTGGATGTGACCAGTAGTTATATTGTTGTTGAATGCCCATAGTGAGTGAGTTTACTCTTCTATGCGTCCTGATAAGAGCGTTAGGTAGACTGTTGCAGTAGCTATCCTCAAATTACGAGCAAGCGACCGAGGTCCTCCAGGCGATTGTACTAGGCTTGACTTGATCTGCGTGTCGCTCGGGACTACGGGGATCACGTCGATACCCACTTCCTTAGTCAGACTGCTATGAAACAGCCTGTTTTCTGAAAGCACGTTGTGGAAGTGAGGTGGAGGTCTTGGTCAGTACATTTCACCTAACCCTGATTAACAGTTTTTATATTTACTCGGACCGGACGTTAGTTTCCTCTCCCCACCAGGAGAGATAGAATAAAAAATAAAAACATCAGAATTATGCTGGTAACTATCCCTTCTATTGAATACATTTCAAGACAAAAACGCTGGTTTGATCATCTCATGAATATGCGGTTTGATCAACTCCCACTGCGGGCTTATAACACAATATGTTTTGGTTACAGCACAAGAAAGAGAACACGCGGTAGATGGACAGATGACATAAGAGCAATCTTTCAACGGCAGGGATTTACAACAACTGATGCAATACACTTGGCCTAACAACGATAACGTAGGCTTCCCACGGCGACCACCAACACAAGTGGACGGACAACTGAACTGAACTGGTCGGACTCAGAAACCTAACCCCAAAACCGAAATCGTTGCAGAATTACTGACAGATATCAAGATACTGAGCAATGCATGAGCTGCAGCGAACAGCGATCCAAAGCTGATTGCTAGCCAAAACTCTCTCCACCTCCATGTGGTGATACTGGATAACAGGCTGCAACAGGGTAGACCGGCTAAGGAGAAAGGATCGAAGATCGAAGGCTAACCCGATACACAAAAAATGCTATTCTGAAGTCGGATCAAAAGGGACAAATATCGCAGTGAAGCTGTAAACTACGACACAATGAATCGAGTTCTCCGGACTACATCTTCCTACTTGCTAAGCCTTTTTCCGGGCTTGGTAGCGGGGAGTCTGAGAACGAACGACGACAAAGAAGAATGGCAGATAGTAGATTCAATCATATGTTCTCATATAATCTAAGATATAAATACAAAGATATATCATCATCATCCTCATCATTAAAACCTTGCAGCTCCTTGCGGAGCATATGTCTACAACAATTAATCGCCTTTCTTGGGAACAGCGCGGGCAAGTGGTTAAGTGACACGGCTCACAAACCAAAGGTGCTGGTTTCGATCCCCATCACAGCACCGGCCGTTACCCCGGTGAAGCAAACACTTAGAAAATACAGGAGGAAGCAGACCCTTACATAAAATGTATGAAGAAGTCGGATGCACTGGGCCGACAGGTGCAAAATAAAAACCGTAGTGCAACGCAGACCGCCTTGGCGAATAGAGAAATCAGGCAAACGCAAAAAAAGAAAATAAATAAAGAATATCCCCATTCTTCCTGTCATGTGCCATCCATTTCAGCTTTATCCCCATCTGCCCTGTTGTCTGTGTGTATGCCGCAAGCTATGTTCTCCGTGATTGTTTATATTTTCTTCTGCTTTTCTTGCTATGAAGATTCCAGAACAGAGACTGTTTTGTAATGCTATCAGCTGTTTTGGTTCGCCATCTTCCCTAAGGCAGTGTACGTTGTATCGTTCGCAGTGAATCTGACTCAACCAGGAATTTTTTAATCGGTTAGAGGCCTAGGGGGAAAGCGTACGGTTCCCAAGCCCAAACTCACTCAGTTAGGATCCCGCTCGTATCCAGTTTGGCAGACATGGTTTTTTTTCTCGCTCCCCCAGGCAGGGAAAGCAATGGATACCTACCGTACTACACACGTTTAAAAGAAACTGGTAACAGCCAAATAGGTTGGCAGTTGTTAGAATCGACGTTCTGTTGTTAGAATCAACGTTCTGCTGTTAGAATCGACGTTCTGTTGTTAGAATCAACGTTCTGCTGTTAGAATCGACGTTCTGCTGTTAGAATCGACGTTCTGTTGTTAGAATCAACGTTCTGCTGTTAGAATCTACGTTCTGTTGTTAGAATCGACGTTCTGTGGTTGTTAGAACCGACGTTCTGCGGCTGTTAGAATCGACGTTCTGCGGCTGTTAGAATCGACGTTCTGCGGCTGTTAGAATCGACGTTCTGCGGCTGTTAAAATTGACGTTCTGCGGCTGCTAGAATCGACGTTCTGCGGCTGTTAGAATCGACGTTCTGCGGCTGTTAGAATCGACGTTCTGCGGCTGTTAGAATCGACGTTCTGCGGCTGTTAGAATCGACGTTCAGCGGCTGTTAGAATCGACGTTCTACGGTTAGAATCGACGTTCTGGGGCTGTTAGAATCGACTTTCTGATGTTGATAGAATCGACGTTCTGCACAGGACATGCTACTTACTTACTCAACTTCCCATCCGGGTATGGCATGTTCGTGAATCCGAACACACGCAAGTTTAGATGGCGAGCTGTACCACTAACCCCTATCCTTTGCCGTCATCGTGTAATTCGTCTGAACCGGGTGCGAGGCGAGTGGCCGTCAAAGTGGTCAGGGAGGAATGGCCCGAAGAGGTTTATATTTCATTTCTCGACGTGTGTTCAAAAAATATCTGAGGGTTATATTTTTGTCCGCGGAAACAGATGAGGCATGGGTATTGTCATTCGGTTGTGGTGTACATAGGACCATCATACGCATGCGTGCATTCTTTTCCGGCTCGTAGGTTGCGTCAGTAGTCTGCCTTTCAGTGTTGAGTGTAGTGAGCTCCAGACGGGTTTTCTTACATCACGAAATGACGCAATGTCAAAGTCACGTTCCCAGTTTTGTTCGACTCCCACGGGTTTGTGCATCACGGGTTCGCACCACAAGGTCAGAAACATTACCACATAGTATTACCTGGAGGTCATCCGTCGCCTTCGTGATGTTATTCTACACAAACAGGATATGTGACAACAGGATATGTGACAACGGGATCTGTGACAACGGGATCTGTGACAACAGGATCTGTGACAACGGGATCTGTGACAACAGGATCTGTGACAACGGGAGCTTGACAGCTCCATCATGATTTCGCAGGTGCCCATTCTTCACATCCGATTCAGATTATCTTAGCCAAACACAACATTCTTCTAGTTCGTCACGCTCTCTGGTCTCCCTGCATGTCTCCTTCGATAGTTGGCTGTTCCCCACGCTGTAAAATTCCACTGAAAGGTAACGGATTTAAGTCACGAGAAGACATTTTGCGGAATGTGATGACAAAGCAGTATTCCATACCCAAAGAGGCCTTCCTGAAATGCTTCTAACCATGACAGGACCGCTGGGAGACGTGCGTGAAGTCCAGAGAAGAGTACTTTGCAGGGGATTAGGGTTTAAAACTTTCAGGTTAGTAATTGTATTTTTCCGGTCCAAAAGTCGGATTCTTTTTGAATACACACGTCATCGTTTGTGATCTAGAGTGAGCAATTTCTTTCCTCGTCCTTTTGCCTTCTGCAGCTTCAAATCTGGTACATATGTACAGCTGGGTACACTGTAACACGTGAAGCGAATTGGGTATGATTTCGGGTATGATTTCCCGAGCCAGCTGGACAGTAAGTAAAACACGTTTTTATTGACTGACTGATTGGCAATGGAACGTGCTGAAATGGATTTGAACCCGACCAATTGTCACGACCGAAGATCGCTCTGTCCGCTTCGCTAGCTTGACGACTCACACTAAATAATATATTATCATGCATCTAATGCACCTGTAACACTTTTTTCCAACTAACACGTAAGTCTGTCGACAAACAATGCTATACTTCCTAACATCTTATAATATCATCCATTCAACAATAATGACAGATTTATCTTAAGAAAATACATAGTCGTCCCTAATAATAGCTACGAGATCATTCTGCGCAGCTTTCGGTGTTATTATATTTTTTTCCTTATTTTGGCGAGTCACGCAAACAGTGTCAGATTTAGGATTGGTGAGGCCCAAAGTTAAATACCGTTTGGAGGCCTCTATGTCAAAAAAATTAAGCCAGAAGGTCTCACAACACTTTGCTTACGTTTCTCAAGTCGCCTGCAGTCACCCATTATCTGCTTACAAACAGTGTAGCTGGATGCCAAACCACACGCGACAGAAACTACAACTTCACAACATAAGTGAGATTTCTTAGACTTTTCCTGCACGACGCTGTCATGCCAATGTTGCTAAGTCGGTGCTTTTTGTATTTGGCACGGGATTTCCACGATCAGTCCGTGTTTCAACACGTAGACTGTACGTGACTGTCAGTTTGAGTGTTTAACAACCCCGAACATTTGATGGGACTGACAACTTGATGGGGGAGAAAAAAGTATATTATAGATTCAGTGCAGATACAATTTTTAAGTTCCATTTCTTTAACTAAATTATGATGTTTCTCTATATAATTTAAGATTGTTTTCTTTATCAAATTCATGTTTTCTTGATCTAAGTTGTTTTATGTATCTAATGTGTGATGTTTATTAATATCTTCTTTCTTCTTCTGCGTTCATTCTCAATCTCCCGCTAACAAGCCCTGAACAGGGTTTCGCAAGTAGCAGGATGTAGTCCAGAGAATGAAATGAGTTGTGTCGCTAGTTTACAGCTTGAATGCGATATTTGCACCTTTCGGTCTGACACATCCGTCTTCAGCGGGATTAATATCTAATTTGTTTTCTCTATCTTTTTTGTTTTCTTCATCTAATTTACGACGTTTTCTTTATCTAATGTATGGTGTTTTCTTATCTAATTTATATTTTATTTATAATATTTATTATGTTTTCTTTATCTCATTTATGGTTAATTTATTTATTTTATAATATTTTCTTCATTTAATTTTTTTTTGTTCTCTTTAATTCATGATGTTTTCTTTATTTAATTGTTTCGTGTTTCCAAAATTATGTTTTCTCTACCTAATTTATGTTTTTTTTTATCTAATTTATGTTTTTTTTATCTAACTTATGTTTTCTAATCTAACTTATAATGTTAGATAAAGTGACAGGACATGGTGAGGAATAACAACCTATGGGAATGGAGCCAACAACATCAGTGGAACACAAATAAAGACAAGAGAATGGAAGCTGGATAGGACAAAAGGTTTGCATATGGTCAATATAGCTATGTAGGGTCTCACATAGAATTCTCAAGGTAAGCGGTAGAGAGGTAGACCTAGAAATACAGCGAGATGAGAATGTGAGACGGAGCTACGAGACAGAAAGAGTTGGACAGGACCGTGCATGTTATCGGATGTGGTCAATGGATAATGCGCCGAGAGGAGCGTCGGGCCTTTGTTGATTTGGTTCACGGTGTGGGGGCCAAAGACGCAGATATCGCAGCCTCTCTGTTAACTACGAGACATTGTCACAGCGCCATTTTAAGAACGAAAGCTGAAGAAGATAAAAAAAACAAGAAGAAAACGAAGATTGATGTTGCTCGAATAGCGTGAGGAGATGCAATTTTCTGTTTGTGTCGTCTGCGTGATCCCGTGATGTTTTCAATTCATGCCTGGGCTCGGTCGTGCTTCTCTAACACAGCCAATCCATTCATTTCTCGGCATTTCTTTTACTCAGATGCTCTACTCCTCTGTTAATGTAGGCTGGTAATTTTGAAATCTCAATTTTTTCCTATCTTTCCGTTGTCACAACGTGCTCCAAGCCGCCACTTCTCATAACATGTCCAGCAATGGATGGCTGTCTTGTATTGATCCTTGCAATGAGTTGTCTTTGTGCCTCTTCAAGTACTGTATCGTTAGTCTCCCTTGCAGTCCATGGGAAAAGCAGCATTCTTCTGTAAAACCACATCTCCGTTGCTTTCAAAGATCTATGCGCCTGTTTGCTGATTGCCAATAATTCACCTACATACGCCAGCACCGGTTCCACGCGGAATCCC
The DNA here is from genome assembly GCA_036924085.1 of Ariolimax columbianus. Classification (NCBI taxonomy): domain Eukaryota; kingdom Metazoa; phylum Mollusca; class Gastropoda; order Stylommatophora; family Arionidae; genus Ariolimax; species Ariolimax columbianus. The sequence continues at coordinate 89,303,202 of JAVGWX010000003.1, forward strand.
AGAACTCTCTTTCTCAGTTTAAGCGACAAGGTTTTTTTTTGCACAATATTCCTTTTATGGTCTGGAAGACCGATTTTGATTGGGCTATTCTGCCTTTTATTTGATAATTGCATCTTCCCTATGATGTTATGTATGTGCCCATGTGTTAACTTGTCTCAATTTGGTCAACTCCGCTTGGACGATGCATTTTGTAGAGAAAGGCGAGAGAGAAGATGTTGGACATCCTGAGAGAATGGCACGGGCGACAATCAACAACAGAGTTGGTAAATAACCTACGGGATAGAAGTGGATGGAGGTACATGATAGCCAACGCCAACTTGCAGGGCACCTGATGATGATGTTGATGAGTTTTGTAATAATTCCCGACTCATTACAAAATGATCCAATTCTTCTTCACTCCATATATTGCAATGCGGGGCGTGGTCCACATTTTCATGAACATTCCTGCAAGTATCAAAGTGTATCATGAAGTTTACGCTGGCCGCTTTTCTCAAACATCTCATACCATCATCATCATCGAGTATCGTATCTGCCTCGGAGGTTGATGGCAATGGATTCTGAGTTGCCTCTGTCTTGTTCATGGTTGGTACACTCAGTCAGACTATGTCCTGACCACATCCTGATGTTGTTTCTCAATCTGTACCTCTGCCGCCCTTTGCTCTTTTGCCCACCACTCTTTCCTCCAATAAAACTTTCAGCCGACTGTCATGTCGCTTGACATGACCCAAATATTGTATTTTTCTGCTTTTATTTCCTTCAGAAGTGTCTTCTACACCTAGAGTTGTTCCAGGGCCTCACTATTTGTTTCCTATCTTTCCAAGAAACTCTTCCAAGTCTTCTGAAGACCCACATTTCAAAGACTTCAATTCTCTTCTCTATTATCTGTGTCATGGTCCAGATTTCTACTCCATACGATACAATTGAATGCATAGGTCATTTCATTATTCTCATTTTTAAAATTTGAGATATCTGCCTAGACAGAAGTGTATCTTTCATGCTGTTAAATGTATTCTTTGCTATTGCAATTCTTTGAATATGTCTTTCGCATTTGCCAGTAGCTGTTATTAGCTTACCAAAGTATGAATCGTGTTCAAATTAAACCGGACCAAACTGCAACAAGCGAACATACGTACGAAGCGCATGATGACATCACTTCTGATGTAGACAGCACACACCAAGCGCATGATGACATCACTTCTGATGTAGACAGCACACACCAAGCGCATGATGACATCACTTCTGACGTAGACAGCACACACCAAGCGCATGATGACATCACTTCTGACGTAGACAGCACACACCAAGCGCATGATGACATCACTTCTGACGTAGACAGCACACACCAAGCGCATGATGACATCACTTCTGACGTAGACAGCACACACCAAGCGCATGATGACATCACTTCTGACGTAGACAGCACACACCAAGCGTCATGTTTGCATAATGTCATTATCCTCCGACTCATAGTTTCCACAGTAGACCGTTGAAAACATGGCGGGTGTGACACGGAATCAGTCCAGAGTTGATCAGCAAGCGGTGATTTGGTTTCTAACTGCTGAAGGATGTCGACCAGATGACATTCATCACAGAATACAGGCAGTGTATGGTGACAAAAGTGTGTCAAAGACAACAATGAAGAACTGGACAACTATGTTTACGAAGGACATGAGTTAACGAAAGATCTTCCGAGACCAGGTCAGGCGCATATTGTTGTGTTAACTCACGTCCTTCTTTAAACATCGTTGTCTAGTTCTTTGCTATTGTCTTCGACACACTTCTGTCACCATTCACTGCCTGCATTCTGTGATGAATGTCAACTGGTTGACATTCTTCAGCGGTTAGAAACCGAATCACCGCTTGCTGATCAACTCTGTATGGATCCCGTATCAGACTCGCCATATTTTCAATGGTCTGCTGAGGAAACTATAAGTCGGAAGATAACGCAGTTTTGCAAACTTAACGGTTGGTATACGCTATTTACACCAGAAGTGACGTCATCATGCGCATTCTACGTATGTTTACTTTATGCAGTTCGGTCCTGTTTCATTTGAACACACCTCCATTTCTCCATTTATGTGGATGTCATCTTGTGGATTTATTTCCTTTGATGAACACCTTAACTTTAGTCTTCTTGAATTCCAGGCCACGTTGCTGACTCGTGTCACAAGTTACTAAATAACGTGCTATGTCATTGTCAGGGCCCATGTCGCACATAGAAACAGAGATTTGGAATGAGCATCAATTAATTTAAGGTTAAGACGTATGCAGAACCTGTGGTATAATACAAACAAGGCATTACAACAAAAGATCCTAAAAATATGAATTTTTTCTGTGGTAACTTATGGATGTGAAACATGAACTATTATAAAACCACAAAGAGGGAAGAAGATCGATGCTTTTGAGACACAGTGCTACAAAATATATCGTGGACAAAGAAAGAAAGAAAGAAATCCGACAAGACCTGAATATGGCTTACAGATGATGTAATAACCGGAAAATTAGGTTTTTTAAACGATACAGCGGACTGGAAAGAGTTGTTATGGAGAGCATGGTCACTGGAAAGACGATAGAATCATGACATCAAGAAGACAAGAGCTTTTTACAGATAGGATGTCACGAGAGCGTACGTTATGGAATGGACATGCTACATGATAACGATGACCAATCAATCCATCAATCAGTTAAAATCCGTTCACTCCCTTCGGAGCTTAGGGCTTCAACAAATTCTCGCCATGTCTTCCTGTCTTGAGCTGTACTTTCTTTTATCTGCCTACGTACTTGTTGCTTGTATGTTTGTCTTTACTTTACCTATCCATGAGCGTTTAGTCTGCCCCTTCCACTTTTGCCTCGATGATTCAAGAACAGTGACTGTCTTGTAATACTATCAGCTGTTTTCCGTAATATGTGTCATATCCATCGCCTTCTCTTTGCGTCCAATCGCATTGTAATCTGTCTGTAAATTTCACTAACAGAATTTACAAATCGTACGAATTTATGGAGAGCATTCAGGGTCCTTTGAGATCAAAACTAATGGATGTCCCTAATCGCTGTTTCGCTCTTTACTGGCTAATGACTGGCTTATGAAGAACACTTGTACCTACGAAAATAAAATAAAATATCTTTTGATGATCTGGTGTTAATAGTGTCCATTATTTCGATCTCTTCCTAATGGTGATAGTTATCATGTCACCCAATTTATGAGCCTTGTTAATGAAGAAGAAATAGTTTCGCGAAATTATGCAAAATACAGTTCGCTGTCAGAAGGCTACCGCACTTGCATATCAGATGCCCCCACTGCTGAAACACTCGTATATAAAAATGTATAATAAAAAACAATTGATCAACAGTGTATTCGGTACTTGCGTTTTAATTCACCCCAAACAAAGTTACCATCGTACGTGACGGGACATTTCATTTCGGGTTAAGTGGAGGACAGGTCGATTTAATTGTATTTTAAATAAATAAATAAAGGGTTTGATAAAGATAAAAGTGTAGAAGTATTCCGTTTCGTGAAGGGTTAGGGCTAGGATTAGGGTTAGGTTTAGAGTTGGGATTAGGGTTAGATAACATGGTTGTTATTACATCGTCTGCCAGCATGGATAACGGTATGCTGCTATAGAAACGTGTTGCTGCTCTCCTTATCATGGACTGACATTAACAGATTCAATGCTAAGACGGCATGCATAAGCAAGAAGCAGTAGCATAAATTTTCGTCTATTCTCGCAGAATGTTTGACACGCCAAGAGCTAAAAAGTGAACTATTCTGTGACGTCACTAACTCAAATTCGGTGCTAGAAATATATATTTCTTTTGTTTGTGGTGAATTAAGACGCAAGTACGTATATTCTTGGCAACGTTATGTTATCGGTGTCAAACTTGAGCATTAATAACCACTAGGGAAGAAAGATTACTGCATATGAGATACATTGCTTCAGAAAAGCCACCAAAGTACTTGTCCCTTATTTCACCCCAAACAGAGTTACCTGGGTTCCCATCATACGTATACGACAGCTGATGACATTTCATTTCAGGTTACGGGGATAACATATTGATATAATTTTATTTTTTGAGCAAAAATTAAAAATTTAGATAAAGATGTGTAGAAAAGATGGTTATATTCAGTTCTGAGACCAATCTCATGGAGTATTTAGGGCCCTAATAAAGGTGCAGAATGATATTTATTGGCAGGCAGATTGAAATAATTGGACGACCAAACACCACAATTTTTATTATTGAGATGGTCAGACTAGAACAATGTCGACGGTTGGTTGGTTGCTAATGCCCACAATGGTTTGGTAACCGTTTTATGCGCCCTGAAAAGGACGGAACTTATAGTATATTGCAGTAGCTTTCCTGACATCCCGAGCGTGTTGATGAAGTGCACGGGCCGTCCAGGCGGTTGTGCAATGCTTGGCTTCATTTGCATGTCACTCACTACTACGGGGATCACGTGAATCCTCACCTTGTTAGCCAGACTGCTGTCCTCGACAACAGCCCGTTTCCAGGACGACCAACGAGGAGGTCAGGTGAGAGTCTTGGCCAGTATATTTCTCCTGACCCTGGCTAAGATTGTCTGAACAGTGTGTTTTACCTGACCAGACGTTAGCCTCATCGTCGCAAAAATGTAACTGAAAACATCCAAAACCACTTACTTTGATGCGCCACATGAACTCGCACATTTACGAATCAAGCATATCCCTGTGTCGTTTATGCGTTTGTTATTTACAGTTTGATGATTAAATCTAGGTTTATTCGCAATCCCGTTAAAGGCGCGATGTTTAACACACCACAGTTACAAATTTGACTTTTCTGTGACGTCACTACTTCAACAATCCGGTGCTACGAATAGATATCCGGTGCTAAAAATATATATTAATATTTATTTGGGGTGAATTAAGGAACAAGTACCGCCAACCAACGTTGCTAGGAGAGATAGAATTACAAACAACGGTATCCTAAAAATTGTCGAAACAATATCATTTACCGAGATCACAGATATGAGGATAGTCAAATGGTTCTGTCGCCTAATCCGAATGCAACCTTTCGGACTACATCTGCGCACTTATAACATATGTTGAATGACAGCAATTGTGGAAGACCGAGTATCTGGTGGATAGGAAATGTTAGAAATATCCTAAATGGACAGGGGTTGTCGGCAACTACAGCGACGCGCCTGGTCTTAGACATACACCAATGACTTTGGGATAGGAGACTAATGTCTGGTCAGACATACTAATCAGACATGTTAGTCAGGGTCAAGCAAAAGATGCTGGCCAAGACCCTCAACTCGACTTTCCCGACAGTCCTTCCTGGAAACAGGCTGTTGTCATGGCAGCCTGACTAACATGGTGAGGGATCGACGTGATCCCTATAGTAGTGAGTGACCCGGTGATAAAGGCAAGCAAAGCACAACCGCCTAGAGGACCCAGATCCACTTCCACCAGCAGGCTAGAGGCGTTTGAAAAGCTATTGCATTCCAACGCTTAACGCACTTTACACAGATCATCAGCATGCAGCCTTATTGAACGTGTGAATTTATTCAACAACAACAGCCAACAACAACACCTGCGTCCCACTACGACGCCTTCTGGCACAAGTGGATGAGACTCGATAGTGTGAGAGAGAGAGAGAGAGAGAGAGAGAGAAGAGAGAGAGAGAGAGAGAGAGTAAGAATGTAAGGGACACTTTTTCCACGACTTTATCAGAAATCTCAACTTGCACGTGCGTTCCCGCTTTGTGTCTCAATCTCGTCACTTCAACTACAGACTTTGTGTTTGGCTTTGTGTTTGAATATATGACTAGTTATTCTGTGACACAGAGACCAAACATTTGTTATAGTGAAATGGTAAACACTGAAGCTCAGCAAAGTGAAAACGAAGGCCTCAGTTGAAATAAAGAGAAACGGGAGGTGATGGTAGTGACTAAGAAGCCGGACTCTTCAAAATGGCAGCGTCAAAGCTAGAGGCAAGTTAACACGTTTAAAAATAGTTGGGCACATTCATAACATCAGACGGAAAATGCACATACAAAATAAAATGCAGAGAAGCCCAAGCAAAATCGGTTTTCAAGATCATGAAGGAAATATTGTGTAACAAAGCCTTGTCGCTGGAACTGAGAAAGAGAGTCCTTGAATGCTACAAGGAACCAGTACTGACAAATGGCAGTAAATCATGGACAATCAGCAAACAAGCGCATAGATCTTTGGAAGGAACGGAGATGTGATTTTACAGAAGAATACTGCTGATTCCATGGACTGCAAAGAAGACTAATGACACAGTACTCGAAGAGGAACAAACACAAAGACATCTCTATACAAAGATCAGAACAAGGCAGTCATAATTTTTTCGGCATGTTATGAGAAAAGTCGGCTTGGAGCACGTCATGACAACGGGAAAGATAGTAGGAAAGAGAGACAGAGGAAGATCGAGAGAGAAGATGTTGCACAGCCTGGGAGAATGGCATGGGCGACAATCAACATCATAGTTGGTAAACGACACAAGTGATATAAGTGGATGGATGTCCACGATCGCAAACTCTAACCGGCATGGCACCTTGTGATGATGAGTACTGATTTGAAATCTGACCAATCACAAACATATTGTCATTCAAAATATGTTCTGACATTGGATAAAGAGGATTACTTCGAGTTCACTCTTTTTCCGGTATATATTTTGCAACGCTACTCCAAGCGTTTCAGACAAGGAATTCGACTATTTTAGAATGGTTTATAGGATTAAGATGCTGAGCAGTGCATGAACTGCAGAGGTCAGAGGCCTATAGCTGACTGCTATCGTCAGGGCCAACGAACCAGAACTGCCAAGACCCTAGTACACCTCCACGCGGTGATCCTGGATAACAGGCTACAGCAGGGCAGACTGGCTAAGCAGAAGGGATCGAAGAGCGAATATTAACCCGGTACTCAAAAAGGGCTGCTGACATAGGATGTGTCGGACCGAAATGTGAAACTATCAATGCTACAAACTACGACACAGCATATTATGTTCTCCGAACAACATCCTGCTAATTGCGAAAACCCTTTTCAGGGCTTGGTAGCTGGAGATTGAGAACGCAGAATAAGTAGAAGAATGGTTGATATACTTTGAAAAAAAACTAAAAGGACTGAAGTTCGAAGAGGCGTGCCTTTTGAATGCCCTAAAGGTTATTTAAGAGAACAACTATTTTGATGACCAGCCATGTCTTAGCGATTAAACTGTTTCATCTGTTTGTAGATGCTTTTGATCTTGATCACCCTTTGCTCAGCATTGCTGCGTCCCAAATTCGTCTACAGCGCTCCCTGTCTTGGGCCACTGTAGTTCAGTTGGTGGTAAGCATTCCACCAGAAGCATCTCGGGTGCTGTTGATGACAGCAAGGAGTATGAACAATACGTTGAAGGTATTTCTCGCTGTCTCATTTTGCCTCGAGGTACCAGATTGCCGTCGCCGTGCTCCATGGACCATAGCTTCTTAACTTAACTTAACTTAATTCATTATAATGACCTAGAAGACCTTGCAGTCTGTATACAACCAGTTTCTTGCACTTCTTGTCTTTCATGTAACCATAAGAGGCCGTTTGGACAGCATTCAGCGAATGAGCGACGTGTCTTGTGCCTGCTGCTAACCGGGCAGGGTCAGCATGGGACCTAGTCATCTATGTTGTGTCTTGTCTGCAAATATTTCGTATCATTCACCATTGACAATCGTCATGTATAATGCGAGTGCGATTTGAAAAGTTGTACTTTCAGCACCATAACTATGATAACAATGCACAGAGCAACGTGGATCCTGTGTGAAAATAATCTATATTGAAGTGACATTAGGCGCATGCAATTGTATGCCGGGAAGAGGATTTCCTGCTTAGCCGGCTAGGCTCGTGCAGCTTATTATGCCGCGGATGGGGGTTAACCGATGTGTGAGTCCATCTTAATAAACTGAAACACTATAAAAAAGTAGACCCGCAGCCTGTTAGGCGTCATCTGTGCAAGCTGCTCTAAACAAACCACTTAACCATGGCCGGTGTTATGACATGTCAGTTAGTCGAATCTCACGACATGCTCTATGTGGGGCAGTGGTACTTTTCTTGTCATAGTCATACACAAAGACCCCGGATCTCGCACATTCATGAAATTATCTCCTCTAAAGCTAAACTTTTCAATCCGCTTCGTAAATTATGAAGACTTTGCAACAGTTGATGAGAGCGTCTCTCAGGGGAGATCTCGGTATTTGTTCATTTGTCCTACAGTGTTTTTCGGGAGTGCCCATGTCTCAGTACCATTGTACATCGCAGAGAGCACAGTAGAGTGTTTCAGTGTCTCTCACTCTCTCTCTCTCTCATTCTCTCATAGTCTCTCACTCTCTCAATCACTCTCCAATTCTCTCTCACACTCTCATTCTCTCACTCTTTCATTCTCTCTCACTCTCTAATTCTCTCTCTCTCATTCTCTCTCCCTCTTTCATTCTCTCTCACTCTCTCATTCTCTCTCTCTCATTCTCTCTCTCTCTCATTCTCTCTCACTCTCCCATTCTCACTCACACTCTCATTCTCTCACTCTTTCATTCTCTCTCTCTCTCATTCTCTCTCTCTCATTCTCTCTCACTCTCTCAATCTCTCACTCTATCATTTTCTCTCACTCTCTCATTCTCTCTCATTCTTTCTCAACCTCTCACTCTCTCAATCACTCTCACTCTCCCATTCTCTCTCACACTCTAATTCTCTCTCTCTCAATCTCTCTCACTCTTTCATTCTCTCACTCTTTCATTCTCTCTCACTCTCTAATTCTCTCTCTCATTCTCTCTCACTCTTTCATTCTCTCTCACTCTCTCATTCTCTCTCTCTCATTCTCTCTCTCTCATTCTCTCTCACTCTTTCATTCTCTCTCACTCTCTCATTCTCTCTCTCTCATTCTCACTCTCTCATTCTCTCTCATTCTTTCTCAACCTCTCACTCTCTCAATCACTCTCACTCTCCCATTCTCTCTCACACTCTCATTCTCTCACTCTTTCATTCTCTCTCACTCTCTCATTCTCTCTCTCTCATTCTCTCTCACTCTTTCATTCTCTCTCACTCTCTCATTCTCTCTCTCTCATTCTCTCTCTCTCATTCTCTCTCACTCTTTCATTCTCTCTCACTCTCTCATTCTCTCTCTCTCATTCTCACTCTCTCATTCTCTCTCATTCTTTCTCAACCTCTCACTCTCTCAATCACTCTCACTCTCCCATTCTCTCTCACACTCTCATTCTCTCCCTCTTTCATTCTCTCTCACTCTCTCATTCTCTCTCTCTCATTCTCTCTCACTCTTTCATTCTCTCTCACTCTCTCATTCTCTCTCTCTCATTCTCTCTCACTCTCTCATTCTCTCTCATTCTTTCTCAACCTCTCACTCTCTCATTTTCTTTCACTCTCTCATTCTCTCTCACTGTCTCACTCTCTCTCATTCTCTCACTCTCTCGTTCTCTCTCACTCTCCATCATGCTCTCAATCTCTCGTTCTCTCTCACTCTCTTTCTCTCTCACTCTCGCATTCTCTCATTCTCTCACTCCCTCATTTTCTCTCATTCTCTCACTCTATAATTCTCTCTCACTCTCTCATTATCTCTCTCTCATTATTTCTCAACCTCTCACTCTCTCATAGTCTCTCACTCTTTCCCTCTCTAATTCTCTCTCACTCTCATTCCCTCTCACTCTCTCATTCTCACTCACTCTCTAATTCTCTCATTCTCTTTCACTGTCTCACTCTCTCTCTCTCATTTTCTCACTCTCTCATTCTCTCTCACTCTCGCATTCTCTCTCATTCTTTCACTCTCTCATTATCTCGAATTCTCTCATTCTCTCTCACTCATTCCCTCACTCTCTCATTCTCTCTCACTTTTTCACTCTCTCTCTCATTCTCTCTCTCGTTCACTCTCTCTCACTCTTTCATTCTATCTCACTCTCGCATTCTCTCTCATTCTCTCACTCCCTCATTCTCTCACTCTCTCATTCTCTCTCTCACTCTCATTATCTCTCACTTTTTCACTCTCTCTCTCATTCTCTCTCTCGTTCACTCTCTCTCACTCTTTCATCCTGTCTCACTCTCGCATTCTCTCTCCTTCTCTCACTCCCTCATTCTCTCACTCTCTCATTCTCTCTCACTCTCTCATTATCTCTCATTCTCTCACTCTCTCTCACTCTCTCATTCTCTCTCTCTCTTATTCTCTCTCACTTTCTCATCCTCTCTCAGTCTTTCACTCACTCTCTCTCTCTTCCACGTTTTCCTCCTCGTATATAGACCAATTTTACAGTGAAGTATATGAACCGTTTTTACAGTCTAGTGAAGTCTATATACTGCTTTAACAGTTTAGTGAATTATATAGACCCATTTAACAGTCAGGTGAAGTCTATGGACCTGTTTGACAGTGCAGTGAAGTCTATGAATCAATTTGACAGTCTAATCATGGACCAATCCAACAGTCTATTGATAAATATGGACTGATTTCACAGTGTAGTGAAGTATATGGACACCTTTGACAGCCTAGTCCATTTGACGGTCTAGAAAAGTCAATGAATCCCTTTGAGAGTCAAGTGAAGTTTACGGACCCCTTTGACAGTCTAGTTAACTCTTTGGACGTCTTGACAATTTAGTGAAGTCTGCGGACGCCTTTGGCAATCTATTTTAGTATTTGGATTCCTTTACAGTTTAGTGAAGTTTACCGGCCCCTTTGACAGTCTAGTTTAGTTTATGAACCTCTGACAGTGTGTGATGGACCACTTTGACAGTCTAGTGAAGTCTACGGACCCTTTTAACAGTCTAGTGAATTCTTTAAACTCCTTTGACAGTGGCGGGAAGTCTATATACCCCTTTGACAGTCGTATAAAGTCTATAAACCCCTTTGACATTCGTGTGAAGTCTATAGACCCCACAGTCGTGTGAAGTCTATAAACTCTTTTGACAGTGGTGTGAAGTCTATGAACCCCTTTGCCAGTGGTGTGAAGTCTATAAACCCTTCTGACATTTGTGTGAAGTCTATAGACCTGACAGTCGTGTGAAGTCTATAAACCCTTTTGGAATGTGTGAAGTCTATAAGCCCCTTTGACAGTGGTGTGAAGTCTATAAATATCTGTCAAGAACAATTTTATTAAATGTTCAAACAAAGAAACATCCTACCTGATAGAACTCCGTCACAAGCCTATTTACGACTTGCAGTATCTGCTAACTGGATTCTACATTTCGATAACGTCAAGCTGGCTATATCTGCTTCTTGGTTGACCAACACGTAGTTTATAACAGTGATTTCAAATCTTTCACTCGCGGACCACCGAAAATAGGAAAAATTGTTCATTGGCCAGTGAAAATAGGAAAAATTCTTTGCGGATCGGTGAAAACAGGAACAATTGTTCGCGGACCGGTGAAAATAGGAAAAATTGTTCACGGACCGATGAAAATAGGAAACATTTTTTGAGTTCTGGTGAAAGTAGTTACAATTTTTCTCGGACCGCTCGTACAGAAAAAAAATAAATTCCATTATGTGTTTAGCATTTTTTCTTTTAGTTGTTAAAGCTGAAATTATGAAAGGAAAGTTCTATAGCCATTAAAAATAATCAGAAATTGAGCACTAAATATATAAGAGGTTCAGTAGCCGTTTCTTTTTTCGCGGACCAGCAGGAAATGTCTGCGGACCGGCGGTTAAGAATCACTGTTCTATAACATTACTAGGTTCTTGATTAATGGATCTCCACTGCAGATCGGAAATTGAGGTTGAACGATCTCTATCCTGGGCCATGGCGGTACAGTGGGTATTACGTTTTCCTTTTAACGTATGGCGGATGTTGTAGTGGAGTGTAAGGGAGTTTGACAAAAACGGTCAAGCGGATTTCTTCCGCCTCCATGGTTTCTGACTGATTTCGACGTGTTCCAATGTGTGTCCTTTTTATTCCGTGTACGTGGCGGACGAAATAAGTGTAAATGATTTTACTTTTCAACCGGATCATGAGTTCAAGTATTTGGGTAGTATTTCTTTGGCAGACCGCAGGACGGACTGGGAAATCGAGACTAGGTGTCAATAATCAATTATCAGCTGTCACCACTGCTTAGGGACACGAGCATTAGTTTATCAACAAAGCAACAGCTGATAAAAGTATATTTATGCCGACTCTGTGCTACCAAGTGCCAAACGTGGCCTCTGTCCAGGGCGCGTAAGAGCAGAATTTCGACGTGTGAACTGAAGTGTTTGAGAAAGGCCATCGGTGTTACCAGGAGAGACAGAATGCGAAACGAAGATTTTCGCAGGATGGTCTACATAACGTCTTGTAGAGAATACATTTCCAGGCACAATATACGTATGTTTGGTCATCTCATGAGAATTCACCAACAACAATTTCCACTGATGACTTACAACGCTGGTAGATCTGGCTAAAGAGTAAGGGGGCGGCTGCGAGGAAGGTGGATAGATGACATTAGAGTGATTGTGCAGTGAAAGGGCATGACCTACTTTAAATAGGTCGTCTAAACTCACCGGGAAAACCCCTTGAAACGTCACATTCCATAGCGGACTTAAAAACGGAACTAATATTGTACCAACCTTTATAATCAATCTAGGTTCCACAGAAAGAAACCGACTTGCCGGAAATGTTAAACGCGGTAGTTCAGCAAAGTGAAAATAAAGACCTCAATTTAAATAAAAAGAACTGTACGCTATCAGCCATATAACTATCACACTGGACGCAGAAGAGATGCAGACCAGCGGACATTGCACACCTGCCCCACTGTGTCAACACCCCAGGTGGCGGGGAATGCTAGGCGTACCATCCCTGCATAGAAGCCAAGAAAATAAAGGGAAAAAGAGATACCCCACTCACATGCAAATGCTACGTTTCTGGCAGGACGTGACGATCCTGGGATACAGACACACTGGACTGCCTCTCTTCCGGGTAAACCAGTCCATCTCATATATCCTCACATATCATCATTGCACCCTATAGACACGAGTAGTGAAGACTCGATAGTCTGGTAAGACAACTTCCATAAGAGAGAAACTCTGATCATAAACAGCTGCTGCCTTGCAGATAGGCTGGGGACAGCCAAAGGCTAAGGAGGGCATCCCTACAGAAACGCCTGTTGAAATCGGATGCACGGGGCCGCAAGCCTAACAGAACAGTGCAACGTAAATCACAGTATGATGGCAGTACAACCTAATAGATAAACGCATGGCGCTCATCCTGCGGAGTCCCGCCAGGCATCGATAGTGCCGGGCCTCACGCCTCGAAGGGGCCCACCCTTGACTACTGGTGGTCACCCACCCATGTGTCGTGGAGTCAAGGCACATGGCTATGGGGCAACTTCTATTGGCCAAAACCTCAAGACCCTCAAAATACTACAGTGGAATGCGGAGGGAGTCATTAACAAAAAACTTTCCCTAACACACCACCTGCATGAAGGTAAGATTGACGTGGCATGTATCCAGGAAACGCACCTCAACAATAACCATAAATTCTCAATCAGAGGATATCAGACCTTCCGTCTAGATAGAGAAGGCCACAAAGGAGGGGTCCTGATACTGACCAGAAACAGCATACCGAGTAGCGCGGTACCTGTCAATCACACCGGACAAGCAGAAATTGATGGAGTTGACATAATGGCTCAAGAGACGAAGCTCCGCATTTTCAATCTGTACGGACCACCAAACAGAGACCTATCGCTCTCGAGTATGGAGGTCAGAGACTCCAACTGCATAGTAGTTGGATATTTCAACAGCCACTCAGAGAGATGGGGATACTCTGACACAGACAGCAGAGGTGACGAAGTGGAAGATTGGGAGATAGATGCAAATCTCTCCCTAATCAATAGGCCGGAGGATAGCCCTAGCTTCTATTCAAGAACATGGCATACCACCTCGACTCCAGATTTGGCCTTCTCCACACAGGACATACACCATAAAATAGACCGCCAGGTGCTAAACCAACTGGCAGGTAGCGACCACAGGCCGATCAGGCTAACCATTGACATGGAAGTAGGCCGACAGGAAACAAAACCGCTCCCACGTTGGAATTACAAACGAGCCGACTGGGACAGATTTGCAATCCTGACAGATGGGCTGTGTGAAACCATCAACACACGAAACACCAAAATGAAGCCCATGGTAGAGAGCCTAAGCAAGGCAATAATGCAAGCCGCCACTGAAACCATCCCAAGAGGAGCTAGGAAAAACTATAAGCCCTACTGGAATGATGAGTTACAGAAAGTGGAAGATGCAGTAATAAATGCTAGGAACATGGCAGAACGAGAAAAATCCATGGAGGCAAACATCGCCCTCAAAGCCGCCGCGGCGAAGTACAAACACACTCTCAAGCAAACAGCAAGAGAAAGCTGGAAAAATAAAACGGAAAGTCTAAACCTGGACAAAGAAGGGAACAAGCTATGGAAGCTAGTCAGAGCCATGAACGACGAAACCCCGTCAAATAAACAAATTACTATCAAGCAAGGCGAGAACTTGATCACAGGTAAGAAAGCCGCAAACGCCTTTGTCGATCACTATGCCAGAGCAAACCACATCGAGGTCCCTGCAGATAAGCATACATACATTAGCGAAGAGCTAAAGGGACACGATAACATAAATACGGCTTCTGAAGAGCACATGATGGCCAAACTAACAATGCGCGAAATGGAAGAGGCTATGAGAACACTAAAGAAAAGGAAATCTCCCGGAAAAGACGGGATAACAAACGAAATGCTGATGGGGCTGGGCCAAACAGCGAAGAAGAAACTGCTATCGGTCCTAAACCAAAGCTGGAAAAGGGGAATTGTACCACAGGCATGGAAAGATGCAATACTGGTACCAGTACCAAAAACAGGAAAGGACAAAACAGATCCAAATGGATACAGGCCCATAAGCCTACTGAGCTGTGTCGGCAAGCTGATGGAACGGATGATAAACACCAGACTGATGTGGCATCTGGAAGAAAAACGAATACTAATTCCACAGCAAGCCGGCTTTAGAAAGCACAGATCCACTGAGGACCAGGTCATCCTCATAGCCCAGGAGATAGAAGATGCCTACCAGGCACAGAAACACACAGTAGCTGTTTGGGTGGATCTGGAAAAGGCATTTGACAAAGTCTGGAAGGATGGACTTAGAGTCAAGCTAAGAAGAAGTGATGTCTGTGGGAAGATGTACAAGTGGATCAACCACTACCTCAAACAAAGAACGGCCAGAGTCCAAGTACAAGGGCAGATGAGCAAAAAGGTGACACTCGAGCAGGGAGTACCCCAAGGGGGAGTATTGTCACCCACACTCTTCCTGGTATATATAAACGATATTACAGAAAATATACCAAGAAGAGTCCATAGCTCAAAGTTTGCAGACGATCTGGCTATGTGGACCTCTGAAAAGAATCTCACCATAGCAAGAAATCGGATGCAGACGGCCCTAACATCGCTGGAAGAGTGGGCGAACTCATGGCTGGTCAAAATAAACGAGGAGAAAACCACGTGCACAATAGTCTCGCTCTCATTAAAACCCCAAAGTACCAAATTAAGTCTAAATGGCAAAATCCTGCCGCCAAACGACAACCCAACCTATCTGGGAGTCACATTTGATCGGCGCATGACATGGAAAAGTCAGATTGAGAGAAACCGAATGAAAGCCAGAGAAAGAATGGCAATCATGAGGAAACTTGCTGGCACAAGCTGGGGAGCAGACGAAGGCATACTAAAGAAACTGTACACTGGAAGAGTGAGACCAGTTCTCGAGTATGGCATTGCGGCATGGACAACAGCAGGGAAGGCGAACTTCGATAAAGTTAACAAACTTCAAAACCAAGACATGAGAATTATAACAGGTGGCATGAAGTCAACGCCAATTGTAGAACTTGAAAAGATTACAAAACTGCAATCCATGACCGATAGAAGAGACTGCAGAGCCCAGCTGCAGTCAGAGAAACTCTGAAGACTGACGGACCATCCAATGTACCAGAGACTAAACAATTTGGGAAATGGGAAACTAAAGCGGAGAAACTTTGCAGAAATAGCCAAAGCAAAGATGCACGAAGATCCCATAAACGCACTAACAACACCAAAACCCATCACTACTGTACGAAAACCTACCTGGAGGCAGGATATATTTCCAGAGGTGGTAGAAAATATACCAGGTATTGCAAACAAAAACTGCCAGACTGAAAAAGAAAGGAGAGACACTACCCTAAGCTTCATAACGAAAAGCTACCCAAGCATGGACTGGACCCATGCATACACCGACGGTTCTGTAACAAACACTACACAGAACGGAGGGGCAGGAGCATTCCTGAACCTACCAAATGGCAGAAAAATAACACTTTCATTCGCTACTGGAAAATACACAAGCAATTTCAGAGCGGCGGCAGTGGAAGAAATGGTGACAGGTAAAAGGAATGAAAGCCACATAGTCCTGCTTACAGATGCACTGGCCGTAGTCACAGCACTGAAAAGCCAGAAAAATAATGAACTTAATGATTTAAGAGCAGTACTCTGTCAACTATGCCAGTAGGCCGCACCAAAAAGGGTAGTGGTGCAGTGGGTTCCGTCACACTGCAACATCCAAGGCAACGAGGAGGCAGACAGACTGGCAAAAGAAGGTGCAAGACTACCACAAACAGATACCAGTATGACGTACGAAGAGTCAAAACGGCTTATCAAAGCCAGATACATGACCAAATGGGAAACCGAACATACTGGTTACACCAAAAACGATGCCTATTACCAGTTGAACCGAAGAGAGCAGGTCGTTGTCTTCAGACTTCGCACTGGCCACAACAGACTGAGGTACCACCTATTCAACAAATTGAAGATTGGGTGTACCGACGAATGCCCGTGCGGTACTGGTAAAATGACCACTGAACATCTGCTGCAGAACTGCCCGACATACGAGGATCAGAGAGAGCAGATGTGGCCATTACCAGTGGAACTGCAAGACAAGCTCTATGGCAGTGGCGAGAGCCTCAGGATGACCGCCGCTTTTTTCGAAAAAATAATGGTTACTGTCTGACTGTGTACGCAGAAGAAGAAGAAGAAGAAATAAAAAGAAATCGGAGGTAATGGTAGTGACTAAGTAACTGGCTTCTCCAAAATGCTGCCGAATTGAGACAAATTAACACGTTTAAATATATGGGCATAACATCAGATGGAAGATGCAATTAAATCAAATGCAGAATAGCCCAAGCAAAATCGGTCTTCAAGACCATGAAAGAAAAATTGTGCAAACAAAAAAATTAAAAAAATCTTTGTCGCTGAAACTGAAAGAGTCCTTGGAAGCCAAGTGTAACCAGTAGTGATATATGACAGTGAATCGTGGACATTCAGTAAGCAAGCGCATAAATATTTTTAGTGAACAGAGATATGGTTTTACAGAAAAATGCTGCGGTTCATATGGATTACAAGGAAGACTAATGATACAGTACTCGAGGAGGCACAAAGACAAAGACAACTTATTGCAAGGGTCAGAACAAGGCAGTCTTCCTTTTAAGGTATGTTATGAGAAAAGACGGCTTGGAGCACGCTGTGACAACGGAAAAGATAGCAGGAAAAAGAGACAGAAGAAGGAAGAGAGAGAAAATGTTGAACAGTCTGAGAGAATGGCGAAGACCACAACCAACAACAGAATTGGTAAACGGCACACGTGATAGAAGCGGATAGAGCATGATCGCCAACTGGCAGGGTACCTGAGAATGATGATGATTATGTCGCAAGACACCATTGGGAGATGCACTTTTCTATTATGTGCCTTCTATAAGCCTCAACATTGCACGTGTCGTATTATATAACACAAGACACCGTGGCGAAGTACAATCTTCAGTCATGTACCATCTGAACGTCTCAACATCTCTCAACAAATCATTCGTGCACTTAAATCGTTAAATAACTTTGAAAAGGCGTAATCTTTAGTCATGTACCATCTGAACGTCTCAACATCTCTCAACAAATCATTCGTGCACTTAAATCGTTAAATAACTTTGAAAAAGCGTAATCTTTAGTCATGTACCATCTGAACGTCTCAACATCTCTCAACAAATCATTCGTGCACTTAAATCGTTAAATAACTTTGAAAAAGCGTAATCTTTAGTCATGTACCATCTGAACGTCTCAACATCTCTCAACAAATCATTCGTGCACTTAAATCGTTAAATAACTTTGAAAAAGCGTAATCTTTAGTCATGTACCATCTGAACGTCTCAACATCTCTCAACAAATCATTCGTGCACTTAAATCGTTAAATAACTTTGAAAAAGCGTAATCTTTAGTCATGTACCATCTGAACGTCTCAACATCTCTCAACAAATCATTCGTGCACTTAAATCGTTAAATAACTTTGAAAAAGCGTAATCTTTAGTCATGTACCATCTGAACGTCTCAACATCTCTCAACAAATCATTCGTGCACTTAAATCGTTAAATAACTTTGAAAAAGCGTAATCTTTAGTCATGTACCATCTGAACGTCTCAACATCTCTCAACAAATCATTCGTGCACTTAAATCGTTAAATAACTTTGAAAAAGCGTAATCTTTAGTCATGTACCATCTGAACGTCTCAACATCTCTCAACAAATCATTCGTGCACTTAAATCGTTAAATAACTTTGAAAAAGCGTAATCTTTAGTCATGTACCATCTGAACGTCTCAACATCTCTCAACAAATCATTCGTGCACTTAAATCGTTAAATAACTTTGAAAAAGCGTAATCTTTAGTCATGTACCATCTGAACGTCTCAACATCTCTCAACAAATCATTCGTGCACTTAAATCGTTAAATAACTTTGAAAAAGCGTAATCTTTAGTCATGTACCATCTGAACGTCTCAACTTCTCAACATTACATTAATCCACTTATATCGTTAGATAATTTTGAAGAGGTGAAATCTTCTTCGACATGCGATCAATGTTACTGTTATTATTTTCACTCCACGCCTCCAATGTGCTACGTTCACTCCATTCATCTCTTCACGTCTTCGCTGACCTGAGACCCCGATGTCTGCCGTTGTAAGATTCCACCACTAGTAGCACTCAGGAAATGCTTATCATTTGACCAAATCAATTAATTCTCTTTCCATATACGCCATGCAGGGAAATGGTCTAATGTTACATCGAGTTTTTCATATTCTTGTCTCATACAATTACGGGCCTCTGAAAGCTTAGTCGATCCAATATTAAGAGCGTCGGTACCTTCACTCATCTTATTTGAACGCTCGATAATATATTTTTACCCAGCCCCCAACCCCGACCACTTGCCCATCCATCCACAAAGATCACGTCTCTTGCTGACCATTACCGATTTCTAGTTATCCCTTAGCATCGAGCGCCACGGTCTTGAGACTCCAAACATGTCTTTGCAGACCACGTGAGCTACACGACATAGAACACATCTAATCGGTATCTCATGCTTATTACATTAAATTAGATTTCTTGTGCGCAAAATCCTTCAGTTTATCCGGTGTCGAAGACAGGAGTTGTGCTAACCACATTGGTTTCTCTGTTGGCCCTTGGATCAATCAAACTCAGTCGTGAAGTGTTACCGCTATTACCGTAGGAGGAGTAACCACAGAGTAGACACTAATTTGGAGAAGGTAGAAAGACTTGTTCAAGACGTGCCTGGTTTTTTTTTCTTGATTATTCCATTTTTGTGGATGGCTGTATGTTTATGGGCGTTACTGGATCCACTGGATTTGTGTATGTTTATAGGATTTGATGGATCCATTAGATGGCTGTATGTTCATGGGATTTGATGGATCGATAATACGAGGCATGGTAAAATGAAACCGAACCAAACTGCAACAATGGAACATACGTACCGTGCACATGATGTCGTCACTTCTGGTGTAAATAGCACATACCAACCTTCAAGTTTGCAAAATTTCATTATCTTTCGACTCATAGTTACCTCAGCAGACCGTTGAAGTCATGGCGGGTGTGATATGGAATCCGTTCAGAGTTGATCAGCGAGCGGTGATTCGGTTTCTAACAACTGAAGGATGTCGACCATTTGACATTCATCGCAGAATGTAGGCAGTGTATAGTGACAAAAGTGTGTCGAAGACAACAGTGAAGAACTGGACAACTATGTTTACGAAGGACATGAGTTAACAAAAGATCTTCCGAGACCAGGTCAGGCGCATATTGTTGCGTCAACTCACGTCCTTCTTTAAACATCGTTCTTCAGTTCTTCACTGTTGTCGTCGACACATTTTTGTAACCATACACTGTCTGCATTCTGCGATGAATGTCAACTGGAGGATAATGACATTCTGCAAACTTGACGGTTGGTATGTGCTGGTTACACCAGAAGTGACGTCATCACGAGTATAGTACGTATGTTTACTTGTTGCAGCTTGATTCGGTTTCATTTGAAGACACATCGTATGAATGTATGTCTATTGTTTTTGATGCATCCATTAGATGGAAGTATGTTCATAGATTTGATGGATCAATTAGATGAATGTATGTTTATGGGCTTTGATGGATCTGTTGGATATGTGTATGTTATGGGCTGATGCGTCCATTAAAAGGAGGTATGTTTATGGACTTTGATGAATCCATTAAAGCAATGTATGTTTATGGTATTTAGTGGATCCAGTAGAAGGCTGTATGTTTAGGGACTTTGATGAATCCATTAAAGGTATGTATGTTTATGGGATTTGATGGATCGATAATATGAATTCATGTCTATGGGCTTTGATGGATCCATTAGATGAATGAATGTTTATTGGCTTTGATATATCCATTGTATATGTGTACTTTTATGGGCTTTGATGAATTCTTTCGTTAAGTGTATTGTTATGGGCTTTCATGAATGGATTAAAATGAGTGTGTGTTTATAAGCTTTGATGAATACATTAGATGGATATCTATCCAATTGTTATTTTAAGGCTCCTGTTTTTGCCAATCTGTCAGTCATCTCGTTTCATGGTATCCGGCTGTGTCCAGGGATCCATTGCAAGTTGACAACAATCCCTTGGGCAGTAATGATGTTGTTGGTCACGTTCCTCACCAAAAATATCTCCTTTTTGTTGTATGGGGTGTGCTCCAGAGCCTCCTTGGAGTCACTAACAATCACAGTGTCTATCGGCATAAATTTGCCCAAGTCCAAATATTGGTGCAAAATTGTAGATGTTGTTTCTATAGCATTGGTCTCTGTGTCACCATTTGAACGGTTTTCGCAGCTTGAATGCCAAAACTCAATTACGGACATATCTGGGTATTTCAAATGGAAACCATACCCTGCATACGAGTTACGAAGGACAATGGGTATAGTCTGGCAAGACATAGTGAGCGATCAAGACCTATAGGAAAGGAGCAAATAACAATTAATGGAGCAAACAATTGAACGTAGGAAATAGAGTTGGATAGGATACATCCTACGGAAAGCACCACCAAACGTGGCCGAACTGGCCCTAACTAAGAATCCACAGTGGAAGAAGAAGAGGTGTAGACCAAAAAACATACTCAGAAGAGACTGAAAAAATGAACTTCGTTACTTAGACCTCAACTGGAGTGAGGAAGGACGGGCATATCAAGATAGCACTTATTGGAGGAGGGTTGTCAATGGCCTATGCTCCGAAAGTAGCGACAGGCATTGACATATTGAATGTCCTCACAATAGGCGCTATCGAACCTGACAATAGGGTGCACAGTAAATTTAAGTGTACGTGTACGTTTAAGTGTACGTCTTAACTCACCACAAACAGAGTCCCCTAGGTTTCCATCATGCGCATTTGACAGCTGACGACTGTAGCGGTACATTCCATTTCGGTTTAAGGGGAGGACAGGTCGATGTAATTTTATTTTCAATACATAAGTACAAACTCAGATAAATATAGGTGTTTAGAAAAGATGGTTATATTCAGTTTTGCGACCAATCTTCTGGCAGAATGTAGGGCCCTTAAAAGGATCGGAAAATAATTTCTTGGCAGGCATATTGAAATAATTGGATAAACGAACAGCACCATTTTAATTATTGAGGTGGCCAGAATAGAACAATATGGGCAAGAATTACGCTGGAAACGGCCAACTATTTACTGAGATGCATCGAGATGTACGAATCAAGGAAATACCCGTAATTTTTTCGCTTGTTTCCCTTCTTCCCCGTTTTCCCAAAAAACTTTCGATTCTTTGAGTATGTGGACCGGTGCTAAGGTCAACAAAGTTGACCGAGTCATTTAATGTTTGATGATTAAATCTAGATTTATTGGTGATCCCGTCATAGGCACGATGTTTGACGACTTCAGAGTTAAGAAATGGACAAATCTGGGACGTCACTACGCCCAAATATGGTGCTAGAAATAGATATCCGGTACTAAAAATCTGGTGTTTTGTTAATTATATTGAGATGCAAGTACCGCTTCCAGTGACTCTCTTCCCAAACTTGACTCACTCTAACGGAGACATAATTTTTGTTTTTCACCAAGTACGGAGACCCTACCAATAGCCATTTTTTTTACTGCTGGATACGTCACGTCCATCTAAACAGGCTAAGTGCCGGTAACAGTATCGTATGTTAGATTACAAATGAATTTTGAGCTATTTATTTTCTTATTTCGCCGATTGGAGCAGGCCGCCTTTTTGGGGGAAAGATGAAGTAGGTTTGTTGAGAAGGATCTTTATCGTGTAGATCTTTTCATTTTATTTGTTTAGATCTAATAACTACGCTTGAATTGGAAACTAACAGTTTTGCCGATATTATAAGCTATCGATATTTTGTTGTGGTTTCCATGGATTTCTATCGGAGCCGGCAAAGTCCAAATATTTTAATTATTTCAAAAATTTTCACATTCATCTTCTTGTATCTCAGAAACTAAAAACACACAACAAAAAACCATAACATCAACAACTGCTTTATTCCTTTATGTCTCTACACACAAGAAAATCTTATTTATTGACCAACAAACAGAACACTTTACATTTTTGAAAGTAGCTAAATTGAAAATTGCTAAAAATTTTCAAAAAATTATGGGAGCGTGCTAAAGGTTCCAAGTACAGTGGCCCAGAAGTCCACATTGGGAAACTTCACAATCTTGTAGCGTTTTTCACCAACCGGAGATTGTAGGTACCATTAGAGTTGTCCTCCCCTAGGACGACTGCACCACACCACTTTGAGTGCCTCTGCAATAGTTGTTTCTGTCGCAATGTGTTTTATACGATAGACTGCTAAACCCATACACAACCCAGTACTTCTGTCTTAATTCACCCCAAACAGAGTTCCCCGATTTTCTATCGCACGTCACGGGACATTCCATTTCGGTTAAGGGAAGAACTGGTCGATATAATTTTATTTTAAATAAATAATTACAGACTTAGAAATAGATAGAAGTGTAGAAAAGATGGTTATATTCAGTTTTGCGGAGGGTTTTGGTTAGGGTTCCGGTTATCGTTAGAATTATGGATAGAGTTAAGATTAGGGTCATGGTTAGGTTTAGAGTTATGGTTAGGTTTAGGGTTATAGTTAGGTTTAGGGTTATGGTTAGGTTTAGGGTTATGGTTAGGTTTAGGATTATGGTTAGGTTTAGATAACATGGTTATTATTACATTCTTACGGTTATTATTACATCGGGGATTCCGTGGCGAAGTGGTTAAGCCGTCGGCCTCGTGATCAGGTGGTGTGAGTTCGACTCCGGACTCCGCCGGCGTATTCACGGGTGCTTGTTGCGGAGTCCCTTGCATCTCGTAGACGCCCCCTAGTCGTCTTGTCCTTGACTTGCCACTGGGGACGGGTGGCACGAGACGAGCGAGTGAGGATAAAAAGTAGCGCAGGTAATCCTTATTAAAAATAGCGCTAGAAAAATTAATTATACCATCATCGTCTACGATGGACGACGGGCTCTGCCTTTGTCTGACAGCGTCTGACTTCATGGATAAGACCATGCTGCTGTTGAGACTGGACGCTGCTCTCCATATCTAAGATGGACGTTGACAGACTGAGGAAACTCATTTGCAAGAAGGCGTGGATAAGCGGCAGCAGACGCAGAGATTCTCGTCTATTCTCGCAGAATGTTTGATACCCCAAAAACTTGAAAACGAACTATTCGGTGACGTCACTACCTCAAATTTGGAGCTAAAAACAAATACTTTTTTTAAAAATGGGGGTGAATTAAGACGCAAGTATCCATAACCCTCCTTTGCAGTATTTTACAACTTGCATGGTGGTGCAGTGGCCATGCTATTGTATCCTCAGTAAGGGCGCGAGGGAACTCTCGATCCACTCAGGGTAAATGCACTATTTGTTTGACCTCCCATTACGTTTTAACTCTATCACGGCCTTCAGAAAACTAAACAAGAAACAATGACAATATGAACCAGCTAGCCCGAGTGTAATTCAAAAATAGAACATAAAAGGTTCGCCTTAAACAACACAGGATTAAATAACAGCTGTCGAGCAGCGAAACATACTGGTCGATAGTGAAACAAGTCTGTCAGAGACTAGAGACTAAGGAATAATGTCGTCTCTATTGTTGTACGTCGTGACACAAACCTTTCTTCCAGTCAAGCTTAGAGTACGCGACCATTGAACGCGCGAGGCTATGTTATGTCATGGTATGTTATAAGGATTCGACATCACTGCACTCTGGGCAGACTACAGGTGTTTAGTCTCTTTCTGTAAATTGCAATGTGTTGTAGATTCTTATCATTTATTTAATAGCTTCCCCGCAGACAATCTACCTGCGACTGATGCCCGTGTGATCTTCTTCTTAAGGCCTGCCCAGTAGACTCCATTTGTATTGTGTATATTTTTATTGTATTTCTCTCTTCCCCAGGACGGTGTGTGTTGCACTATGTTTTCCCTTTTGCGCCTGTCAGCGCAGTGCATCCGACTTCGGCATGCATTTTATGTAAGGGTCTGCTACCTCCTGCATTTTCTAAGAGTTTGCTTCCCTAGGGTAACGGCTGGTGTTATGATTCGGGAGCGAACCCAGCACCTTTGGTTTGTGAGCCATCTCACTTAATCATTATCCACACCCCTTCCTCCATTTTGCATATGAAGATATACTTCTCTCCCCTCCCTCCTTACTGGTTATATACATTCTTGCTCTGTCCTCTCTGGCACTCATTACTTGTTTTATACACTCTTGCTCTGTCCTTTGAGGTCCTCATTACTGATGATATACATTTCTATTTCGTCCTCTTAGACACTCATTACTGGTTACATATATTATTATTCCGTCTTACCAGACACTTACTACTGGTACACGCTTGATCTGTCCTTCTAGGTCCACATTATTGGATATGTACACATTTGCTTTCTTCTTCCAGGTCCTCATTAATGATTATATACACTCCTTCTCCGTCTTATCAGACACTAATTACTGGTTATATACGCTCTTACTCCGTCCTCTCTGGCACTCAATACTGGTTATATACGCTCTTGCCTTGTCCTTCCAGGTCCTCATTACTCATTATTATACACTCTTACTCCGTCCTCTCTGGCACTCATTTCTCATACTGGTTATAAAAGTTCTTGCTCTGTCATCTTTCGTACTCATTACTCAGACTGGTTTTTTACACTCTTACTCCGTTCTCTCTGACAATCATTACTCAAACTGGTTTTTTACACTCTTACTCCGTGCACTCTGACAATCATTACTCAAACTGGTTATATACACTCTTACTCCGTTCTCTCTGACAATCATTACTGAAACTGGTTATATACACTCTTACTCCGTTCTCTCTGACAATCATTACTCAAACTGGTTATATACACTCTTACTCCGTTCTCTCTGACAATCATTACTCAAACTGGTTATATACACTCTTACTCCGTTCTCTCTGATAATCATTACTCAAACTGGTTATATACACTCTTACTCCGTTCTCTCTGACAATCATTACTCAAACTGGTTATATACACTCTTACTCCGTTCTCTCTGACAATCATTACTCAAACTGGTTATATACACTCTTACTCCGTTCTCTCTGACAATCATTACTCAAACTGGTTATATACACTCTTACTCCGTTCTCTCTGACAATCATTACTCAAACTGGTTATATACACTCTTACTCCGTTCTCTCTGACAATCATTACTCAAACTGGTTATATACACTCTTACTCCGTTCTCTCTGACAATCATTACTCAAACTGGTTATATACACTCTTACTCCGTTCTCTCTTGCACTCATTTCTCATACTGGTTGATTACAATTCTACTCTGTCCACTCTGGCACTCATTTCTCATACTGGTTATATACACTCTTACTTACTCCTCACTGCCACTCATTACTCATATTGGTTATAAACGTTCTTGCTCTGCCGTTATAGGTCCTCATTACTGGTTATATACACCCTTACTCCGTCCTCTCTGGCCCCAATTACTTGTTATATACACTCTTACAGCGTCTTCTCAGGTCCTCATTACTGATTTTATACACTCTTACTCCGCCCTCTCAGGTTCTCATTACTGGTTATATACACTCTTACTCTGTCCTCTCAGGTCCTCATTACTGATTATATACACCCTTACTACGTCCTCTCAGGAACTCATTACTGTTTATATATACTCTTACTACGTCCTCTCAGGTCCTCATTACTGGTTATAAACACTCTTACTCCGTCCTCTTAGATCCTAATTACTGACTTCATTGTACGACTATTTATGTTTGAAATTAGCCGTTAATTGATCCATACTCCTTGCTGTCTTGCATTCACTAAATGTGTATCGGCGCCATCAGAGGGGACTAAGAAGAGTTGGGTGTCGGGCAGGATACGCTACCATGTAGAAATAGAAGCCATCAATTATGGACAAGTTAAATAAAAGTCTGGCCTAATTCAGCGGCCCAAGTAAAAAGTTACAGATATTCTTTAAATGGAGAAAATGACGCATCGTGAGCTGGAGCTGATATGTGTATTTATTAACAACTTGTGCTCCATATGGGACAGAAAGATTTCCGTAATTATATGGTAATCATATAATTGCGTAATTATGTGGTTGTCATATACCTGTGTAATTATGTGGTTGTCATATACTTGCGTAATAATATGGTTGTCATATACTTGTGTAATTATGTGGTTGTCATATACTTGTGTAATTATGTGGTTGTCATATACTTGCGTAATAATATGGTTGTCATATACTTGCGTAATTATGTGGTTGTCATATACTTGTGTAATTATGTGGTAGTCATATGCTTGTGTAATTATGTGGTTATCATATACCTGTGTAATTATATGGTTGTCATATAC
The DNA here is from genome assembly GCA_036924085.1 of Ariolimax columbianus. Lineage (NCBI taxonomy): Eukaryota > Metazoa > Mollusca > Gastropoda > Stylommatophora > Arionidae > Ariolimax > Ariolimax columbianus. Next base: position 89,330,371 of record JAVGWX010000003.1, read on the forward strand.
TTGTGTAATTATGTGGTTGTCATATACTTGAATGGGATCAAGATGCTGAGAAGCGCATGAGCTGCAGTGGTCAATGACCCATCGCTGACTTCTAGCGTTAGGGCCAGCGAACCAGAGCTGCCAAGACCCTTCTACACCTTCACGCAGTAATTCTGGATAACAGGCAGCAGCAGGGCAGACTGGCAAAGGAGAAGGGATCGAAGAGGGAAAGCTAACCCGGTACTCAAAAAATGCTTGTTTAAGTCGGATGTGTTGGACCGAAAGGTGCAACTATCGCAGTCAATCTGTAAAATACGACACAACGCATTCCGTTCTCTGGACTACATTCTGCTACTTAAGCTCTTTCGGGGTTTGGTAGCGGGAGATTTAGAACGAACGAAGCCAAACCAAGCCATATACTTGAATGCAAATCAGCGGACTGGCGCTTGATGCGATCTAGGTATAAAGTAGGTTCTCTTCCTGTGAGGGATATTCGTTCTGATCTGCCACTCTGGCGCTGGAATGATGAAATATACAAAATGCTAGATTACGGGATACAACGCAGACCATCAGACAAGTAGATAGATGAAGTTATGTCAACTAAACAACAACATAGGCTTACAACAACCAACTCAACTAATTTAACTTGAGAAATAAATTTGGGCTCGTCGAACAACGCAAACTACAAGGCCCAACCACAGACCACAAGAAAAATGGATAGATGATATTGTATAAACTAAATAGCAACCTAGACTTACACCAACCAAAAAACGTATTTAGCATAAGAAATAAAAATGTGGCCTCCTTGCGACACTTCGCTTGATAGGTAAGCACTTTATGAATCTAAGAGCATAATTACAACAATGCTTCCCAAAGACATGGTCTGCAGACAGGTGTCTGTCCCCGAGCACGTAGTCGCCGGTCTGCAAAGAAAGTCAAGATACTTGACAAAACATTTTGACGTTTTCTCCCTTAACTCAACTCAACGTCTTTATACTGGTCAAGAAGATTCTGCAGAATCTATATACAACCACTTTCTTTAATATTAACATGATTAAATAGTTATACGCATCCGATCTTTTCTTAAATGCATTAATTGACACTGGCTCCAATATTTCTTATTACAATGCATTCCAAGCATTCATCATTCTCTGACTAAAAAAATTTCCTTGGTATCTAATTGTAGCTTTCTTCTATAAATTTGTGGCTGTTCCCTCTTGTTCTAGTCAGCTGCTGTATTTAAAAAAGAACTTGTTACACTCTAATGTATCCATTCCTTTGATTATCTTATAAAGGTGTATTAAGTCATCTGGAATTCTTATCTTTTCTATTTACTGTGGCCTTTCCTCATAACTATAATTTTAGAACCCCACTAATAGTTGTGTCACCTGTTCTGTGTTTCATTTCTAGCATGTTTATATTCCCTCTACGATAATGAATCCACATTTGAACACCGTACTCCAATCTAAGTCTAACTACTGCTTTATACAGCATGAGTGGATCTTTGTCTACAGCAGCAGTTCCCAAACATTTTGGTCCACAACACCCTTAGTGTACTTTGAAAAGTGTAGGGGAAAGAACCCCTCCCTGAGGCACACCATGACGCAGTAGAATTTTCTTACTCTTGAGGCCATCTAGTTGGACTCTGGCTCTTCTGTTATGTAAGTATGCTTTGTACATCCTACCCATCACTCCATTATTTCTCAGTTTCTTTAAAAGTCCTTCTTTCCAAACTTTATCGAAAGCTTTCCTTAAGTCTATCCATGCTGCTAATACCAATTTCTTGTCCTGGAATGCGTCCTCGATCTCTTGTGAGAGGTATGTTGCCTGGTCTTCAGTGGAGTTACATTTCCTAAATCTTGTCTGCTGTAGCACAAGAAGGTTTGGTTCTCAAGATACCACTGGAGCCTTATGTTGATAATACGTTGCATTGTTTTACAGATGCAGCTTGTGAGACTGATTGGGTCTACAAGACGCGTCGCTGAAGTAGTTGTCGTCCCATGACGATTAAGAATATCCGCAAAATTTTCTATCCTTCTAGTTCTTGGTCTTCCATGGTTGCGAAAACCCGAACACCGTGCTTTATAGGCGCACAGAGGTAGCTTGTCAGGTTGCATTTTCATTAGCTGGCCGGACCATTTGATTCTCTCTTCATCAATATTTTTAGTGCATGGTCTTGCTCCAGTTATTATTCTCACATCTTCTCTCTCTCCTAGCTACGTTGATTATTGCCCGGAAGCATCTCACATGTCGTGGTCTGTCTCTCCTAGCTACGTTGATTATTGCCCGGAGGCATCTCACATGTCGTGGTCTGTCTCTCCTAGCTACGTTGATTATTGCCCGGAGGCATCTCACATGTCGTGGTCTGTCTCTCCTAGCTACGTTGATTATTGCCCGGAAGCATCTCACATGTCGTGGTCTGTCTCTCCTAGCTACGTTGATTATTGCCCGGAGGCATCTCACATGTCGTGGTCTGTCTCTCCTAGCTACGTTGATTATTGCCCGGAAGCATCTCACATGTCGTGGTCTGTCTCTCCTAGCTACGTTGATTATTGCCCGGAAGCATCTCACATGTCGTGGTCTGTCTCTCCTAGCTACGTTGATTATTGCCCGGAGGCATCTCACATGTCGTGGTCTGTCTCTCCTAGCTACGTTGATTATTGCCCGGAGGCATCTCACATGTCGTGGTCTGTCTCTCCTAGCTACGTTGATTATTGCCCGGAGGCATCTCACATGTCGTGGTCTGTCTCTCCTAGCTACGTTGATTATTGCCCGGAGGCATCTCACATGTCGTGGTCTGTCTCTCCTAGCTACGTTGATTATTGCCCGGAGGCATCTCACATGTCGTGGTCTGTCTCTCCTAGCTACGTTGATTATTGCCCGGAGGCATCTCACATGTCGTGGTCTGTCTCTCCTAGCTACGTTGATTATTGCCCGGAGGCATCTCACATGTCGTGGTCTGTCTCTCCTAGCTACGTTGATTATTGCCCGGAAGCATCTCACATGTCGTGGTCTGTCTCTCCTAGCTACGTTGATTATTGCCCGGAGGCATCTCACATGTCGTGGTCTGTCTCTCCTAGCTACGTTGATTATTGCCCGGAGGCATCTCACATGTCGTGGTCTGTCTCTCCTAGCTACGTTGATTATTGCCCGGAGGCATCTCACATGTCGTGGTCTGTCTCTCCTAGCTACGTTGATTATTGCCCGGAGGCATCTCACATGTCGTGGTCTGTCTCTCCTAGCTACGTTGATTATTGCCCGGAGGCATCTCACATGTCGTGGTCTGTCTCTCCTAGCTACGTTGATTATTGCCCGGAGGCATCTCACATGTCGTGGTCTGTCTCTCCTAGCTACGTTGATTATTGCCCGGAGGCATCTCACATGTCGTGGTCTGTCTCTCCTAGCTACGTTGATTATTGCCCGGAGGCATCTCACATGTCGTGGTCTGTCTCTCCTAGCTACGTTGATTATTGCCCGGAGGCATCTCACATGTCGTGGTCTGTCTCTCCTAGCTACGTTGATTATTGCCCGGAGGCATCTCACATGTCGTGGTCTGTCTCTCCTAGCTACGTTGATTATTGCCCGGAGGCATCTCACATGTCGTGGTCTGTCTCTCCTAGCTACGTTGATTATTGCCAGTAGGCATCTCACATGTCGTGGTCTGTCTCTCCTAGCTACGTTGATTATTGCCCGGAGGCATCTCACATGTCGTGGTCTGTCTCTCCTAGCTACGTTGATTATTGCCCGGAGGCATCTCATCTCATATGTCGTGGTCTTTCTCTCTAGAGATTTGGTTAAAGTCCACATTTGTCACTGGTAACAGAGAGCTGGAATGACTATACTGTTTTGTGGACTTGTTTATGATAGGGTGTTTCAATAATGGTGACAGCTGAAACACAAAGAATCTTATGATTACCAATGTCAAATTTTGATCGCGACATTTAGGGTCTCTTTTTATACTAGCAGTTGGACAATCTAATGTGCCGTCCTCTGTCGCCTTTGCAATTGAATACAAAGGTCCAAGTTTTGTATTAGATTCTCGCTTATTAACTCTCATTCAAAATCACTGCCAATAAATATTTTCTTTGGAGAGATACTGAGCAGTATTTGCCCTGTAGCGATCAGCTATCCAAAGCTAACTGCTAGCGGCAGGGCCAGCGAATCAGGGAAGACTGGCTAAGGAGAAGGGATTAAAGAGGGAAGACTAACCTAGTACCCAAAAATGACATGCTGAAGTCGGATGTGTCGGACCGAAAGGTGCAAATTAGCAGTCAAACTGTAAACTACGACACAGCGCAATCCGTTCCCTGGAATACATCCTGCTACTTACAATGCTCTTCTTATGGGCTTAGTAGTTGGAGTTTGAGAACGTTTAGGGCTTGGTAGCGGGAGTTTAAGAACGTCTAGGGCTTGGTAGCGGGAGTTTGAGAACGTTTAGGGCTTGGTAGCGGGAGTTTAAGAACGTTTATGGCTTGGTAGCGGGAGTTTGAGAACGTTTAGGGCTTGGTAGCGAGAGTTTGAGAACGTTTAGGGCTTAGTAGCGGGAGTTTGAGAACGTTTAGGGCTTGGTAGCGGGAGTTTAAGAACGTTTATGGCTTGGTAGCGGGAGTTGGAGAACGTTTAGGGCTTGGTAGCGGGAGTTTGAGAACGTTTAGGGCTTAGTAGCGGGAGCATTTGGTAGAATGCTCTCGATGGTCTGGGCACGTTGTGGCATCAGCGTCAAGACCAAACTCAAAGTCTACCGTGCAACCATCATTCCAACCCTACTATACGCTTGTGAAAGCTGGACTGTATACTTTGGACATGCAAGGAGGTTAAACCACTTCCACACAGGTTGCCTGAGGCGAATATTCCACATCCGATGGCAAGATCGTGTCACTGACATCGAGGTTCTCTCGAGGGCTAAAATGCCCAGTATCGATGCACTGCTAGAAAAAGCACGACTAGGATGGGCCGGACACCTCGTCCGTATGTCAGACGAGCGGCTCCCAAAGCAGCTTCTCTACGGCGAGCTGAGAGAGGGGTGGCGCGAGAGAGGGCGCCCAAAGAAACGTTTTAATGACGATCTGAAGGACTCACTGAAAAGTTGCAAAGATAGACATCGACACCTGGGGATGTCTTGCGCAAAACATATCTGACTGGAGAAGCGCAGTCAAATCGGGTGTAGCTACCAGCGAAGACGACCGTGTTGTGACAGCCCAGAGCAGAAGCGAGACCCGGAAATCCCGAACAGCGGGTCCACCATCACCTTCTACAAACCTCGTGTGCCCGATATGTAGCAGATGTTTTCGTGCCCGCATTGGCCTGTTCAGCCACATGTACACCCACACCCAACAGAGAAATATGTGACAAGGATGATGTCGGCGGTCCTCATCGACAACTATGGACAGCTATTATTATTATAGCGGGAGTTTGAGAACGTTTTGGGCTTAGTAGCGGGAGTTTGAGAACGGACGACCAAGAAGAAAAAGAATTATTTTATTTAACAGCCGCAACAAAAATAACGCACTTTGTAAATACTGTCATTTAGTAATGGAAATGAAATCAAAGATTTCTCTACACTTGCGATAAACCAAATATATACCAATTTAAGAAGGTCGGAAAAGAATACTATTCAATACATTGGGTACTGGTCTCTGGCCTTTTCTTTTCACTTTTCGTTTTGCTTTTCTCCTGCAAATTCCTTTCAGAATCAGGTTATGAAGAGGTTTCTTGACCTGGCCCTAGTATGAGCTTCGTAGATGGAGAGCTTCACTGCTTCTTGTGTCTCTTCTGTCCAAGTTTTGGGTGGTCGGCCCTTGGCTTTGTATCAATTGTATGTGTATAGCATGGCTTTCTGAAGGATACTATCTGGGGTATGTCGCGTCACGCCGACGAACCATTTGGTTATCTGTCTCATGATGAGGTCTAGTACTGGTGTTCTGCCTACTTGTCTCGTTTCTGTATATATATAGTCTATATCTATAGTAATATCTTCGTTTCTGATTCTATCCATTCTTGTTAATCCAAGCATTCGTCACAGACATTTCATCTCTCTTGTTACAATGCTCCTTTTCAGGTCAGCCCAGGGCCATCTCCGCATCGAAAGTAAACTGCAATGGATATCCAGGGCACTATATCTCTGGCCATAATAGATCAATCTAAGATACTTTTACCCAGTGCATGTTATGTTATCCACCAACTTAAAACATTGTCTGCTTCTTTGACGACTGTCTAATACCTTACCCTCTAGTATGGTCTTCAACAAGGAGGTATGTCTAGCTATAGGATAAATATAATGTAACTGTCCAACAAATGATTTCGGTCATTAATTCTCTTTTCACCTCTAAATTTTCCAATACCTCCAAATTTGTTTTCTTCTCTTTCCAAAAAATGTATATACCCACATTTCGAAGGCTTAAACTCTTTTACAACTTGTTATTCAGTGCCTGTGTTTTTGCGCCATAAAATAGTGACGAGTATACATAACACCTGACAATTATAATTTTCATTTCAAATTATGATTTATCTGTTTGGATGTCAGAATGTGTCTCATGTTACCGAATACCATTTTTGTCATATCTGTTTCTCTCTGATTAATTTTGAACAGCTGCCTTCTTCCGTTATTATATTATTTCTGTTTGTTAATGTTACATCTTGACAATACTGATAACACACTGTGGGTATTATTGTTGTTGTTGTTTGCAAATGCACACAATGAGTAGGTTACTCTTTCATGCTCCCTGAAAAGGGCGTTAAGTCGCGGGAGGCAGTAGCTTTCCCCACATCCCGAAAGTGCTGATGAAGGTGGGCCGGGATTCTCCAAGCGGTTGTGCTATTCTTGGCTTCTGCGTATTGCTCATTATTACGGGAATCACGTCGATCCCTCACATTATTAGCGGGGCTGCCATGAAAACAACCCGTTTCAGGAAAGAGCTACGAGAGAGATAAGGTGAGGGTCTTGACCAGTATGTTTTGCCTGGACCCGACTAACGTGTCTGATCAGTATATTTTGCCCGACCAGTCGTTAGTCTTCCTTCCCGCACTGTGATGTAAAGAGTTGGTGATGTATACTTTGTCTCCTGTTTACATTGCAATGTTGCGGACATTTGCCGAATGATTTCACCTATTTTATTATCCACACTAGAATAAGGAACGACACAGAAGGGGATAGTGCCTGGCAAAAGAGGCAGATCGAGAATAAAATAGACAAGGGACATTACAGAGGCTCTTAGATTAACAGTGGAATAGGCGTACGAGCTGGCCAGGAATCGAGTGTCTCACGGATCAGCTGTCATGAGTACTCATCATCATCATCATGTCGCATGACCTTTGTAGAACGTCGCTCCCATCACAGTCTGTCTGAAAGAAACTCGTTCCCTTGCCAAAACTCTAGCCTCTGCCACAGTCATACGCAGGCATTCTTGGATATCTTTGTGCCATCGTCTTCTTGGTCTACCCCTTCCTCTTTTGCCTAGCACCATACCTTCCATCACTGTTCTCTCGAGACCGTTGTCTCTCTTGATGTGACCAAAGTATTTACCTTTTCTGGTGATAATGGAATTTATAAACCAGCTCCTCTATGCTCAACTATGGCCTAATGTCTACATTTGTTCTCGTATTCTGAGGATCTTTCTGTAAAATTTTGACTCGAAGGATTCAATTCTTTGTCTAGATGTTTTGGTAATCGTCCATGATTCGCAGCCATAAGCTGCCACAGGAAAAACACAGGCTCTCAAGACTTTAAAAAAAATCATTTTGTTGGTGCCCTGCCATAATTTCTTCAGGCTGAGTAGTCATGAGTACTACGTTCTGTAAAGGACATGCTGCATGATGAAGATGATGATGATGATGACGATGATGATGCTGATGATGATGATGATGATGCTGATGATAATGATGCTGATGATGATGATGATGAGATTTTGTTATCCAGGTACATGAAATCCTTCAGCTGTTTTACTTGTTCGTTTTGTATGAATGTATTTGTTTCCATTTCTTTTCTTGTAATTATAATAATTTCTGTTTTCTCAAAGTTGATTTTCTTACTGAAATTAGCACATACCTCGTTAAGCTAATTGATATGTTCCCGTAGTTGCTTTTCTGAGGTGGCTACTAGTGCTAGGCCATCAGCAAAGAGAAGTTCAATTAAGCATTTCCCGAGACTGTTTCCCTTTCTATAATATAAATCCTTGGCAGTCCATCACATTGAAAGATCGGAGATGCTACGAAAATAGACAATGCAGTTAGGAATGAAGAGTTCAGAGTTTTACTTGAACTATACTCAGCATTATATCTTATTAATATTATAGTTTCTTCTTCTTCGTTCATTCTCAATTTTCCGCAACCAATATCCAAAGAAGGCTTTGCAAATAGCAGGATGTCCGGAGAACGGAATGTGTTGTGTCGTAGTTTACAGCCTGACTGCACCTTTAGATCCGGCACATCCGACATCAGCAAGCATTTATGAGCACCGGGTTAGTCTTCGGTGCCTTCTTCTTAGCCAGTCTGCTCTTTTGCAGCATGTTATCCAGGATTATTAGGTGGAGGGGCTTTTGGTAGTGAAATAATTTAGGATTATTAAGTGGAGGTGCTTTTGGTAGTGAAATAATTTAGGATTATTACATGGAGGTGCTTTTGGTAGTGAAAGAATTTAGGTTTATTACGTGGAGGTGCTTTTGGTAGTGAAATAATTTAGGATTATTACGTGGAGGTGCTTTTGGTAGTGAAATAATTTAGGATTATTACATGGAGGTGCTTTTGTTAGTGAAAGAATTTGCCGACAAATGTCGTTTCCAGAGGGTACCCGATTTCAATACTAATTGCAATCTTCGTAGAGGCTTCTTTCGTGTCCTTCTAGAGGCTTCTTTCGTGTCCTTCTAGAGGCTTCTTTCGTGTCCTTCTAGAGGCTTCTTTCGTGTCCTTCTAGAGGCTTCTTTCGTGTCCTTCTAGAGGCTTCTTTCGTGTCCTTCTAGAGGCTTCTTTCGTGTCCTTCTAGAGGCTTCTTTCGTGTCCTTCTAGAGGCTTCAGATTAGATTGCAAGAACACTGCACGGCTCTACAAATATCTAGGCCTGAAGTTAGACCACACATTGTTCTAAATGACGCACTGCCAGGAAACAAAGCGTACGATACACGCAAGAAATAATATCATCTGAAAACTGACCGGCACAACGTGGAGGGGGGGGGGGGGGGGGCACAGCCATCAGTCTTTCGGACATCTGCACTTGTGTTGTGTTTTTTCGGAGCTCAATACGTTGCGCCAGTTGGGAAAACCCTGCTTATGTGAAACTAGTTGATACATCAAAAAACGATGCGGGTCGGATAGTATGAGACGGCCTAAAACGCACCCTCATTGATAAAATATACCCCATAATTGGTATAGCACCATTCGATATTTGACGAAGCGTCGCAGCAGAAAACGAACTAGAAAAAAAGGACCCAAGGCACCCAATGTTTAGACGTCAGGTACAGAGCACAAGGCTCAAATCCAAACACAACTTTCTAAAATCAACACAGCCCATACAGACAAACCCTGAAAGTCGCTGCACCGAGAGATGTCACGAATTGATGAGGGCACCAGAGATGGAACTTCGGGAGGAACCTGCCCCCGGACATTATCTACCATACACAACATGGAAGTCGCTGAACAGACTCCGAACCGGTGTATCACGGTGCAAGAAGAATATGAAACAATGGGGATACACAGACATATGTGACTGCTTCGCAATACAGGACCCAGGTCACCTGATGACGAGCCCTAATCTCCAGAAAACATGTATTAGGTACGACGTGCTGGAGGCAAATGGCAAGACAATCCATGTCGTTGAATACTGGATACATACTGTATAGCTATGTACTTGGACAAGAGAATTAAGTAAGTACCACGTGGAGGTGAAGCAGGGCCTTAACAGCTCTGACAATCCATGTCGTTGAATACTGGATACATACTGTATAGCTAGGTACTTGGACAAGAGAATTAAGTAAGTACCACGTGGAGGTGAAGCAGAGCCTTGACAGCTCTGACAATCCATGTCGTTGAATACTGGATACATACTGTATAGCTAGGTACTTGGACAAGAGAATTAAGTAAGTACCACGTGGAGGTGAAGCAGAGCCTTGACAGCTCTGACAATCCATGTCGTTGAATACTGGATACATACTGTATAGCTAGGTACTTGGACAAGAGAATTAAGTAAGTACCACGTGGAGGTGAAGCAGGGCCTTGACAGCTCTGACAATCCATGTCGTTGAATACTGGATACATACTGTATAGCTAGGTACTTGGACAAGAGAATTAAGTAAGTACCACGTGGAGGTGAAGCAGGGCCTTGACAGCTCTGACAATCCATGTCGTTGAATACTGGATACATACTGTATAGCTAGGTACTTGGACAAGAGAATTAAGTAAGTACCACGTGGAGGTGAAGCAGGGCCTTGACAGCTCTGACAATCCATGTCGTTGAATACTGGATACATACTGTATAGCTAGGTACTTGGACAAGAGAATTAAGTAAGTACCACGTGGAGGTGAAGCAGAGCCTTGACAGCTCTGACAATCCATGTCGTTGAATACTGGATACATACTGTATAGCTAGGTACTTGGACAAGAGAATTAAGTAAGTACCACGTGGAGGTGAAGCAGGGCCTTGACAGCTCTGACAATCCATGTCGTTGAATACTGGATACATACTGTATAGCTAGGTACTTGGACAAGAGAATTAAGTAAGTACCACGTGGAGGTGAAGCAGAGCCTTGACAGCTCTGACAATCCATGTCGTTGAATACTGGATACATACTGTATAGCTAGGTACTTGGACAAGAGAATTAAGTAAGTACCACGTGGAGGTGAAGCAGGGCCTTGACAGCTCTGACAATCCATGTCGTTGAATACTGGATACATACTGTATAGCTAGGTACTTGGACAAGAGAATTAAGTAAGTACCACGTGGAGGTGAAGCAGGGCCTTGACAGCTCTGACAATCCATGTCGTTGAATACTGGATACATACTGTATAGCTAGGTACTTGGACAAGAGAATTAAGTAAGTACCACGTGGAGGTGAAGCAGAGCCTTGACAGCTCTGACAATCCATGTCGTTGAATACTGGATACATACTGTATAGCTAGGTACTTGGACAAGAGAATTAAGTAAGTACCACGTGGAGGTGAAGCAGGGCCTTGACAGCTCTGACAATCCATGTCGTTGAATACTGGATACATACTGTATAGCTAGGTACTTGGACAAGAGAATTAAGTAAGTACCACGTGGAGGTGAAGCAGGGCCTTGACAGCTCTGACAATCCATGTCGTTGAATACTGGATACATACTGTATAGCTACGTACTTGGACAAGAGAATTAAGTAAGTACTACGTGGAGGTGAAGCAGAGCCTTGACAGCTATGACAATCCATGTTGTTGAATACTCGATACATACTTTATAGCTTGGTACTTGGACAAGAGAATTAAGTAAGTACCACGTGGAGGTGAAGCAGAGCCTTGACAGCTCTGACAATCCATGTCGTTGAATACTGGATACATACTGTATAGCTAGGTACTTGGACAAGAGAATTAAGTAAGTACCACGTGGAGGTGAAGCAGAGCCTTGACAGCTATGACAATCCATGTCGTTGAATGCTGGATACATACTGTATAGCTAGGTACTTGGACAAGAGAATTAAGTAAGTACCACGTGGAGGTGAAGCCTTGACAGCTCTGGTTCGCTGGCCACGGTGCTATGGCCATTCCGCTATGGGTAGCTAACCGCTGCAACTGCTCAGTAACTTCATCTCAGCTTTATGTGTGCTTCTCACAGCAAAGACGGCGCTATCGACACGCTCCAGACGATTACAATGTTACGGGCACCTGCTCGCAGTACTGGGAAGGAAAGGCAGCGAAGAAGTTTACTAGCGCTTCTCATCATAAAAAGCCTAACACAAACATGTCTTCAACACTCCATCCTCTACATCAGTACCTTCTTTAAACTACCTTAACATTACCGTAGCCAGGCCTATATTGACATTCACAAGCTATCTCTGCTCCGGAAAAAAATAATAATGCTTTTATGCACCAAAAATGATATTACTCACCAGAGAGTAGACGGCAACAAAATCCCCCTACTGTCCAATATTTATTTACCACTTGCAACCTTTTGTTGACCAAGCCGCTGCACTTATGTAACGCGTTATCGCCGGGGTACTCTGCGTTCAAAATACCAAAGGATGAGTTATAAATGTTTCACTGAAATGCTAGCAATCTGAGCTCAAGATTAGAAGGATTCATTTCACGTTATGGCCGTTTCGGGCCCAGGGAATTGCAAAGTTACGAGAGCATAACCATTATCTCTAACGACATTTCTCGTCTTGGGACATATAACTCGTGTTTACTTTGACTGGCTTTCAAATATTTATTGTAACTTTTCAAGAACGCGGTCACATGCTACTTCTGTCTCTTGTTGTTTTGTGGAACTCGGTGGTAAAGGAGTTTGCAGATTGGTTTACAATCCCAACGTTCCTGGTTCGAATCCCGTCGTGCTCAGTTTGACTAACCGGGCGGGTCGTGAGTTTTTTCATAGAATGACCGATTCTACCAGTAGTCGACTCAGTTGTAAATAGGTACCTGACAAAGTCGTGGAAAAGTTCCGCGCCGCAATGGAATTAAATGAGCACATATAGGCTGTGCCCTGCTTTGTTTTCCTTCTTCCTACCTCTTCTTCTTCTTCTTCTTCTTCTTCTTCTTCTCCTCCTGCTTTCGTTCTCAATACAATGTCCTGATGTAATGAGATACGTTCTATTAACCCTTTTCTATTTTTTTGTTCTTTATCATCTTTTTCCTCTACACTTTCTCCTTCTTTATCAGTCTCCTTCTGATTCCTAGTAAGATAAAAACATTTTATTTTCTATCAGTCCCTTAATTCCACTGATGTCGAGGATGGTGTGATGGATTCATTCATTTGTTTGTTTGTTTGTTTGTTTCTTAGATGTTAGCTTCACTAGTTTCTACTGGCGGAGGTGCGCCTATTCCACCCCAGACCGTAGTTAATTGGGCGATATCAAGAAGCAAAACCCAGTGCTTTGATGCATGTGTGTATCTGTCTGTACCTAACCTAGTGATGTAAACGTATTTCTTTTCATTTGTTGATCCTCTCGTTGATCCTTCTTGTCGTTGATAGGTTGTCTGCATTATTTTTTAATATTGTTTTTAATATGTCCTGTCCGGCTCCGGAGGCCAGATACTCAATTTGAATTCCAGGGATCGGGGGTTCTAAAATATGGGAACGGGTAAATTTATTTTAGGTACATCACATCTTTTTATTTTTTTTATTTATCCTTTTTTTTAAAAAAAAGTTGATCTTGTATATTTATTTGAAATATTCATTTTTATGATGCGGAGTCGGAAATAGGTTAGAATGTTATTTAAATGATGAAGGGAATGTGTGTTATTTGGGTGTTTTATATAAATGATGAAGGGAATGTGTGTTATTGGGGTGTTTTATACATTTAGAGTAAGACGCTGCATATAGAGTGAATTTGGCTTGGCTTTGTTTCTTTTTCAATCTCTCGCTACCAAACCCTAAAAGGGCTTAAGTAACAGAATGTAGTCCAGAGAATGGAATGCGTTGTGTCATAGTTTACAGCTTGACTACGATATTTGCACCTTTCGGTCCAACACATCCGACTTCAGCAAGCATTTTTTGAGTACCAGGTTAGCATTCCCTCTTCGATCCCTTCTCCTTAGCCAGTCTGCTCTGTTGCAGCCTGTTATCCAGGATCACCGCATGGAGATGTAGAAGGGTCTTGGCAGCTCTGGTTCACTGGCCCTGACGCTAGCAGTTAGCTATGGGTCGCTGACCACTGCAGCTCATGCGCTTCTCAGCGTCTTGATCCGGAGTGAATTTAAGTTAATTGTGGTTTATATAGACATTTCGTGTTCCTTTAAGAATATTAATATATATATTTTTAAAGAGTTTCCACGATGAGGACTCCACACCTAGACTCCAATCTAGGCCTAACTAATGCGTTATACAGTCTGACTTTCACTTCCTTGGTCCTGTGTTTGATCTCAAATGATAATAGCGACTTCCCCAGTGTCAGACTGAAAATTCTTCCTCCTTCACCAGTTTTCTCTCTCTCCTTTTAACAAGTCCTAGACCAAGACTGCCAACGGCAAAAATGGCGAGACAAGTAAGGAAACCGTAATTAGATGGTTAGAAACAGGACGCTACGGTTGTCAGGCAACGAGTTTAAGTTTGTTTGCATCGTTTACTGAACGCGATTATGTCGCGTATTTCTAAATGTTTATGTTTGACGTACTTAATCAATCTTATTTCCCTTGGGATCGCTGTCTGTGATTAAGGATCTCCATTTAATTATATCCTGAGTCGTCTTCTTTCGTTCTTCATATGAGACTCCAGTTTGATATAACTTCCTTTTCCGCGTTTGTTCTTTTGATAGAATTTAGTTTTCCTACGCGCCTTTTTCATGTCGGTTCCCAGCCAGTGTGTTTCTGGTTATGTTGCCATGCTACATTCAACGGGTGTGTTCTATCCATTATCATTTGTTCTCCCCAATTTCCAGCTGTATTAGTTGTTGTCCCGTAATCTATATTATATCTCTGAAGGTAGTTTTCTTTCCACTTATCTCGTTGAGAGCCGTGGGAACCTAAGTGATGTGTCCTGCGCCAAGTGCGTTGAGTCGGTCAAAGTGAGCCCTTGTCCCTGCATAATCGCTCTGATGTCATCTATGTATATGCCTCTCGGTCTCCCTTTTGTTCTGTAGCCAGATCTACCATCGTTGTGGCTATCAAGTTATATATATATATTTATAAAAGGGGCTTGTCATAAGTCTTTACCCTGACCATGAAGGAGTAGGAGGAGAAAGTTGAAATTTGACACAGTGCTTACTCCTTTCCAATGTAGCCACCATCTGAATTTATACATTTCTGCCATCTCTGCGTGACCTTGAAAAGACCTCCAGAATAAAGTAACCTATTTTCGAACTAAACCAGTTATCACAAGCCAGTCTGACATCTTCGTCGCTGTCAACATGATTTCCTTTCAGCTGTTTTTTAAATTTTGGGAAAAGAAAAAAAGTCTGACAGAGCTAAATCCGGATAATTTGGTAGGTGTGGAAGAATTTCAATATTCAAATCGTTGGCTGTTTGCAGCACAAGCCTTGCTTTATGGGAGGGCGTGTTGTGTTGAAGGAAAGACAGAATTTGAGTGCGCGCTATCTCTCCTTTTCTAGTCACAGTCTTTCTTAGTTTGGTAAGGAGATTTACATTGTATTGTCTTTTAACCGTGTTGCCACGAGGCAGGTAATCTTTCAATATAACACCTTTGACGTCCCAAACAAACAGCCAGCATCACTTTTCTTGCAGATTTCCGTGCTCTTGGTTTTCCACCGCATGCTGGAAATTTTTGATTCTGGGTCATAAAAGTGAACCCAAGTCTCACTTATTGTCACCATGGTCGGCAACATTTTTTTGAGCAACTGGCCACATAAATCAACCCTCGTTTGTTTCTGTTCACATGTCAGCTGAAGAGGGACCTAGCGAGTACACACTTGTATCATGTTCAGTCTGTTGTGTAAAATTCTAAAAAACTGTACTTTCATTCAGTTTTGCTGACCAAGATATCTCTGCAATTGTCATTTTCCTATCCTGGTCAATGATTTTCTTCACTCTTGCATCATTTTCATTGCTGCATTCTGAGGAGGGTCTACCTGATCTTGAAAGATCAGCAACATGGGAACGGCCACACTTAATCTGCCTACAGCAGTTATTTTACAGAAGCATTCGAAGTACAGAATTCATCAAACACTGGTTCCATCTCCCTGTGTATTTCTGCAGGTGTTTTTTTCCCTGCAACATCAATAATTTTATCACAGTTCTGGCCTCTGATTTCTCCATTGTTCTGACAAACCGTTAGAGTAGCAGATCCGGTCAATAAGGTGTGTTGCGCCATGCACCAAACAGGGTAAACTCTTTGAGGAGGGAAATTCATACTTCTCAAGTCCAATGCAAATTGAATGAGCTACATATGTGCCAAATTTCAACTTTCTTCTCATACTCCTTCATAGTCAGGGTAAAGACTAATGACAAGTCCCTTGTATTTATACGTTTTTACTTGTTAATTTATACGCAATTATAAATTTGTCTGAAGACGCAATAGTTCGGTAACGGAACGACATTTTGGTTTAAATGTCCACGGAACATTCCATCGTCAATGTTTGGATCAACGTCACTTAATTTAAGTCGCTATCTTGTTCTCTTCACACGTTTTGTTCATGTGAGTATGCGTTGAGACTGTAAAGTGCTTAGAGATTATCTATACGCCGTTGCGGACGGGTTACTCTGATAATGACTTCATCGATGTGTATGGCTTGGCTTCGTTCGCTCTCAATCTCCCGCTACGAAACCCTGACACGGACCTAAGTAGCAGAATATAGGCCAGAGAACGGAATGCGTAGTTTACAACTTGACGGCGATATTTGCACCATTCGGTCCAACACATCCGACTTTAGCAAGCATTTTTTGAGTACCGGGTTAGCATTGCCTCTTCGATCCCTTCTCCTTAGCCAGTCTGCCCTGCTGCAGCCTGTTAACCAGGATCACCGTGTGGAGGTGTAGAAGGGTTTTGACAGCTCTGGTTCGCTGGCCCTGACGCTAGCAGTCATCTATGGGTCGCTGACTACTGCAGCTCATTCACGGCTCAGCATCTTGATCTCATCGAAGTGTATTAAGATAACTGTGTCAGAAAGAATAGTGTTTGGTTAGACTAAAAGGAAATTACCGTTCATACCTCTCACACGGTGACGTATCGACCGACTTGGTCAAGTTAATGGCTAAAAGGAAGCACGAAGATAAAGTCATGTACCACGGGGAAATCATATATATATATATCATCATTATCATCACGAAGCATGTCCAGAACGTCGCTCTCAGGATAGTCTGTCTGTAGGAAACTCTAACTTTCGCCAGTCTTCTGGACTGCCCCAAGGTCAAATTCATAGTCTCCTTGATGTCCTGTGTCCATCGTCTTCTTGGTCAGCCCCTGCTTCTTCCCAGTGACCATGCCTTCCATAACCACTCTCTCCAGCCGCTGTGTCGTTTAACGTGTCCAAAAACCCTCAGTTTTCGGGTCATTACGTCATTTATGAGCCAATTCTCCTCTACATTCAGGTCTTGCCGGATGGATTTGTTTGTTTCTTTCTTTGTCTGCGAGATTTTCAGGACTCTTCTGTAGCACTGTGTTTCAAAAGCACTGATCTTCGCTCTTATTGCTTCTGTAATCGTCCATGCTTCACATCTTTAGGTTGGCCCAGGAAAAATGCATGTTTTTAGGATCTATAGGTTTAGTTCTTTGTTTGCATTACTCCATAGGTTCTGCATATATCTTCTGCATTGTCATAGTCAGTCGTCTTCTTACTTCTTTTGTACAGTGTCCATTGTTGTTCAGTATTGATTGCAGATATTTAAAATGTGGAACATTTTCAATAGCTTCGCCAGCTAACTCGATTTTAGGTTGGAGTTTTGTGATATCAGTTGTCATTATCTTTGTTTTGTTTGTATTCAGGTAGAGATTCTTGGCTTCACTATGTTTATGGACTGATGTAAGTATTTGTTCTAGGCCCTTGACGCTGTTCGAGAGCAAACCTGTGTCGTCGGCATATCGTATTTCCGGTATCGCCTTTCCTCCTATTGTGAAAGGATCGAAGTCTGTAGAAATTGGCTTTGCCTTTACATTCCTGATAATGTTTTCCGCGTATATTTTGAACAGGTATGATGAAACAATGCAGCCCTGTCTCAACTCCTTGTGTATATCAAACCAATCTGAGGTTTCACCATGTATTCAGGCGGCTGCTTGCTGCGACCTGTAGAGGGTTTGCATTAAATGAACCAGATGTATTGGGAAGCCCATATCTTTCGTAATGTTCCACATTTGCTGATGTTTCACGCAGTCAAAGGCCTTGGTGTGGTCTATAAAACAAGCATACAGGTCCGTTCTGAATTCTCTGCTT
The DNA here is from genome assembly GCA_036924085.1 of Ariolimax columbianus. Taxonomy (NCBI): domain Eukaryota; kingdom Metazoa; phylum Mollusca; class Gastropoda; order Stylommatophora; family Arionidae; genus Ariolimax; species Ariolimax columbianus. The sequence goes on from JAVGWX010000003.1 coordinate 89,348,346, forward strand.
TTCTCGATGATGTTTCTCATGTTGAAGATATGGTCTCCCGTGGCTCTTCCTGGTCTGAACCCTGCTTGCGTTTCGTTTATTTCATAGTCCAGTTTTCTTTCTATTCTTTTCATGATGATACGCAATAAGATTTTGCTGGCGTGGCTTATATATATATATTCTTCTAAACATCGATCGGCCAAACTGTGAAACGGAACACGTTTGGTTGTAAAGGCAATGTTCAATTTCGCAATTAATGTCACAGTCTACATAGGGGAACAATGTTTTCATTCCAAGAATTTTGTTAATTCCATCTGATCTGCAAATCCTGTGGGAAGCCGGGTACTGCAGTTAATTTATCGCGTATCTGTGTTTGTTTTTATATCGGGAAATCCCATTCGAAGTATGCGACTGACATGTTTATTGAAAGTCTCCAGGCTGGGTGGGATACTCATCGCCACATCTGGTCTTTCCGAGATAAGCGTAGCAGGGGCATCTTTTGATTAGTATTTCGTAGTTTAGAAGCCAAAGCCAATATGCGTTACACCACAGAACTCGCTGCACAGTAGTATCTCAGACATTAAGGGATCAAGAATCAAGAAAGGGTCGTCATGAATTATATATGCAGAGAAAACAGTCGTATTAGTCATAGCAGACGAGACGATAGACAAGGGGGAAGAATGGGTCCACACTGGTAATAGAATCACAGAGAGTCATCACAACCCTAGGCAAGGAATGCAGAGAATGGGGAAACGGGAAAGCAGAGCTCTAGGTGGATCGTCTGATAACTGAGAACATGCAAGCTAGTGATGCCGACATATACACCGACGGATCTGGGCTAGGCAGGAGAGTGCAGGTGAGTGATGCCGTCATATACATCGACGGATCTGTGCTAGGCAGGAGAGTGCAGGAGAGTGATGCAGTCATATGCACCGACGGATCTATGCTAGGCAGGAGAGTGCAGGAGAGTGATGCCGTCATATGCACCGACGGATCTGTGCTAGGCAGGAGAGTGCAGGAGAGTGATGCAGTCATATGCACCGACGGATCTATGCTAGGCAGGAGAGTGCAGGAGAGTGATGCCGTCATATGCACCGACGGATCTGTGCTAGGCAGGAGAGTGATGCCGACATATACACCGACGGATCAGTCCTACGAAACGGGACATCAGGCAAGGACTTCTCGGCTAGAGTGAAAGGACAGGTCGTTGTTGAGCGGGGCACACACGTCAACAACCTCTAGTTTGAGAATGGAAATGGAAGCAATCACCTCAGCGCTGAAATCGCTATCTGAGACTTCTTTAACAAGGGCAGTCATCGTGACTTCAGAAGGTCCAGAAAGGATGGATGAGATTCGTGTGAATATCAGCCGTTGAGACCTCAAACCTTCAAAGGTTAGCCTAGATCCGCTGGTCATGGAGTGGTTCAAATGTTCACTGCGTTCCAAATTGTCTTGCAACCTGTTGCTTAATGCATCACTCAGTCTATAAGAGGAAAGACGATTGTTTGATAGATGTTACTGTCTGTCCACAGTTTTTCAGTCTTTATGTCCGCATTTTCTCTTTTCTATCTGTATGTTTCTGTCTCTGTTTTCTAGATCTCTTTATTGGGTAAAGGTGAAATTATTCTCTTAGCAGATACAGCCGAAGGGGGTGAAGTGTTGGAGACTTCATTGTGCGAGACCACACATGGTGTATGTGATGGGTTGGCCAGTTCCCTTCCTCGCTGTCTTTACTTTCCCAAGAGTATTCCTGGTGTACATTAATAGCTGGATCGACTGGGTCGACCTGATACCGGTAGTTAAACCTGGTGCCTTAGTCGTGAAAAGCGAGTTTCCCACCATTATATCAATCATTACTCTCTGTTTTTCCAACACCTCAACCAACCTACCAATCAACCAACCAACCAAATAACCACCCAACTAAGCAGCCGACCAACCAACTTACCGACCATCTTCACCATCAACATCATCAACATCCGGTTAATCTGTGCCGGGACTGATTGTAAGGTTGTCTGAGTCTGTCTCTCCATTTGACCCTATCCTCCCCAGCTCTCTTAATTTCAGCTTAAGTTCGTACTTTAATGTAACTGCATACCTAAATGTAAAATTGGATCTTGGACGCCCTGGTCCTCTCTTCCCGTGAATCTTACTCTCTAGTACATTCTGTAGAAAACTTTCATGTCATATATTGTGACACAGCCAACTCAACCGACGTTTTTGTATCATATGCAACATTTGTCTTTGTGCGCCCACATCAGTAAGTTCATTGTCGTTGGATCTTCTTTCTGTACAACTCACTCTTTCCATTTTACGGTAGCACCACATATGTTTCAGCTCCATCCAGTGCAATGTATCCATGAGTGAGTGGCAATTGTTCTTTCAGTTCTATCCAGACATTCTGTGATTCTTTCAAGGTCTCTTTATTGAGTTTTTTTCTGTCCCCCTGTTGAGTGTCTGTCTGCTGTAAGCTCACTGTATAACAGCTGCTTGTGGATGCGTTAATCTAGCATGCGAACATGTCCCGTCCATCTTATCTGGGCTTCTTGCAAAAGCTTATGTATGCTCAACATTTTAGTCTTGATAAGCATTCTAACAGACTCCAGGAGCGTTCTATAAGCCATCTCAAGCCCCAAAGAAGATTGACTCTCACATACAATAAAATACAACATCGGATTGCTGTTCCAAAAAAACCACCACATATTCCGACCCATTGTGGGATCCCTGGAAACGAGAAAACCGAAGAGATCGCAAAAGCCGGAAGCGACGGCACGCAGACTCCCCATCCGCAGAGCTATAAAGAGGCAAAGACACTCATCAAACAATTAATAGGAACAGAATGGACATATAAGCACAAAGAATAAAAGCCGGAAGATGACAGCATAGATCAACATTGACAGAGATAGACAGATACCGATCTTCATACTCAGAACAGGACATTGTAGACTCAAGGTCCACTTCCACAGCATTGGTATCAGAAACAGCATCCAAGCAAACGCCAGAACATATTTTACAGGACTGCCCAGCCGATGCAGACTAAAGAGAGGTAGTTTGTGCTGGGGGAGCGATCATGCTCGAAAAGCTGTGGGGGACCGTCGAAGACCTGAAACACACAGTCTCCTTCGTGAATCTCACCGGACTAGAACCATAGCATTAGTTGATCGTGAACCTCACCGGACTAGAACCATAGCATTAGTTGATCGTGAACCTCACCGGACTAGAACCATAGCATTAGTTGATCGTGAACCTCACCGGACTAGAACCATAGCATCAGTTGATCGTGAACCTCACCGGACTAGAAGCCTAGCATTAGTTGATCGTGAACCTCACCGGACTAGAACCATAGCATTAGTTGATCGAAGAAGACGAAGTATTGATGAGAATTTCATAGTTAGGTACTTTTTCTTGCCACTCAATCCTGAGCAGCGTACACAGACAGTTCCAGTGAAAAGGATTAAGCTGTGTGTCTGGTATAGACTGTCCATGTTTCGCAAACATGCAGCAGAGTGGTTATCGCTATTGCACGAGACACTTTTACATTAGTGGCGACACTGACGCTCTGTCGGTCCCATACGTTTGTTGGAGCCGCCCAAGCGCAAAGCCTCCTTTTGCAATCATGACGCTGGCGTCAGATTCGATTTTCCCTTATATTGTGAAGGTGCTGCCTAGGTGGTTGAAGCTATGGACAGACTGGAGATGTTGGTTTATAGAATGGCTTCGTAGGAGTCTAATAAATGCAAATGTACACTCGCACGGATATAACACACACCAAAGGGACAATTGTGAAATTGAAACTACTTAAAAAATCAATCCATGCAATCAGAAACAGTTCAAAATATATGTGCTCATTGCAATGGTGGTTCCTGTATCCTTGTCTTTTACACGCGAAGTCACAACCGTTCATAGTCGCTCTCTACTACATGGAGAGTAGGGCGCTTTGGTTATGACACCCACCCCTCCCAAATTTAGGTGCCTAGGTCAGGATCTGCCTTAACAAATGTGGAACCCCGTTGCCCAATAAAAATTTAATATTATCGTCTCAATGTTGTGAAATACTTAATTGAATTGGCAGGCTCAATGTTCAACTAAGTGTATTTTAAATGAAGGACCGCCTTTGCCCGTGGAATATACCTAAGAGAAAGATAATAATGTACCAGTTTTTGAACGTAACATAAAATCAACACTCGCTTGAAAGTGTCTGTCATCGATTCTAGTTATATGTTTGTCCCACTTGTCCTAAACAAAAGCCTCAGATAGTTTCGTGCAAACAAGATGGCGATGTACTTCACGACCCGGGCTCCTACTGTCCATGTTTTGTTTAATGTGTGTTATTTAACATCAAAGGAATTCCAGGTGATGGAACGGTGTAGTTTGACCTTCTTTCCATGTCTTTCATCATTCTGTAGTTGGATAATTGTTGATATTTCTACACGGTTTGAGATTGCATCATAATTGTGTACGTAGGCAAGACAGGCATGGCCTTAGGGATGGTCTCAGTCTGTTTCACAATCCTAGCGCACAGACAAAGAATCCCGCCATGTCCAGTATGGAGGAAATATGATTCTTTGTTTCTGGACCGGAACTTTTTTTTCTCGGCATACTGAAAGTAATGGCAGCCTACCGGACTGCATACCTGACAAGATACGTATTACAGCCAGATAGGTTTTAAGTTGTAAGAAGCGACGTTCTGCAAAGGACATGTTACTTACTTTACTTTATGTACGTTCGTTGTAGTGACTCCAGACATCACATTGCATCTTGGGACGTTTTTCGGAAGGACGCAGGATCTGTGCAGGGTTTTTAAACATCTGAAATTTAGTTTAGCAAGACCACAGGTTGCTCTAGCAAGATACTGTGATGAAAATGGAGGCAACCAGCCAAGACGCAAACCAAATCAGTCAGGATAACACGCAATATGAAGGTATGCCAATATCTACAAATCTCTCTTGGCCTGTGATGGACAACCAGGCAGGAACAGTTTCTTGTTCCTCGTCACAGAAAGACCCAGCCTTAGTACTGCAGGTCATTCTAGTTTGGTCCATGGGGCAAGTGTAACAGTTCCAGCTGGAGCATGGGTGATAAGGGCAGGGGTGATGGGGCCGGCGACTAGGGAACAAAAGTTACCTGAAAGCGTGGCACGGTCACCCCCTGTCTCGACAGTAAGTCGACAAAGGAAACGAGAGATTAGGGGGAAGAATGTGTCAAGTAAATGTGGAGGTTCAGAGCTGACCACTTTGGCGTTCCATTTTAGCGTAGTGGGGGGGGGGGGGAAGGAAGAAAGGGGGGGGGGGGGTTGGTGACAGTAGGAGGCCGCCACGGCTTGCTACGACATTTAGAGTGACAGGAATTCGGAGTAATTCGTCCAATAACAACTAGTTGGAGGTAGATCGAAATTAGAGTAATGACTAATTCAGACAACCAGCAGAAGTACATTGGACACCCATGAAGTTGCTTGAGACTATAAAATACTCGGAAAAGACGAACTCGGCAGACTGGCTTAGAGAGAAAGAAGAATGAGATACTAGCTAGCAGCTGATTAGGAGAGCGATTGATGGGCCACTAGCTAAAAGAATGATTAGGAGTTTATGAGGGATAGACTGAGTTGCAGTGTGACTGAACCAGCATACAGCTTTGAGCTTTGGTCAGTCGCTTTATAAGTGTGTGTATTTGACACCCTGTGACTAGAAGAGATCTGAATGTGTGTCGTGCGTGCAGGACACCGAGTGAGCGATATGTGTTCTGAAGTATGTGTATGGACAGACTGTTTGACCACAAGTGAGTAGGTGATTCTGATTAGAAGGACGTGATCAAAGTATTTGTGAATGTACAGATTGCCATTTGGTAATTGATCTGATAGTAATTGTGAAAGTACAAATCATCCGACTGAAGGGATCTGAGTGTGTGTGTGCACAGAACGACATAGTTCATTATACAATCGTGAAGACGAGTTTGTGAGAGTGTGTTCAGTGTGCAGATAAGGGGAGGGTAGCGGCGCGAATACTGGGTCAATGGGTGAGAGGAAATATTCAAAAGCTAGTGCTTAAAACCCTCCCTATAGTTCAATAATATTATTTCTGATATAATTATTATTTAGTTCAGATATATTTTGTTACTTTTGATAATATTGTTTATTTTGATTTTTGCTAATATTCTTTCTGGTAATTTTTGTTATTAAATATGCAACATTTTGTTGGAGAGTTTTTACTGTGTTATTTCCTGTTTACATTAGAGCTTGAACATGTCCCGATTGAAAACCAAGTAAATGTATATGGCTTGCAAGGAACACATCTCAGCAAGGATATGGTCTTCAAAATTAAAGATTTCTAGTGTTATAGGTCTGGATGAAAAGACACGTGAGCGGATGGAATACTGACACTCATGAGAAAAAACAGTAATGCATATCAGCATGAAGCACGTGTAAAGGGGGCGGAGTGTCAGATGCTACATTTCAAAACAGAAAATACAGAATTCCACCTGCTAAATTATTACTGTCCGAGTGTTTGCCCATTAGCACTAGATACGATCCTAACAAAGGAGGGACTAGTTGTGTGTGGATACTTCAATAGCTTCTCATATATATGGGGCTATGAGCAAATATACAGGAGGACTGAAGAGCTAGAAAACTGGCAGAATGACAATGGACATCTTGATTATCCAGTCAAAAACCAACTAACATTTTACTCGAGATGTGGCGACCACTGGTCAGTCCTTTTCAAAATTATTATCATCATTAGCATTATCAAGTACCATTTCTGCATTGGAAGTTGACGGCCATGGATCTCGAGGTGTATCTGTCACGTGCTAGGCTGGTTCACTCAGTCAAACTGTTTCCTGACCCCATCTTCATGTTGTCTGTCCATCTGTACACTGAGTCAAACTGTGTCCTGACCCCATCTTGATGTTGTCTGTCCAACTGTCCCTCACCAGGCTGGTACACTCAGCAGTCAAACTGTTTCCTGACCCCATCTTGATGTTCTCTGTCCATCTGTACACTCAGTCAAACTGTTTCATGACCCCATCGGGATGTTGTCTGTCCAACTGTCCCTCACCAGACTGGTACACTCAGCAGTCAAACTGTTTCCTAACCCCATCTTGATGTTGTCTGTCCTTCTGTCCCTCACCAGGCTGGTACACTCAGCAGTCAAACTGTTTCCTGACCCCATCTTGATGTTGTCTGTCCCTCTGTACACTCAGTCAGATTGTATCCTGACCCCATCTTGATGTTGTTTGTCCATCTGTCCCTCACCAGGCTGGTACACTCAGCAGTCAAACTGTATCCTGACCCCATCTTGGTGTTGTCTGTCCTTATATCCCTCACCAGGCTGGTACACTCAGCAGTCAAACTGTGTCCTGACCCCATCTTGATGTTGCTTGTCCATATGTCCCTCACCAGGCTGGTACACTCAGTCAGACTGTGTCCTGACTCCATCTTGATGTTGCCTGTCCATCTGTCCCTCACCAGGCTGGTACACTCAGTCAGACTGTGTCCTGACTCCATCTTGATGTTGCCTGTCCATCTGTCCCTCACCAGGCTGGTACACTCAGCAGTCAGACTGTGTCCTGACTCCATCTTGATGTTGCCTGTCTTTCTGCACTTCTACCGACCTCTGACTCTCTTGCCCTCCACTCATCCCTCCAACATAACTTTCAGCAGACTGCCGTGTCGCTTGAGCTTGACGTATTGAAAATATTTTGTCTTTCGGCTTCATTATTTCCTTCAGAAGTAACTTATCCACCTTGAGTTGCTCCAAAACGTCACTCTTGGTTTTCTTATCTGTCCAAAAAACTCAACCAAGTCTTAGGAAGACCAATATTTTAAAGACTTCAGTCTCCTTCTCCATTTTCTTTCTCAGGGTCCAGCTTTCTACTTCATCCAAAACAACCGAATGCTTCTTCTTCTTCTTTTTCGTACGCTGTCAGACGTCAACTTGGATTTGTTCGAAGAAAGCAGCTGTCATCCTGAGGCTGTCGACAATGCCATAGAGCTTGTCTAGTGTTGGCACTGGTGATGGCCACATACACATGTGCTTTCTCTGGTCCTCGTATGTCGGGCAATTTTGCAGCAGATGTTCAGCGGTCATTTTCCCTGTACCACAGGTGCATTCGTCAGTGCCACCTATCTTCAGTTTATCAACCGAATGCAAATATCATTTTATGATTCTCATTCTTACTTTTTGAGATATCTGCTTGGACAGCAGTTTTTGTCTCTAAGATCTGAGATATCTGCTTGGACAGCAGTTTATGTCTCTAAGATCTGAGATATCTGCTTGGACAGCAGTTTATGTCTCGAGCTGTCAAAGGCATTTTCCCCCATTGCAATTCTCTAGAAGTAATGATCTCTCTTTCATGTGTGCCATTCTCCATTACTAGCTGAACAATATCTAAATAGTTAGACACTTGTTCTAAATTGTCTCTTATTATATGGACGTCAACTTCTCATGCTGATTTCCTGCCCACATTGTTGGCTCTTGCTATTTATAGCGTTCATTAGGTTCTGAAGATGTTCTAGATTCTCTGCCATTAACACTGTATCATCCAGAGAGTCAGGTTGATGACCACCACAGTCGCCTCCTCACTTTAATCCAAATACAGCACAAGTTATAACATCAAGACAGACCCGTCTCATGATATGGCCATTACCGCTTGTGTTGGGTGCCTACCTAGCTAACTATCATTCGCATGTCTGATATTTTCGATACTTCGTCTTCCTATTTTCAATCCAGGCGTTTCCTCTATTTCATTGACAATTTTATAAGTGCATATATTAAACGGGCGGGGGAGGGGGGAGATGTTGCACGCACCCTTGTCTACTAACCCCCCCCCCCCCCCCCCCACCCCACTTATATATGTATACTTATTGGCGTTTCCTCTCTAGTTCTCAAACACACTGATTGATTCCAATACAAGTCTGTGAATAGTTTGATATCCTTACCGTTCAGATTTATATCCTCCAGACATTTCATTAGCTGTTAATACTTCACGCTATCAAATGCTTTACTGCGATCAATGAAGCTAGCGTATACGTCGTTTTGCACCGCCATGATTTTTCCACAATCATTCTCATACAGAAAATACCTTCTGTTGTTCCGTTATTCTGCCTACAACCAAATTGCTCCCCAATGACTTCTGGGCTAATCACTCCTCTAATTATTTTCTTCTATGATTGTAATTAGTGTTTTGGTGATTTATCCCATCCAAATTATAGTTCTAAAATCCGTGCAAGCTAGAGCTTTGGTTTTCTTGAGCAACATTAACCTCCAACTGATAAAAATAAATATCTGTGGGAGAACAGTCACTCCTCGGTGGAATTACGAGAAGGCAGACTGGTCAGTGTATCATCACCGAACTACTATACTGCCTATTGATCTTACTTCAGATGACGTCAAAACAATCGGCATACTACGGCCAGATTTAAAAAAAAACAGCGTTGCAGGTTTAGAGAAGCTGAAGAGATCAAACAGTCTCTGAACTGTGAAAGGAATATCAGGAAACTGTGGAAGTTGGTACAACTAAATGATGAGGGTACAGAGAGAAACACATATATTTTATTAAACAGAATAATTGTATGTTTATAATGACTTTGCTAATGTCGACAATGTCAAATCAGCAGAACACTAGCCCAGTGTAAAACCAATTGTTTTTCTAGGTAACTACGGCAACAGATGTAGTAACTAAGATACCTATTCTCGGCATAATTACTCTCTCAGTGCCTATTTCTGGCAAATGTCGTTTTAATCATTATGTGAGCAGACATCGCCTCTAGCAGTGAGGGACTAGGCAAGATGTCTCAAACACACTGTTATTGGCCACTGATTTCTCGTTATGACCTTATGTATGGTCCGCACCGCGAATGACATCTCATTTTAGAAAAGTTAACAAAAGCTGGCTTGCCTTAACTTCACTTATCCGTTGGGCATTAATTTGACTTTTCTGTTGCACTTGTCAATTAATTTATATTGATGCCCATGTTCAGGGGACATCACTATCTTCCACAATCCATTCGATCTATCTATACACCGCGGAGTACAACAGGACGATCCCATCTAACCAATACTGATCACAGCTGAACTGGGAGAAGTTTTTAAAACACTAATTTGGCAAAAGAGGAGGCTTCAACATAAAAGATGAAATGCTGTCACATCCCTGTGTTTGTAGACGACCGTACTGTCATCAGAAACGACAATGCAGAATCAGAGCACTGTCAGAGCGAGCTAAATGAAGCATGCAACCAAGCGTTTAGAGAGCACTCTGAAAAAAAGGCACGGAGAACTAGCTAATAACAACAGATGCCTCACTTCAGCGCAGTCTCACGAGCCTATCACTTAAGGCAACAGCGCCAGATGGGTTTACACAAAAGCGATATCCGAGCATTGTCACACGTCAAGGATGTCCTACAGCATGTCTACAACTTCAAGCGCCACTGGACTGGTCATGTAAAAAGGAAAGACCAACGCTGTAGCACAGTAACGAATATCAACGCAATAAAAAAGAACTTCTGGAAGACCCTTCCCCTCTCTCCCAACTAGATGGAAAGATTCATTTGAACTGTACAGCACTCTCGATCTTGAAACAAAGAAGTTAGTCTTCCACTTGACATCCTGTGCCCTAGACAGATCCGACTGAAAACTGAGCTTGGACCCGCAAAGAAAGAAAAAAAACCATGAAACGCAGTATTGCTCGAGCCTAGTCCGCTAAGCAGAGAAATGCACCTAACGGCTACCAAGAACTCACACAAGAGACCTGCACAGAGGCAACCACATAAGTGGATGTACAGGTCGACTAAGACCAGAACTGTCTGTCTACCTAGAGATTTGAGACTAGACAAGGACCTTTGGATAACGTGAATTCATACATCTACTTGGGGTAAAGAAATCCACAACAGCCACACGCTAACTAAAGATATTTCACGCAGTAGATTATCGCGATGACTCAGCCACAACCACATCAAAACGCTGCTCCAACAGATGACAGACCTTAATAGCATGGTTTTTCCAGAAATGATATATGACTGCATGACATAATGTTTCCGAGAATGATATATGACTGCTGGCATAGTTTTCCCGGGAATGACATGTGACTGCATGGCATGGAATCTGCATAATTAAAACTCAGAGAATCTCCATGTTACAGAAAGGGCAATGGTACATTGAGTCTCAAATTTCTCTGGTGGATACAATTCACAGATCTGAGGTCCACCCCGAACATTACTCGGAGACGCGGTTGACTGTGCATCGCTAATAGGGCATAAATGAACCGGTCATGTGGACCCCATACCGGACGATGTATGTACATCAAAGGTGACAGTCTGGCTGGTTGGTATTCAACTACCGGGAAGAGTGGCCGAATTGTTTCGACCCCTGCCTGTCGACAATGAGGGCAGTGGTTGGAATCCCCGGTATGGCAAGTAGTTTTTTTTCTGTTATGAGTGAAATAAACATAGCCAACACACGACGTGGCGACAGCAGCAGCGAAGCGGCATGTAGACCATCCTATTATTACCTAGATTACCCCAGCAATGGGAAAAAGTCGTACACCACTTGTTTTCTTATATACAACTACAAACTGCAACGCGAGGAACATATGGTCTATGTCACAACCTTGGACAGTAATGGTATCACAGGGCAAAGGGAAGACAGGGTAAAGGGAAGACAGAACAAATGGAAGACAGGCCAAAGGGAAGACATGACAAAGGAAAATAAGGCAAAGGAAGGACAGGGCAAAGGCAAGACAGGACAAAGGGAAGATAGGACAAAGGAAAGACAGGGCAAAGGAAACACAAGGCAAAGCGACGACACGGCAAGCAGTTTTTGACTATTTGTCTCATGCCTATTCTGTTTCATCTAATACCTGGATTCAAGTATTTCTAGTATAATTGGGCCATTTATTCACTTACTTGATTTCTTCGGACTTTTGTTCTACTAAATTGACTTGGTGCCAACCTGGGGTAATTATAATGAATTCGAGCGGCCTTTAGGTTCTAAACTTAACCCTGTCTGGCCCTTCTTTTAATGTGATCTGTGTGTCCTTAACGATCCTTCCTGTTGCAGCAAATATGGCGCCATACCGGCTGCGGGTCTATATTGTTCTGATGTTTTAGTTCATTATGAGTGCAGCCAGACCACGAAATTGCCTGGAATTCATACTAGTCGACTACTTACATTTGTGTTTACGGAAATGTGTCGTTATTTTCTATCTGGACTTGTTAATACCCCCGAGTGTTCAGCCGGGGTATTTGTGCATGACAAGGACAAGAATAGTACCACTGCCTCACAGAGAGCATGTCGCAAGAGGCGATTAACTCTGTGACATGGCATAACACCGGCCATGGTTAGGTGGTTTGTTTAGAGCAGCATAGATTGTGTCTAAGGCTGCGGGTCTACTTTGCGCTAGAGTTTAAGTCTATTAAGATGGACCCGCACATCGGTTAACCACCATCCGTAAGCGCTTGTCTCAACGCAGCAGAGTATTAAGCTGCTCGAGCCTAGCCCTCTAAGCAGGAAACCCTTCTCCCGGCTATATCCAGCTCACACCAGAGCTGGGACCTGCATAGTGGCATCTGCCCATGTAGAAGTACATTTCAAGTAAGAACTAATTCGTTAATTCAGCCGTTTTTTTGGTATTCTTCCCTTCGATCATCCTCAACTAGAGATCGACTAAATGGATTAGCACTACCCTTGAAACTAAACAGTATTATCACGATCTAGTGTAGACCGCTGAACTTCCAGATATTAGCGCCCTTCGACGTAGCTGCAGAGAGCTTTGGTTTTTATGACTGTGAAATTTAGATACGAATGTAATGGATTAGAACACGCTCGAGAGAGATCTCCAACACATCACTCACACGCTGAGTGATGTCCCTAAAACTTCTTGCGGTTATGGTAAAAGCAGGACACACAACGATAGATGTGATCTCGCTCCGAATGTCTGCGGAATACCTGTTTACGGGAAAGGCTTCAGGAGTAAACCCTGAAAAAATAATCAGCATCCTGTGCCATCTCCAGTCATTTCGATAAAATCTAGCCACTGGCCAAAAGGTAGCTCAGGACGAGAGAGTGAGGTTGGCAAAATGTGCACTTACTTCTCACTTTAATCCAAATCACTGCCCACGTAACTTCTTTCCGCGAACACAGCAAGAGAAAAGATTGTCCATACTGCTGAACGAAGAGAGTGATTTTCATCACATGTATACCTCGGCTCATTTATTTAACTTCATGTAGCCATTGTGCCATTAACGAGCCGTCCTGTAGACTGGTTTAGTAATTTAACTTCATGTAGCGATTGTGCCATTAACGAGCGGGCCTGTAGCCTTTAGTTCATTAATTTAGTTTGATCTATCCACTGTGGAATTAACAAAACCTTCCTGTAGTCCTTGGATGATTAATACAAAAAATAATGTAGTCATTGTGTCATTAACGGGCCTTCGTGTAGCCCTTGTCAGCTAACTGAATTTAATGGTGCGCTTATCCAAGCCTAAAGAGAAGAAAGCAACAGCGTGCGGAATAGCAGGTCTAAGAAAGGTAGTTAGTGTTACCAGAGGAGACAGAATAAGACAATAAGACATAAACTACCCCCTTGTGTTGATTATACAAGTATATCAGAAAATGCGTTCCATTGGCCATCTCACGAGAATGGATTCGATAACTTGACTTTATGTGACCCTGAATTCCCTAACTTGACTTTATGTGACCCTGGGTTCGCTTACGTGACCTTATGTGGTTCTGGATCATCTAATTTGACTTAATGTGGTACTTGATTAGCTAACTTGACCTCATGTGGTCCTAGATCAGCCAACTTGACTGGATTAGATAATTTGACGTCATGTGGTCCTGGATTAGCTAACTTAACTTAATGTGGTCCTGGATTAGCTAACTTCACTTCATGTGGTCCTGGATTAGCTAACTTGACCTCATGTGATTCTCGATTAGCTAACATAACTTAATGTGGTCTCGTATTAGCTAACTTGACCTAATGTGATTCTGGATTAGCTAACATAACTTAATGTGTTCCCGGATTAGCTAACTTGACTTAATGTGGTCCTGGATTAGCTATGCTGACTTAATTTGACCCTAGATTTTGTGACTTGACTCAATGCGGCACTGGGTTCGTTGCTGTTGTTTGCGAATACCCACAATGAGTAGGTTACTCTTTTGTACGCCCTAAAAAGGATGTTAAGTGGCAGGTTGCAGTAGCTTTCCTCCCATCATGATCGTTCTGATGAAGGTGGACCGGGGTCCTTCAGTCAGTTGTGCTATTCTTGGCTTCATCTGCGTGTCGCTTACTACTACGGGGATCACATCGACCCCTCACCTTGTTAGCCAGGCTGCAATGAAAACAGCCCGTTTCCGGGAACAGCTACGAAGAAGCCAAAGTGAGAGTCTTGGCCAGTATGTTTTGCTTGACCCTGACTAACATATCTGATCAGAATATTTTTCCTGACTAGTCGTTAGTCGTTAGTCTTCCTTCCCCCCTGGATTCGTTAACTTGACTTTATATGACCCAGCATTTGCTAACATGACCTCATGCGGTTCTGGATTCGCTAACTCGACTTTCTGTGACACTAGATTCGCTTACTTAACTTTATATGGCCCTGAATTCGCTAACTTGACCTCATGCGATCCTGGATTCGCTAACTCAACTTTATGTGACACTAGATTAGCTAACTTATCTTTATATGGTCTTGAATTCGCTAACTTAACTTTAAGTGGTCCTAGAATCGCCACTTTGATTTATGTGGCGCTGAAATCGCTTATGGGGCCTGCATTCGCTAACTAGACTTCATGCGGCCCTCAGGATGGTATGAGTTTGAGACCGCCAAACTAGTAGACACTAACAGGACAAGACAAGCGCGTGCTGACAGAAATCAAATGTCAGAAGAAAGAAAAAAAAACGAAAAACGAAAAATCGATGTTTTAAGTGTTTGCCTCAGAGTTGCATGTAAGGCTAAGGCAGGGATACTGGTGAAAGATTTCCATTTACGTTAAAAATTAACTCATATTATGAACATTCGTGTAGAGCTATTTTATGTTATTTTATTTAGATTTGACAGCACTGCATTGCAGTGTTTGTGTTCTCGTCTCGGTGCGGTATCTGACCATACCCATTTTAAAATTGTGATTAAGCTCAACCTTAATCAACTTTTACTAGTTTTTTTTCATGTTTTTTTCCCATTTTGCATTGCAGAAGGGACCATAGGTGGATAGTTTTTTTTCTGGCTTGCTGTTCTGTTCTATTAAGAGTCGACGTCAGTGCCCTCCACGCAGACCACAGCCTACTGTAGATACAGGCCTTCAGATCCACGGAGAAATCCATTTGAAACGTCACATTCAAAGGCTGACTAACTAACGGAGTGTGCATGTGTCAACTATCAGTGCAACTTTAATATCGTATTCAGGATACAAAGATCGTTTTGCAATTGGTTTCATGGCAGGATTATGTGAAAGGATCACTTTCAACAGTGATTTGTTGTGTTTTGCAACATGGATTGATTATAAACCCTGGCATTATATGAGTTCCGTTATTTAGTCGGCTTTTAAATGTGATGTTTCAAAGAGATTTTTGCGGCGAGTCAGACGGCCTACCAAATGTAGGCCATAAGCAGACCCAATTTGTGCTCAGTAAAATTTCGCAGAGTAGATTTTTGAAGGTTCTCGTAGCTCGCTGGTTGTACACACTCCTCTTCTTTCTGTCCAGGCACCACTTTTTGCTGGACCCGAGTATTATTTTTATACTTTACAATATGCGTGTTGTCGGTTCGCCTTTATAATGTATCGATCCCCTCTTCACTCAAATGGACGAACAGAAACGGTGGGTGATCGAATCCCGCAAATTTCAAGCGATCATTAGTCTCAAGGGAGGTAGAACCAAAGTGCCTGCATTCCGAGTTACCTATAGTTGCGTCGAACGATGTGTTACCGCTAGTCCCAAAATAGCTCGAGACCAGAGAGTGAGGTTGATGACTAGCGTGGTTTATTCCTCACTATAATCTAAATACAGCGCAAGCTACATCATCAAGACAAAATCGTCCGATAGGTGTCGTCGTCATCACTTACGAAGGGCAACTAACTGTCTTTATCCAGAAGGTGGCCTTTGATTAATTTTCAATTACACCTCAATATGTTGTTAAGCTGGGATGTTGTTATTGCTCCTGTTGAATGCTAACAATCTGCATGTTTTTCTATTTTTCTGACGCCTAGGACCTGATTACTGAATGGGAGAGGTGGTTCATGGCCCAGACGGAGAAGTTCTACAATCAGGGCATCAGGATGTTGAAGACTAGATGGGAGAAGTGTATCGCTTTGCAGGGTGACTGCACAGAGAAGCGCTATAGTTCACATTATTCTCGCGTTAAGTGCCTTGACGCCTTCATACTAAAGTGTAACACTTTACAACTATCCCTTGTAACATGATAGATTTTCAGAAGCATTTTACAAATTTCGCTGACCATTAACACAGAGAAAAAGATAATCATGTCCCAACTACTTTGTGACACACGTTTAGCTGAACCAATTATCAAAGTCAGCTGTGAGAAAGTAAAAGAAGTGAAGACTCACGTACCTTGATAGCACACTATCCCAGAAAGTTGTCATAGAGGATGAGGTGAATTCTAGGGTCTGCCAGACCAACATTACAGTTGACAGACAATACATAATTGTTTGAGGACTGAGTGGTTTCGAGGTAAGACGTCGACGTCGGGTGCTGGAGGCCGTGGGTTCAAATCACGGTGGAGATCGGTAATTTTTTCACTTGTACTTTCTGGATTTTCCAGGATCTCTGGGTAATAGAAATCGGACGCCGTGTGCAGTGTCGCGCACGTTAAAAATCCCTCGGCAGTTGGAAATCGAAATGAGTAGGTTTAATGGCCGCTGCCCGGGCAAAATTCAAAATTATGTTAATAATCAACCCAATCTTTAATGGGATCCTCGCCAGTACCACGGAGTTCGTTTATTGTGCTGAGATTCTCAAAAATATGGAGAACAAAGCACTTATGTGTTAAGCCGTGTGGAATAATTTTGATTATTCGACTAAACTGAACTAAACTAAACTAAACTAAAGTAAACTAAACTAAATTAAACATCAATGTGACGTTAGTCTTCAGACAAAGTTGAAGGTGTAGAGACCCGAGAAGCTTCCAGTGCTGATATCTGCTTGTGAAACATGAACTGCATACAGACATCACGTAGTGGTTGATTTATTTTATTGATTGATAGATCTCTTTAGTTTCCTTTTTCGACAATCTTGGACGGTTTCAGGGTTGTTTTCTTCAACCCGTGTACCGCTCGGGTGTCGGGTTACTTGTAACTACTTTGTAACTGACTGCCAGACGTCATGAAAGCTAATAATATCTCTGTCAGAGACCTTTACCCACACTGACATATAGCTGAATATATTTATTCTATTGGGTGGCATTATCGACCAATGACCGAGGCGAACATAAAGCGTTATGTAACACTGATGTAACACACATGCCGCGTGTGATCTCGCCGCTGGAGGTCAGGTACTAGCTCAGGTGAAATTGGTACCACGGA
The DNA here is from genome assembly GCA_036924085.1 of Ariolimax columbianus. Classification (NCBI taxonomy): domain Eukaryota; kingdom Metazoa; phylum Mollusca; class Gastropoda; order Stylommatophora; family Arionidae; genus Ariolimax; species Ariolimax columbianus. The sequence continues at coordinate 89,365,847 of JAVGWX010000003.1, forward strand.
TTATCATGCTTCCTCTTCGTCTTTTTCTTATTTATCTTCTTTTTTTTCTTCGTCCATCAACTAAATTCTATGCTTCTAGACCGGTTGGGTTTACGAAGGAGACTGTACATTTCAGGCCATCCACAGCTTTTCGAGCATGGTGGAACCCCCCGTCCCCGATCCAGACAGTCATTGGTCCACCAGGGTATTTCCGTTCAACAAGGTCAAGGATAGCACCACTGCCCTACAGAACAGTAACTAACTGTATGACATAACACCGGCCATGTTTAGGTGGATTGTTAGATGGAGCTGGGGTCTTTGTGCATATAAAGGTTAAGAATGACACCACTGCCCCACAGAGAAACGAATAACTGTGTGACATGGCTTAATACCTAGCCAGCTAAGCAGAAAACCCTTCTCCCGGCTTTATACAACTCATACCACAACTGGACGCTGCACTGGGTCATCCGCCCCTATAGAAGTACAGGTCGACTAAGGACTGAGACTAAGTTGTGCAGCCCTGCAGGATATGTTTTAGTGTCTGCTTGCGGGCTCTACAATCACACAAGATGGTGTCTCTCAGACCCATTCTGTGAAGGTGGCCCTTGACGTTGACGTGTCCCGTTCAGAATATGAAAATAATTATCTGCCAATATCTGTGAAGTTTGTCTATGCTGTCATTTTATGGCTTGTATTCTTTGTGCTGATATTTCCATTCCGTCCTCATAAATCGTTTGATGAGTGTCTTTGCTTCTGTGTAGCTCCATGGATGGTGACTGTCTGCCACCACTTCCGGCGTTTGCTAACCGATCTGCCTCCTCGTTTCCAAGATTAACACAATGGGAGGTCATCCATTGCAGGACTAGATCTGGTTTTTTGGGACAGCAACCAAATCCTGTATTTTATTTTGTGTGAGAGTCTTTCTTGTTTTGGGCTTAAGATGGCTTGGAGATCATGGCAAAGACTTTAGAGACTTTCAATGTAAACCTTAATTGCAGCTTCGAGTATCAGTTTTAAATACACTTCTTGCGTCCTCGAAACAATGAAAGAAAAGAAGACAATAAAGAGAGAAAGTAGAAATGGTGGAGAAAGATTTAAAAAAGGAAGGAAGAAAGAGAGAAGTCAAGATGACAGGCAGTACAAATTAAAAGAAAAGAAGTGACTGAGCAAATGAAAAAAAATCTGAAAAAAACCATAGTAAGGAAAGAAAGAATGAAAGACGTAAATAAAAACAAAATTAAAAAAAATGGAAAGGAAATAAAGTTTGAAAGAAAAATATAAAATATAGAACAGATGGAATGAATAAAGGAAAACGGGAAATAAAGAAGGAAGAACTTGAATTAGAAAAGAAACAATTATTGAAAGAAGAAAGAAAAGGAAAAAAAAGAAGAAATGAAAGAAACGTTAGCGAAAAGAAAGAAGTAAGAAAAGGCAGAAACACAGAAGAAGAAGGATATGAAGAAGAAAATAAGGAAAAATACACGGAGACTGTTCAGAATAGAAGATAGAAACACAATTAAGAAGGAAAGAGAAACCCTATTGGAATGCCTGAAACAGTTCATGGCTGTCACAGACTGTTGTTGGCAGATTATGGAATCAATAATCTTTGCAGAGGTTAACTCTCATCTTGTGGACTGGACAAGGCCAGGGGCGTGAGAGAAAAGATAGAGAAAGAGAGAGAGAGAGAGAGAGAGAGAGATAAGAGAGTTGTAATTAGTGAGGAGAGTAGGGACGATGAGAGGTGCGAGAGTCAGTGATGAGGTATCTTCTTTTGTGGACGTAGGTAATGAGGTGTAAAAGAAAAAAGCTATTATCTGTCCCCACTGATTCACTCCCGTAGAGCCGATATTTCTGCTCACTAAATTTCTTACAATGCCGTAAATCTGGTAAATCGGCTTGAACATTTGCAATGTATATATTCACAGATTTGCCAATACCAAGTTTTACTCTATCTACGTACATTTGTGGTTGTACTTTCTGCATACAATTATTACATTGCAAAAGCAAACGTGTCTGGTAGGCCAAGATATTTCGTAGTCAATAAGTTATGAATTGTCTTCGACTACTGTTACTACAGGGAATACCCAAAGAGGTTCAGTCTCTTGTAACAGATGTCAAAGGATGTAGAAACTGATGGCAGTTGTTATTCGTTGGTTGAACACACTTTTGCTCCGACCCTTATGCTCCCCATCACAATTGGCTCAAACTTCTTTTCTTTTTCTTCATCGTCATCGTTCGTTCTCAAACACCAAATTGATCAATACGCTGCAGTGGTCAGCGACCCATATCTGACTGCTAGCGTCAGGGCCAGCGAACCAGAGCTGCTAAGACCCTTTTACAATTCCACGCGGTAATCCTGGATAGCAGGCTGCTGCAGGGCAGACTGGCTAAGTAGAAGGGATAGAAGAGGGAATGCTAACCCGGTACTAAGAAAATGCTTGCTGAAGTCGAATGTGTTGGACCGAAAGGTGCAAATATCGCAGTCAAGCTGTAAACTACGACATAACGCAGTCCGTTCTTTGGACTACATTCTGCTACTTAAGCACTTTCAGGGTTTGGTAGCAGGAGATTGAGAACGAAGAAGAAGAAGAAGAAGAAGAAGAAGAAGAAGAAACACCAAGCCCTGAAAAAGGGCTCTGCAAGTAGCAGGATGTTGTCCAGTGAACGGAATTAAATATGTGAACGATTACAGCATGACTGCGAAATTTGCACCTCTTGGTCCGACACATCCGACTTCAACATGGCGTTTGTGGATAGCGGGTAAGCCTTCCCTCTTCTATCCCTTCTGATTAGCCAGTCTGCCTGCTGCAAGTTGTTGTCCTGGTTCATTACATGGAGGTGAAGAAGAATCTTAACAGCTCTGAATCGCTTTTCATTGGCTTTAGTAATCAGCGCTGGGTCGTTGATCCTGGCTATAGTAATCAGCACTGGCTCGCTGATCCTGGCTATAGTAATCATCACTGGGTCACTGATCCTGGCTTTAGTAATCAGCTCTGGGTCGCTGATCCTGGCTATACTAATCAGCTCTGGGTCGCTGATCCTGGCTATAGTAATCAGCACTGGGTCGCTAATCCTGGCTATAGTAATCAGCACTGGGTCGCTGATCCTGGCTATAGTAATGAGCTCTGGGTCGCTGCTCCTAGCTATAGTAATCCGCACTGGGTTGCTGATCCTGGCTAAAGTAATCAGCTCTGGGTCGCTTATCCTGGCTATAGTAATCAGCTCTAGGTCTCTGATCCTGGCTATAGTAATCAGCTCTGGGTCGATGATCCTGGCTATAGTAATCAGCACTGGGTCGCTGATCCTGGCTATAGTAATCAGCTCTGGGTCGCTGATCCTGGCTATAGTAATCAGCACTGGGTCGCTGATCCTAGCTATAGTAATCCACACTGGGTCGTTGATCCTGGCTATAGTAATCAGCTCTGGGTCGTTGATCCTGGCTATATTAATCAGCACTGGGTTGCTGATCCTGGCTATAGTAATCAGCTCTGGGTCGTTGATCCTGGCTATAGTAATCAGCTTTTGGTCGCTGATCCTGGCTATAGTAATCAGCTCTGCGTCGCTGATCCTGGCTATAGTAATAAGCTCTGGGTCACTGATCCTACTTATAGTAATCAGCTCTGCGTCGCTGATCCTGGTTATAGTAATGAGCTCTGGGTCGCTGATCCTGGCTGTAGTAATCAGCGCTGGGTCACTGGTCCTGGCTATAGTAATCAGCACTAGGTCGCTAATCCTGGCTATAGTAATCAGCACTGGGTCGCTGATCCTGGCTATAGTAATCAGCTCTGGGTCTCTGATCCTGGCTATAGTAATCAGCTCTGGGTCGCTGATCCTGGCTATAGTAATCAGCTAAGGGTCGCTGATCCTGGCTTTAGTAATCAGCTCTGGGTCGCTGATCCTGGCTATAGTAATCAGCTCTGGGTCGCTGATCTTGGCTATAGTAATCAGCTCTGCGTCGCTGATCCTGGTTATAGTAATCAGCTCTGGGTCGCTGATCCTGGCTATAGTAATCAGCGCTGGTTTGCTAATCCTGGCTATAGTAATCAGCACTGGGTAGCTGCTCCTGGCTATAGTAATCAGCTCTGGATCTCTGATCCTGGCTATAGTAATCAGCTCTGGGTCGCTGATCCTGGCTATAGTAATCAGCTCTGGGTCGCTGATCCTGGCTATAGTAATCAGCACTGGGTCGCTGATCCTGGCTATACTAATCAGCTCTGGGTCGCTGATCCTGGCTATAGTAATCAGCGCTGGGTCGCTAATCCTGGCTATAGTAATCAGCACTGGGTCGCTGATCATGGCTATAGTAATCAGCTCTGGGTCTCTGATCCTGGCTATAGTAATCAGCTCTGGGTTGCTGATCCTGGCTATAGTAATCAGCTCTGGGTCGCTGATCCTGGCTATAGTAATCAGCACTGGGTCGCTAATCCTGGCTATAGTAATCAGCACTGGGTCGCTGATCCTGGCTATAGTAATGAGCTCTGGGTCGCTGATCCTGGCTATAGTAATCAGCACTGGGTCGCTGATCCTGGCTATACTAATCAGCTTTGGGTCGCTGATCCTGGCTATAGTAATCAGCACTGGGTCGCTAATCCTGGCTATAGTAATCAGCACTGGGTCGCTGATCCTGGCTATAGTAATGAGCTCTGGGTCGCTGATCCTGGCTATAGTAATCAGCTCTGGGTCGCTGATCCTGGCTATAGTAATCAGCACTGGGTCGCTGATCCTGGCTGTAGTAATCAGCTTTGACCGATGCATTTCTTGCACTGCTCAACATCTTGATCCCTACAATATATCTCAAATGTGTATTATTTAATAAAAAATATATTAAAATAATAATAACAATATTATTAACAATTAAATTAACATGTTATTATTAACTATTGATTATTTTTTCATCAAACATCTATAGTTAATAAATTGTTAATTTATATATTGCGATGCCTTCTTTAAACACGCGATCATTGCTAAGACCACAATATGTCGATAATATTCATATAAACATTTAAAAACAATTGATATCATGGTAGAAGAAATGAAAAACACACAACATGAAACGACATTTGTTGTAAAGTAAGTAAAGTAAACCAATAGGATTACTGCCGTAGGGGTGTGAGATGTTCGGTGTGAGAAAATTGGTCCTATTATGTTTATCCATGCATCCAGCTGGGGGGGGGGGGGGGGGGGGGGTTGAGAGGTAATAAAAGTAAAGTAAAGTATCTATAGTATTACTGCCGTAGGGGTGTGAGATGTTAGCGTTCTCACATTTCAAAGGCTGGGCTAAATGAGGGCGGTAGCCATCTCCTCTCCCTCGCCGCATTTACTTCCTGGACTGAACCGGTACCTATTTAAGGCTGGGTTGACCCAGGAGCCCTTGCGGTCTGAAAAAAACTTCATTTCCGCCCCAACTGAGAACCACGACCACTCAGATGCGAATCCAGCGCGCTAACCACTGCGCCACCCGGCTCCATACATTTGTTGCCAACTGAAAGCATAAATAATACAATTATTAACTATATTTTTGACACGATCAAGATAACTCATTTTTAGAAATGTGACCAAAAAGGTCACCACATCGTCCTAATGCCGCCTCCGCCGTAGGTGGCTGGCTAGTCTGAGTAATGATGGACAATCGTCTTGAATATATTACTTTTACTACTACTGCTACTACTTACAAAAATAATAATACGGATACTACTACAATACAATATTACTGCTACTGACACATATCATACTGATACTACTACTACTATTACTACTACTACTACTACTACTACTACTACTACTACTACTATTACTACTAGAGTATTACTACTACTGACACATATCGTACTGATACTACTACTACTACTACTACTACTACTACTACTATTACTACTATACTACTACTACTACTACTACTACTACTGCTACTGACACATATCGTACTGATACTACATACTAGAGTATTACTGCTACTGTTACATATCGTACCGTACTGATACTACTACTATTACTACTACTACTACTACTACTACGACAGACAATTATCATATGGATACTACTACCACTATTCGCAATTGTCATACGGATAGCACTACTACTACTATTACCGCCACTACTACTATTACCGCCACTACTACTACTACTACTACTACTAATACTACTACTACTACTACTGCTACTACTGCTACTGATAGTTGTACTGCGGAGTCTGCTACTGCTACTACTACCACTACTACTACTGATAATTATACTACTACTAGTATTACTATTACTACTACCACTACTACTACAGCAAAATTACAAGAAGTATTAAGATGACTCACACGATAACTACTGTTATCACTGATATACCATAAATATATGATTATATGAAGCGAGGATGGTACAGTGAAAGTGTACGAGAGCGAAGGGAGGCGAGAGTAATGGTTAGTTAGTCATTCTATTCGAAGTATGCTCTAAAAATATCGCTTCTCTTTGTTTCATAAACTTGACGGTATTTCCTATGCTTCTCTCGTCGCCATACTGTTTATCCCACAAACAAGTTGGGGAGATCCGTGCTATCCCTCTGCTCCTCTCGTGGAGCCGACATACTTGAGAAATATGTTTCCCCGTTTCTTTGTTCTTTCCACATGTGCTCATGGCGGTGCGCTTAATTTGTAATTTGGTAAACATATGATTCTTCAGTCTGTGGTGGCGTGTTCGCAGTCTGAATATTGTCATATGATCTCTTCTTGCATGGAATAGAACGCTTCTGGTATATCAGACTGTGGGTGTTCCCTGTGCCATTTACTTTGAAGCTCATCACAATATGTGTAGCGCAGCTGAGATGTGGTACACATGTTGGATCAACGTCTTCAAAAATAGCTGCTCTATGGCGAACTTCAAAATGGCAAAAGAGCAAACGGTGGCAATCTAGGAAGGTGCAGTGCCACACTTAAGAGCTCACTGATCCAGTGCAGTATTGACCTTGATACACGAGAAAGAACCGTCTTCAATCGCACATACTAGCGCAGCACTATCACGGAGGGTGTTCAGAGACAGGATGTAACAAGAAAAATAAGAATATCGAGAAACATCTGCTGGCAAGTCTGCTCACATCAGCTCTTCTTCAACCTCGCTGCAAGGGTATGTCCTATTTTCTTGTACTCTGTGCGACATTCGATTCACCGATCCGACTGACATATTTAGCCATATTCGAACTCATGCGATTATCATACGGATAGTACTACTACTACTATTACTACCACTACTACTACTAGTATGCAGGAATCAATGGAATGTTCACTGCCTTATTTCAATAGCGCATGGACGGGCAGCTGAATTTGTTGCGTTCATGGTTTCTGAAGGTCTTTATGACTGATGAAGAATCTGTAAGGAAAACTGTCTTGCCTGTTCAATGTTTCCCTTGATGGTTATTGGATCTGTTCTTATTACCTCTGTTCATGTTTCCCTTGATGGTTATTGGATCTGTTCTTATTACCTCTGTACGTGTTTCCAAATTTTCTATGTCTATTATTAATGCTGTGTAAACGCCGCCCCTATCATTTTGTATATATCAACAGCAGCAAAGGCGAACTTCGATAAAATTAGCAAACTTCAAAATCAAGCCATGAGAGTTATAACAGGAGGCACGAAGTCAACGTCAATTGTAGAACTTGAAAAGATTACAAATCTGGAATCCATGACCGACAGAAGAGACTGCAGAGCCCAACAGCAAGCAGAGAAACTCAGAGACTGACAGACCATCCAATGCATCATAGACTAAATAGATTTGGAAATAGGAAGCTAAAGCGGAGAAACTTTGTAGAAATAGCCAAAGCAAAGTTGAGCGAAGACCCTATGAACACCGTAACAATACCAAAACCCATCCCAACTGTACGCAAACCTACATGGAAGCAGCATATTATTCCGGAGGTGGTAGAAAATATACCAGGTATTAGAAACAAGAACAGCCAGACTGAAAAAGAAAGAAGAGACATAACCCTAAGGTATATAACGGAAAACTACCCAAGCATGGACCGGACCTATGCATACACCGACGGTTCTGTAACAAACACAACACAGAACGGAGGGGCAGGGGTATTCCTGAGCCTACCAAACGGTAGAAAAACAGCACCGTCAGTGGCAACTGAAAAATTATCAAGCAATTTCAGAGCGGAAACAGAGGCACTGAGGGCTGCAATAGAAGCAATGCTGACAGGCGAAAGCAATGAAAGCCAGATAGTCCTGTTTACAGATGCCCTGGCCGTAGTTACAGCACTAAAATCCAGAAAAATACTGAACTTAATGATTTAAGAGCAGTACTCTGTCAACTATGCCAGCAGTCCGCACCAAAAGGAGTAGTGGCACAGTGGGTTCCATCTCACTGTAACATCCAAGGCAACGAGGAGGCAGGCAGACTGGCAAAAGAAGGTGCAAGACTACCACAACCAGATACTAGTGTGACGTACGAAGAGTCCAAAAGGCTCATTAGGGCCAGATACATGGCCAAATGGGAAACAGAACATACTGGCTACTCAAAAAATGATGCCTACTACCAGTTGAACAGAAGAGAGCAGGTCGTGGTCTTCAGACTCCGCACAGGCCACAACAGACTGAGGTACCACCTATTCAATAAACTGAAGATAGGAGGCATTGACGAATGCACTTGTGGTAGAGGGAAAATAACCGCTGAACATCTGCCGCAAAACTGCCCGACATACGAGGATCAGAGAAAGCACATGTGGCCATCACCAGTGGCAACACTTGACAAGCTCTATGGCAGTGTCGACAGCCTCATGATGACCGTTGCTTTCTTCGAACAAATACAGGTTGACATCTGACAGCGTATGAAGAAGAAGAAGAAGTATATATCTTGTTGCTGACCAATCTGTGTATATGTGAGTCCTTTGTGTGGCTGGTTATGTCTTTTGAAAGTATTCCAATACTATTTATTTTCTCTGTATTTGTTTGGATATCCTTTGTTCATCCCTTGGGTATGTTGTTCATCATCCGTTCCAATCGTTTATATTCCGGAGTGAAAATTTTAGATTGTGAAAGATAAGAGAGTGAGAGAGACATTGCGAGATAGATTGAGTTAATAGAGTATGTGTAAGAGATGAAGAGAGAATAGGGCAGGCAAATAAACTCATATTTGAAAAGAACGTACACTAAAATGAGTGATAAATATATATATATATATATATATATATATATATATATATATATATATATATATATATATAGAGAGAGAGAGAGAGAGAGAGAGAGAAAGATAGAAAATGATTAAGAACGAATGTAGAAGGACGAACATTATTAACAAAGATGAAATACGAGTGGAAGAAATTGACAAAACAGAAAGGATAGGTAACAAGAAAGTAAATCAGGAGGTAGTGATGGCTTAGAAACGAACGGCAGAAAAAAATGAGAATATAAAAGCCAATGCAGAAACTGATGAAAACATAAAGAAAATAAGTAATTATTTAAGCGCCACCGCAAGATAGAAAGAGAATAAAAGAGAGGACGAGAGGGAGAAAGAGAGAAAATAGAGAGAGATAGAGAGAAGAGAGAGAGAGAGAGAGAGAGATAGATAGACAGAGAGAGAGAGAGAGAGAGCAAGTGACAGCGTGCACGAGACAAGAATACCTTGTAATTTATGGCCATTGTGTTAATCCGCGTCTGGAGGGACACTTTACCGTCATGAATTCTCGATAGACGAAGGAGTGCAATGCCATTCCCGGTGTAATAGCCTCCTTACACAAACAGCATTAACATCACGCTAACTAAACAACGCACCCTGAATACATTACAACTGTAACAATGACAATATAAATAAACAATTCTACGTATTACTGACGGAGCAGTGAGAATTTAGCACCAAGACTTTTTCTCATAAAGCCATGAATATTTTATATAAAAGTCAACATTGAAGGTTTATCAAAATGTCTCTTACTTGTAAAGAAACGAAATTAAGAATACAACCACATTCATGAGTATTTCACTCCAAAAAAAATTGCCTTTGGAAATTTCAAGGAAACAGAACATTCCTTCTATAGAAACAAATAGATCAAGTGCTGACGAGATGGCTTTAAAAAAAAAAAAAACCAGCAAGAAAAATACGACACATCAAAGTTAAGAAAATGACTTTTACTCTTAATGAAACGTTATTGAGAATTTAGCGTTACATTGAACATAATTTTTAACATTTAATATTTACGGACATTATTAACGAGAACATAGATAATTAATCCTTCTTCGTCCTTCGTCCTCAAACTCCCGCTACCAAACCCTAAACAGGGCTTTGCAAGTAAAAGGAGAACGGGATTCACTGTGTCGTAGTTTACAGCTTGAATGCGATATTTGCAACTTTCAGTCCGACACATTCGACTTCAGCAGGCATTTTTAGGTACGGGGTTAGCTTATCCGCTTCGATCCCTTCTTCTTAGTCAGTCTGCTCTGTTGCAACCTGTTGTTTTGGATCACCACGGGGAGAAGGGTTTTGGGAGCTCTGGGTCGATGGCCTTGGCCCTACCAGTCAGCTCTGGGTTGGTGGCCCTGACCCTAGCAGTCTGTACTGAGTAGATAGCCTTGACCCTAGCAGTCTGTACTGGGTAGTTAGCCTTGACCCTACCAGTCAGCTCTGGGTAAATAGCCTTGACCGTAGCAGTCTGTACTGAGTAGATAGCCTTGACCCTAGCAGTCTGTACTGGGTCGATAGCCTTGACCCTACCAGTCAGCTCTGGGTTGGTGGCCCTGACCCTAGCAGTCTGTACTGGGTAAATAGCCTTTACCCTAGCAGTCTGTACTGGGTCGATAGCCTTGACCCTACCAGTCAGCTCTGGGTTGGTGGCCCTGACCCTAGCAATCTGTACTGGGTCGATAGCCCTGACCCTACCAGTCAGCTCTAGGTCCATGGCCCTGACACTAGCAGTCTGTACTGGGTCGATAGCCCTGACCCTACCAGTCAGCTCTGGATCCATGGCCCTGACACTAGCAGTCTGTACTGGGTCGATAGCCCTGACCCTAACAGTCAGCTCTGGGTCGATAGCCCTGACCCGAACAGTCAGCTCTGGGTCGATAGCCCTGACCCTACCAGTCAGCTCTGGGTCCATGGCCCTGACCCTAGCAATCTGTACTGGGTCGATAGCCCTGACCCTACCAGTCAGCACTGGGTCCATGGCCCTGACCCTAGCAATCTGTACTGGGTCGATAGCCCTGACCCTACCAGTCAGCTCTGGGTCCATGGCCCTGACCCTTACAGTCAGCTCTGGGTCGATAGCCCTGACCCTAACAGTCAGCTCTGGGTCGATAGCCCTGACCCTACCAGTCAGCTCTGGGTCCATGGGCCTAAATTTGCCTAAATGGCAAAATCCTGCAGCCAAACGACAACCCAACCTATCTGGGAGTCACATTTGATCGGCGCATGACATGGAAAAGTCAGATTGAGAGAAACCGAATGAAAGCCAGAGAAAGAATGGCGATGTTGAGGAAACTTGCTGGCACAAGCTGGGGAGCAGACGAAGGCATACTAAAGAAACTGTACACTGGAAGAGTGAGACCAGTTCTCGAGTATGGCATTGCGGCATGGACAACAGCAGCGAAGGCGAACTTCGATAAAGTTAACAAACTTCAAAACCAAGCCATGAGAATTATAACAGGTGGCATGAAGTCAACGCCAATTGTAGAACTTCAAAGATTACAAAACTGCAATCCATGACCGATAGAAGAGACTGCAGAGCCCAGCTGCAGTCAGAGAAACTCCGAAGACTGACGGACCATCCAATGTACCAGAGACTAAACAATTTGGGAAATGGGAAACTAAAGCGGAGAAACTTTGCAGAAATAGCCAAAGCAAAGATGCACGAAGATCCCATAAACGCACTAACAACACCAAAACCCATCACTACTGTACGAAAACCTACTTGGAGGCAGGATATAATTCCAGATGTGGTAGAAAATATACCAGAAATTGCAAACAAAAACTGCCAGAGTGAAAAAGACAGGAGAGACACTACCCTAAGCTCCATAACGAAAAGCTACCCAAGCATGGACTGGACCCATGCATACACCGACGGTTCTGTAACAAACACTACACAGAACGGAGGGGCAGGAGCATTCCTGAACCTACCAAATGGCAGAAAAATAACACTGTCATTCGCTACTGGTAAGTACACAAGCAATTTCAGAGCAGAGGCAGAGGCACTGAGGGCGGCAGTGGAAGAAATGGTAACACACAGTGAAAATGAGAGCCATATAGTCCTGCTGACAGATGCTCTCGAAGTAGTCACAGCGCTAAAAAGCCAGAAGAACACTGAGCTTAATGACTTAAGAGCAGCACTCTGCAAACTGTGCCAGCAGTCCGCACCAAAAAGGGTGGTGGTACAGTGGGTTCCGTAACACTGCAACATCCAAGGCAACGAGGAGGCAGACAGACTGGCAAAAGAAGGTGCAAGGCTACCACAAACAGATACCAGTATGACGTACGAAGAGTCAAAACGGCTTATCAAAGCGAGATACACGACCAAATGGGAAACCGAACATACTGGTTACACCAAAAACGATGCCTATTACCAGTTGAACCGAAGAGAGCAGGTCGTTGTCTTCAGACTTCGCACTGGCCACAACAGACTGAGGTACCACCTATTCAACAAATTGAAGATAGGGTGTACCGACGAATGCCCGTGCGGTACTGGTAAAATGACCACTGAACATCTGCTGCAGAACTGCCCGACATACGAGGATCAGAGAGAGCAGATGTGGCCATTGCCAGTGGAACTGCAAGACAAGCTGTATGGTAGTGGCGAGAGTCTCAGGATGACCGCCGCTTTTTTCGAGAAAATAATGGTTACTGTCTGACTGTGTACGCAGAAGAAGAAGAAGAAGAAGATAGCCCTGACCCTACCAGTCAGCTCTGGGTCCATGGCCCTGACCCTTACAGTCAGCTCTGGGTCGATAGCCCTGACCCTAACAGTCAGCTCTGGGTCGATAGCCCTGACCCTACCAGTCAGCTCTGGGTCCATGGGCCTGACCCTAACAGCTTTGGGTCGCTGACCGCTACAGCTCATGTACTACTCAGTATCTTGATCCCACTGAATGCAATGCTAGTCCCTCCTTGTACATAAATTGTCTTTAAAATCTTGATGAACGACTTTATTTTGACAAGAAACAACATGGAGTTCCTAACACGTTTTTCTCCAAGTAATGTATGCAGATAACAATAAAAGATGAACCTCTGGAATGGGTACATAATTTCTCCTATTTACGTCATTTAATAATGGAAGATGGCAGCCGCGAAAAAGAAATCAGAAAGAGAATAGTTATGACCAAGATGGTATTCAGCAACATGCTACACATACTGACATCCAAATATATAAATCATAATTTGAAAATTACAATTGCCAGGTGTTATGTATACTCGTCATTACTGTGTGGCGCAGAAACAGCGAAAATGAATAACAATTTGGAAAAGAGTATTGAAGCCTTCGAAATGTGAGTATATAGAAGATTGTGTAGCATTCCTTGGAGAAAGAAAAAAAAACCACATTTTGAGGTATTGAAAAAGTTGGGAGGGAAATGAGAATTAATGACAGAAATCAGAGTTAGACAGTTACGCTATTTTGGTCATATAACAAGACATATCTCCTTGTTGAAGACCATACTGGACGGTAAGGTGGAAGGCAGTCGTTCAAGAGGCAGACAACGGTATTAGAGTGGATGACATCAGGAGATGGACTGGAAAAAGCCTCTCAGATTGCAACATTAATGTTCACTGAAGGTCCATTGCAGCCGACCTTCGATGCGGAGATGGTGCTAACACTTAAAGCGACCTCCCAAATATAATGAAACAATTCATCATTTAAAGTAACAGCATGAACAATTTTACAGAAGGTTTATTTTGTGTAAAGTAACGATACACGGATAATTTAACTGAACAAATTTTATATAAACATTTTGCACTAAAGTTAATTTTAACCACATAACTGGACTCTAGGGGGTTAACAATTATTACTTGTGAAGAAATATTACAATTGTATTCAAATTAGGTTCCAATACGATACTAAAAAAGCTTTTATTTCAAAAACATATCTAAACCAATTCATTGTTAACCTTCATATATGGAGCACATGTTCATAATAGTCATTTCTAAATCACCTTTTGGAATTGTTGAATTTATTTAAAAAGTGTCTTGTGTATGAATTTGTTAATATTAAGTTTTCAGAAAACACAATAATTTGCCTAATTATATAATCTTAAAAGCAAAAAACAAAATATGGTTACCTCCGTTGTGTCGCATTTATTCTACTACAGGAAGTGGGCAATATGACTGGGAATGTCCATGGCAAGTTGCATGCCATTTAAACAATAATTGTTAGAGATATGATGCTTTGAGTTTTGAAACATTAAAAACAAAGTTCAAGGAAAAGTGAACAAATGTATTTTTGTTTTAATTTCACTTATCAAATGACTGCTAATGTCCTCCATGAGTGTAAATATCGTCTTCTCTTTCTTATGTGCTATCTAGGCATCTGTTCTAGATGGACCTGAGTCTACTCTTTTGGGTTGTTTTGGAGACCTTTCCACATGTGATTGTATGCGACTGTTGTTCTTGGCTTGACATCTCTCAGTGAAATATTCACCGAACTCACCAAAATATTCAAATAATGTTGGTATGGATGAACCACCATCAATAAAGTATGCCGCACCACTTCATACTACCTCCTCAAATGTTTCTTTTTCAACATAATGCTCCTTAAAACAACGATCCGGAGTGAGCTTTTTATAGCATTCATTGTTATTCTGCGCCTTACCATCGATACATTTCCGCAGCAATTGCTTATTCGCCAGGTCTAAAAAACGTGATCAATGAATAGATTAGCATCCATTAGGATAAATTTAATGTGATGATTCCTGCTCTGTTCGTTAGAAAGACAGTGCTCCTTGGCAGATAAGCAAGAATTTTCGCTATAGAAAATTGGCTGTTCCTCATTTTGTACAAACCTATCAGGAGCACAATATGTCTGCTTACAGATAATTTTCGTTTGATTGATCTACTTGACTTCTTCTTGGACCCATGTTTCAAAGTAATAAACAGTAACTAGGTTTAATCTTACAACTTGGGAAATAATACTTCTTTATAAATAAATAACATGGGGAAAAGTCACAAAAGTTGAAATTAAGAGAACATTTTCAAAAATGTTAACTAGACCTGGTTATATTTGCTGTACAAAATAATTCACATTGTTAGAGTGATCTCCCCCGATATAGTTTTTTGTTTTCTAACTTCTTGGAGGATTGAGATTATAATTATTTCGCACTATTAGTCACAATCAAAGAATGTAGTTGACTTAGGGTGGTCATAACTAAGTTTAAGCAATGGTTGCTTAAGACAATTACTTGAAGGGTGAGAACATTAACATGCATATAAGTAGAAAAAGATGTTATTTAAATGTTTAAAAAACATGTTAGATTAGTAGATTATTGGCTGCAGTTTCCATAAAATGCACTTTCCTCAAAATGTCGTTTCATAATTATTCATAAATTTGAGTGGGGTCATCTGCCTTGGGTATGGCATAAAACGCTAAGGGCAACCATGAGGATGTATACGATCAACGTAAATATTATAAAGGTCATTGAACACCTGTATGACAAAGTTTCCAGCGCAGTTCTTGTGAATGGGAGACGCGGATACTGGATTCGCACATCAGTTTGTGTGAGACAGGGTTGTGAACTCTCTCTAACTCTTTTCAATATATTGCTTGACGGAATTATAAGTGAGGCACTTGGAGGTCACGTTGGTATTGTCAAGATAGGGGGCCAAACGATTACCAATTTTCGTTTTGCAGATGATATCGACGGGTTGGCGGGTTCAGAAGCAGAACTCCAGGAATGGGTCAGAAGGCTCGATGAAACAGCTCTTGACTATGGTATGGAGATAAACGCTGAAAAGAAAAAAATAATGACCAACAACGCCGAGGGCTTAAACAGTAGGATAAAAGCTAATGGTCAGAAACTCGAAGTGATTGACCGTTTTAAATATCTGGGTTCGATTGTCAGCGACGAAAGATCAAAATGTGAGGTGTTGGCCAGAATAGCACTGACAATAGCGGTGCTTGCACCGCTTAACAATGTCTGGCAAGATAAACGGTTAGCACTATGCACGAAAATCAGATTAAAGCGTATATTGGACCTGTCAATATTTCTCTATGCGTGTGAGACATGTACAGTTATAGCTGATCTTCAACGAAGGATACAGGCCTTGAAGATGAGATGTTTCCGAAATCTTTTAAACGTCACGTACAAAGATCGAGTTACAGATGAAGCAATTCAAAATAGAATTACAACAGCAATAGGACCTTTTGAAGACCTCTTGGCAAATATCAAAAGAACAAAACTCGCTTGGAACGGTCACATATCGAGATCAAATGGTCTTGCAAATACCATCCTCCACGGAAAGGTGCAAGGCAGCCGACGAAGAGGCCATCCCAAAAAGAAATGGGAGAACAGCATAAAAGAATGGACCAATCTCGGACCAGAAGAGGCACAACCAGCGGCCGCTGACAGAGAAAGGTGGGAATTGGCTTGGCTCATTGTTAGCCAGGGTCAGGCAGAACACACTGATCAGACAATGTTAGCCAGGGTCAGGCAGAACACACTGATCAGACAATGTTAGCCAGGGTAAGGCAGAGCACACTGATCAGACAATGTTAGCCAGGGTCAGGCAGAACACACTGAGCAAACAATGTTAGCCAGGTTCAGGCAAAACACACTGAGCAAACAATGTTAGCCAGGGTCAGGCAGAACACACTGAGCAAACAATGTTAGCCAGGGTCAGGCAGAACACACTGATCAGGCAATGTTAGCCAGGTCAGGTAAAACACACTGATCAGACAATGTTAGCCAAGGTCAGGCAAAACACACTGATCAGGCAATGTTAGCCAGGGTCAGGCAAAACACACTGATCAGACAATGTTAGCCAGGGTCAGGCAGAACACACTGATCAGGCAATGTTAGCCAGGGTCAGGCAGAACACACTGATCAGGCAATGTTAGCCAGGGTCAGGCAGAACACACTGATCAGACAATGTTAGCCCGGGTCAGGCAGAACACACTGATCAGACAATGTTAGCCCGGGTCAGGCAGAACACACTGATCAGACAATGTTAGCCCGGGTCAGGCAGAACACACTGATCAGACAATGTTAGTCCGGGTCAGGCAGAACACACTGATCAGACAATGTTAGCCAGGGTCAGGCAGAACACACTGATCAAACAATGTTAGCCCGGGTCAGGCAGAACACACTGATTAGACAATGTTACCCAGGGTCAGGCAGAACACACTGATCAGACAATGTTAGCCCGGGTCAGGCAGAACACACTGATCAGACAATGTTAGTCAGGGTCAGGCAGAACACACTGATCTGACAATGTTAGCCCGGGTCAGGTAGAACACACTGGTCAGGCAATGTTAGCCAGGGTCAGCAAAACACACTGATCAGGCAATGTTAGCCAGGGTCAGGCAGAACACACTGATCAGGCAATGTTAGCCAGGGTCAGGTAAAACACACTGATCAGACAATGTTAGCCAAGGTCAGGCAAAAGACACTGATCCGGCAATGTTAGCCAGGGTCAGGCAGAACACACTGATCAGACAATGTTAGCCAGGGTCAGGCAGAACACACTGATCAGGCAATGTTAGCCAGGGTCAGGCAGAACACACTGATCAGGCAATGTTAGCCAAGGTCAGGCAGAACACACTGATCAAACAATGTTAGCCAATGTCAGGCAAAACACACTGATCAGGCAATGTTAGCCTGGGTTAAGAGAAATATAGTGGCCAAAACTCTCACCTGACCTCCAAGTTGGTCCTTCTGGAATTCGGCTGTTGAGGACAATAGTCTAGCTAACAAGGTGACGTTCGACGTGATCGCCGTAGTAGTGAGCGACACGCAGATATAGCCAAGCATAGCACAACCGCATGGAGGACACTAGCCCACCTACATCAGAACGTTAGGGATATGAGGAAATTTACTGCAACCCACCACTTAACGTCTTGTTCAGGACGCACATAGGCGTAACCTACTCATTGTGGGCATTCGCAAACAACAACAAGGAACACCTTTCTCAGCTGTGAGAATCAAAGAGCGCCGTCAAATGGTATACAAATACTAAAGTAGTTACCTTGAGAATCTTTTTTGTGGTAGAAATGAGAATAGGATCCCTGCTACCCTGAAAGTGTGCCGCAAGAGACGATTCAGTTCAGTTCAAATACCATCTTCTCATCAAAGGTCGACTGCAATGGACCTCCAGTATACTCTATCTCTTACCGTTATGGTGCAGTCGATCTAATGATGTTATTCGCTCACTTATATCATTGTCTGCCGCTTGAAAGACTACCTTCCAACCTACTCTCTAGTATGGTCTTCAGCAAGGAGGTGTGTCGTGTTATATGACAAAAACATCCTAATTGTCTAAACTTGATTTCGGTAATTAATTCTGAAGACATCGAAACTGCAGACAGCAAAGACCACAATTCGCTGAGGGAGTTACTTTTCGCATACGACCAATGTCTAATGTACGAAGATGAAAGAGACTTACAAAATCATACAAACATGCTTAATACAACTTGCACGAGATACAACTTGAAGATTAGTACATTAAAGATAGAGAGTATGAAAATCAGCAGATCAGCAGGCTTTCTAACCATACATGTCAATAACAACAGGCTCAAACAAGTGCACGAGCTCAAGTACCTGGGCATGTTCACTGAGGACGGACGATTGGACAGAGAAATCAAAACCAGATGTCATAAAGCAAGTGCAATGACCTACTAGCTGTCACAACTACTCGAACATCGGAACTGCAGTATAGAAGCGAAACGGCAACAGACACACGCTATTTTGTTACCAACTCTGTGCTATCAGTGTCAGACACAGCCACTATCCAAAACAGGAGAACATTTGCAACCTGTGAAACGAGATGCCTCGGGAAAGTCATCAACGCTACCGGAAGTGACAGAATGTCAGGTCAGGTCACCTCAGGTCATCCTGTAACCGGTGAGGTCGTTGGGGCTCACACGAAGACTTCCTCAAAACTCCACGCCACCCCTCTCTGTTAGCGGCCGCTGCCTGTGACTCTTCTGGTCGGAGATTGGTCCATTCTTGTATGCTGTTCTCCGATCTCTTTTTTGGGACGGCCTCTTCGTCGTCTGCGTTTCACCTTTTCGTGGAGGATCGTATTTGCAAGAATATTTGATCTCGATATGTGACCGTACCAAGCGAGTTTCCTTCTTTTGACATTTGCCAAGAGGTCTTCAGAAGGCCCTATTGATGTTGTAATTCTATCTTGTATTTCTTCATTTGTAACTCGATCTTTGTACGTGGCGTTTAAAAGTTTTCGGAAACATCTTATCTCCATGACAGAATGAGAAATACATTAATCAGAAAAATGGTGTGAACAACATCCGCCCAAGAATATATGACTAGATATAAAGTTTGGTCATCGCATGAGAATGAAACCAGACCGGCTGCCATTAAAAATATTCAACAGTAGTAGATCGGGGTTTCGAGCCAAGGGAAGACCACGAGACAAGTGGATAGACAACATCAACGAAATCCAATGCCAGCATGGACTCACAATTACCACAACAACCCATTTGGCCCTAGTATGAGACCTACATCTCCCCACTACGCTTCACGTTTAGTTTTGCTTCTGTAAAACGTTTGCCTCTCTGTACTCTACTGGCGGAGGCCATTCTTTTCCACCCCGGGCCGCAGCCTTTTAAGTAAAATGAGGACGTATTTACCGTGCTTGGATGCTTCTTTGCGTGTCTTGTATGTACCTATGCTAGTTTGGGCGCTCTCAGAGATGAACCCAACCACAATGCAATGGTAGAGCCTCACCCTGAGGGCGCGTGTGAAAGTTGTGTAAGAGTGTGTGATGGTTGGACAGAGTAAAATGAAACAGAGATTGATGTAAGAAGGGGAGAGAAGCGCCGAGTATGTTCTTGGTCATGTAAATATGATCTTTAGTAAAGTAAGTAAGTGTTACCGTTTCACCCAAAATCGTTTTCAATAACTCCACTTTTGTTTTCCTATCTTTCCATGAATTGTGATTTAATCTTTTAATTACTCACATTTCGAAGGCTTCGATTCTCTTTTTCAACCTCTTATTCGGTGGCTTCCGTATCAGCACCATATAGTAGTGACGAAGATGCTCAAAATACGATTTACAGCGCAGAAAAATGCATTTAGGGTAGATAACTGCATCTGACGACAATGTACACACGCCATTCACACATGCCTGTTGAGTGTGGAGTAAACATTGCAGGTTTCAAGTAAACACGAGATTTAGGAGCACATAACTCGTTGTCTTGGAGATCAGATGAAGTAGAGCGCGCAAGAACAAGCGTATAATCGATTTTTAACTAAATCAAGCAAAGAATCTGACTTCAGAACAGCAGCAGACGTAAGTTGTGTAACCTTGAGCAAGTTGAAGAAGCCGGCAGAAACAAATCGATGGCCGGCACCTCACTACTTCAAGTCAAACAACATCAATAATACAGGGGTATTTCAGCTGTTTAATTCGCATGTTTAACATGATCTAGAATGGTGTGGCTGCGGGCAGAAAGGGAACGAATTTCCAAGCAGCAGATGATGGAGTCTAGCTGTTAATTAAGAGAATGTAATCGTCATTCGTAGTTGAATATTCCTGAAACTTTCGATCAAGAATATGTATGGTGTTTGTTAGAGCCTGGGCAAATACTTACCAGTTTACCATTATTAGCATAATCACAGTATCTGCTTAAGCACAGGAGCTATTAGTTTGGCAACAAAGCAACAGCTGATAAACAGAATATTGATGCCGACTCTGTGCTACCAGTGCCAAACATGACCTCTGTCCAGGGTGCGCGAGAGCAGAATTTAGACTTGTGAAATGAAGCTCTTGAGGAAGGTCATCGGTGTTACCAGAGGGGAGACAGGATGCGGGACAACGATATTCGAAGTATGGTTGACACTACGTCTTGTGTCGAATACATTTCCAAGCAGAAAATAAGTTGGTTTGGTCATCTCATGAGAATGCACCCTCATCAACTTCCACTGATGGCTAACAACGCTTGTAGATCTGACTACAGGGCAAGAGGGCGGCCACAAAGTGGGTGGATAGATGACATTAGAGGGTTTGTGCAGCGACAAGGGCTCACATTGACCGACGCAACGCACTTGGCGCAGAATAGACGACTTAAGCTCCCCGCAACGTTTAAGGGCACAAGTGGAAAGAAAACTAACTAACCACAATGAAAGGGACCCAGGACATACAGTAAATTAGGTGCTTCTTCCTATGATGCGCCGATTTTCTTTATCTGATTAATAAAAAAAAGAGAGATACTCTTTTTCTCTGAATTATATATGTGCTATTCTTGCATTATTTGAATCCCAGATGTCTAGACCACTCTCCTCAGGTTTTTACACAATGTTAATGCTGAGATGTGTGATGTGCATACGCACACTTTAAGTGTGGCATGTGGCTTTATTTTCTCTTTCTGAAACCCACATATCTGCTCTACACTGTTCATGTTTTTAGATGATGTTGATTTTGAAGTATGGACTCTAGTAAGGAACGATGAAAAAAAAACTTGGAGCGTTTTAAATATTGTGTAACAATAGAATGGAACGAAGGAATCAAACATATAGAAGATCTCTTGACAATATCTTTACTGATGTAGGCACACAAAAGACAAATATTCAAAATGCTACACAAACGAAAATTGAGTTGGCTAGGACAATCTGTCATGAAAATTGAGTTCGTTAAGACAATCTGTCATGAAAATTGAGTTGGCTAGGACAATCTGTCATGAAAATTGAGTTTGCTAGGACAATCTGTCATGAAAATTGAGTTGGTTAGGACAATCTATCATGAAAATTGAGTTGGCTAGGACAATCTGTCATGAAAATTGAGTTGGCTAGGACAATCTGTCATGAAAATTGAGTTGGCTAGGACAATCTGTCTTGAAAATTGAGTTGGCTAAGACAATCTGTCATGAAATCCGTCTACAAATGATACCGGAGGGTAAGATCTAGGAGAAAAGAGGAAGGATGCGACTGTGACTCTCCTTTACATCTCAGGCACGCCGGAACATTCAAGTACGAACCTTTACGGAAATGAAGAGAGCTGCAGAGGCAAGGATCAAACGGATAGACATGCTTTGACCTTTCAACCAGTCTTAAGACTGATCAACATGGTGATGAATGTTCAGAACTGTAATATCACCAACCGCATGCGCTAAGTGTGGGAACAATCTTCACCTTCTCTCTTCACACACAGAGCCATCACGAGCCCATCGAAATCATGTCGCCATTCTAAACTACTCAAAATAAACTTAGGGTCACTTACAACATCTCACCACACAAACAAAAATCCGAAAATTAGAAGTAAATTGTTTTTAATCCAATTGTTGTTCCTTTATTTGGGCATAGTGGGACAGTTTCATGACGAAGAACGGACCTTCCTGAGAGAAATTGCTGCTTAATTTGAGACATCATTTTTTGGAAATTCTGCTCACGTTGTTCTTCAGTAATTCGGACAGCAGTGTGAAAGTTTCATGAGAAATTGCTGGTTAATGGTCATTAACACGTGTGACCTGCACGGGTATTGATACAAGATAGGCGGAAATGAGTCAACGATAAAATCAATTTTCTGATTGTGTATTGGGGGGATTGGATGCCGCTCCAACAGAAGGTTGTGAAACAAACAATTGGTTCAGGTCACCGTCTGGTGGATGAGCAGCTCTTGCTTTTCGTCCCAAGACATCCCAGAGATGTTCGCGTTGTTAATGACTTTTTCTAGCGGGCACATGTCACCAGAGTCGACTGGCCAGCTTACTCAATAGATCGATTAAGCATCTATGGAACGTTTTGGGAACTATCAACAAGAGCTAGCCGAATCGCCATAAATACATACATACATATATGTATACATATATGAGGATCGTTCAAGTCAAACCGGAACTTTTTTGTAAGGAAAAACTTAATTCTTTGAAGTAGTAAAAATGTAACAGTTCCCGCCGGAGCAAGGGGAGTTTAGGATGCCTGAACATGTTAAAGCTTAAAGCTACCTGAATGCATGTCAAGGTCACTCACCGTCTCAGCAAAGGAGAACAGAGTTGAGTTAAGGAATGTGGACAGATAGAAACTGACCACTGGCCTTCTGATTTTGGTAGGGGGAGATTGATTGACAGACGAAATTGGCAGCGGGGCTTGCTGCGAGAGAATGAATGACAGGTGGGCAAAGTGTTTCGTTCCAATTGGGATTGAAGATGACCATACCTGAGATCGATTGGTCAAGCTCTGGCCTTGCTTGAGGATATATAACTCGAGACAAAGTTTAGGCTGAAAGGGGCTGGAGAGAGAGAGGCTGTATGGAGGAGAGTGAGAGAGAGAGAGACTGAATGTGGATAGTATGTTTAACTCACCGACTTAGATAGAGGAGCGATTGATAGACTGTTGGACGAATGTTTAGTGATAGAACAGGATCGCTCAAATAGGTGTGTGAGTTTTGCATGAATAGATAATCTGAACGTGTGTTTGTAAGCAAGAACACATTGTGAACGAGTTATGTCGAGATCGCCCGCCTGAGGGGATTTCAGTGAGGAAGAGTATTTGATAAGGTGTGTTGAAGACGCAGTTAAGGCGATGTGTGTGTGATGTAATTGCAAGGCAATAGAACTGGGTTTTTAGATAGTTGGGAATTCCATCAATGGCTAATACTTACAATTCCCGTTTTAGTAGAATGTTAAGTTAAGATATGTATTATATTGTGTTTGTAATTTCTCTACTCATTCTATGATATGAGTATGATTTAATAAATATGCCACCTGATGTGTGATATGTCATTTACTGAGTATGGTCATGATGATATGGATGAGTGTGAGAATGTTCTAAGTTAGATCACGGCCAGGGCAAAGAAATAGAGGATCTGCTACAAAAATGCCATTTATTTTTTTAGTTATAATCTTCTTCAACGTTTATGCACTTACCCAGCGTTTAAGTAATGCTTGAAAAGCTTCAGCGTAGAAAGATTTGCCAGCATGTCTTAATCAATCCAGGACAGCCTGTTTAACTTCGTCCTCGGTGCTGAAATGCTGTTCAAAATACAACCACCCACATAAACAAGAGGGCATAGCTACAAATTAAATAAAGAAAGGTCCAGATTATATATAAGGAAATATTTTTTTAGCCAGAGAATGGTGAATGCTTGGAATGCATTGCCCCAGGAGGTAGTGGAGACAGGGACAATTCATGCAGTTAAGAATGAATTGGATGCGCATAGCTTTTAGAGCAAGGTAATCTAAATGAAACTGGTTGTATACAGACTCAGCAGAGTCTTTTAAACCAGTATAAAGAAGTTAAGTTAAGTGGAAATCGCTATGAGCAAGGTCTTGGATGCAAGGAAGATGTGGCAATACCTCCCAGACGAGTTATTGTAGATGGCACATAGTGCGGTAAACCGCATGTGGGCGAGCGTTATCTTGCAGGAGCAAGATGTCCGTTGTGATCAAACTCAACGTGCACTAAACTTCCCAAAATGTAAATGTTCTTGAATAATACTGTTCACATTACCCAGAGAAAGACTTACTTCGAGTGCAATTTCGCGTCAGGCTATTCGTCGATTTTTCAGGATAAGGCGTTCCACAATCTGTATATTCGCCGGAATGAAGTCGTATGTTGAAATCTATCACGTCGGGATCATCGCTCTCGAATGTACGGCCTTCTCTAAAACGTTTACACCAATCAAATGTTTTAATGCGGCTTAGTATCTGATCACCGTACTGTGATTGCAGTCTTCTGTCCATTTCCGCAGGTTTCACACGAGAAACGTCATCACATCACGTCGATCCATGCAAGCACTAACATTGCGGTTCGCCATTTGTTTGTATCTGTCACGTGAATGGTCCATTGCAAGTAGGCCACCTAGCAGTAATGGGACACACATTCCGTTAATTCATTGTAGTAGTTCCAGCACGCTATAACCTAGTCAAGTAGAACTAGAACAAAAAGTCCCGGTTTGACTTGAACGCCCTTGTGTATACACACACACACATACACACATACACACACATACACACACACATACACACACACGCATTCACACACACACACACACACACACGCACACATATATATATATATATATAGTTATCTTTAGTTCTTAGTCGGCCTGTATTTCTACAGAGGCGGATCACCCTGTGCAGGTCACACTTAGTCGACCTGTATTTCTACAGAGGCGGATCGCCCTGTGTAGGTCACACTTAGTCGACCTGTACTTCTACAGAGGCGGATCACCCTGTGCAGGTCACACTTAGTCGACCTGTATTTCTACAGAGGCGGATCGCCCTGTGTAGGTCACACTTAGTCGACCTGTACTTCTACAGAGACGGATCGCCTGTGTAGGTCACACTTAGGCGATCTGTACTTCTACAGAGGCGGATCACCCTGTGTAGGTCACACTTAGTCGATCTGTACTTCTACAGAGGCGGATCGCCCTGTGTAGGTCACACTTAGTCGACCTGTACTTCTACAGAGACGGATCGCCTGTGTAGGTCACACTTAGGCGACCTGTACTTCTACAGAGGCGGATGACCCTGTGCAGGTCCCACTTAGTCGACCTGTACTTCTACAGAGGCGGATCGCCCTGTGTAGGTCAAACTTAGGCGACCTGTACTTCTACAGAGGCGGATGACCCTGTGTAGGTCACACTTAGTCGATCTGTACTTCTACAGAGGCGGATCGCCCTGTGTAGGTCACACTTAGTCGACCTGTACTTCTACAGAGGCGGATCGCCTGTGTAGGTCACACTTAGGCGACCTGTACTTCTACAGAGGCGGATGACCCTGTGCAGGTCCCACTTAGTCGACCTGTACTTCTACAGAGGCGGATCATCATGAGCTGGTCCCACTTAGTCGACCTGTACTTCTACAGAGGCAGATCACCGTGTGCAGGTCACAGCTCTGGTATGAGCTGGATCTAGTCGTCAGGAAGATTTCCTGCTTAGCTGACTAGGCTCGAGCCGCTTGTTACTCGTTAGGACAACTGTAGCGGCGGGTGTATAACCGATATGCAAGTCATCTTAATAGACTCAAGCACTAGATAAAAGCATACCTGCAGCCTGTTAGGCATCATATAAGCTGCTCTAAACACACGACCTAACCATGGCTGGTGTTACGCTATGTCACACAGTCGCCTCTCTCGATATGGTCTCTGTGGAGCAGTGGTGATGTTTTTGCGCTTGTCACACACAAAGACCATGGAACACCACTCATATAATGTGAGGTTTGAGGCGACACATAAGGAAAATCAAAACGATTCTTAGGCTCAAAAAACCGGTCTCGATCATCGGAAGAGCATAAGACGATGCCATTTACTTTGATGCCAATCTTGCTCTGGTGTCCAGAACTATTGCAGTGGATGGCAACAGGAAAGCTAAATTTTGTTGGAAATGTCGGTGAGATCTTGACGTAAGCAGGGACGGAGTTCAAGACTAGTTTCACCGATGTAATTCCCGTTACATACAACACGTGGAAATAATCGTATATTTGATTAGGAGATTTGCATGGGAACGTTTGTTTAACCTCGAAAACAGACCGCGAAGGACACGGAGCGTGCCTGAATACCATAAGTTAAGTCACGCAGCTACACTTGTCGTAAACATGACAAGTTGCCCCCACGGTTTTGAGTTAACTTCTAACCATCAAGTCACGCATGTTTCTATTACGTCTGTACGCCACCACAGGATAATCAGGGAATCCCATTCGTGTGAATGCATCCGCCGTATCCGAGATAGTATCTATATACATCATTATCGATTTTTAACATTCAATTCCGTAGCATTTATTTTTACATATTGTTTATCTAATTAAAACCTATTATATATATATATATTTCTCTCTCTCCTTCTTCTTACAAAAATACAATTATTTATGTAATATAAACGGAATATGTGTCTTTTACAATTACCTGTGCAATTATTTATTGAAATCTACACCGAATTTTCCGTCGTTTCCTGTGTACAACTGTACACTGTGCACGCTCGGAATATGATGGAAAGCCACTGCAACCCGTCATATAAAACCCTTCTAGCGCACACAAAATAGTAAACTTACTCATCACGAACATTCAACAGCAACGACAACATTTGCCCGCTTGGGATGTGTGGAAAGCTAACAACATTTGCACGCTCGGGATGTGTGGAAAGCTAACAACATTTGCCCGCTCGGGATGTGTGGAAAGCGAACAACATTTGCCCGCTCGGGATGTGTGGAAAGCTAACAACATTTGCCCGCTTGGGATGTGTGGAAAGCTAACAACATTTGCACGCTCGGGATGTGTGGAAAGCTAACAACATTTGCCCGCTCGGGATGTGTGGAAAGCTAACAACATTTGCCCGCTCGGGATGTGTGGAAAGCTAACAACATTTGCCCGCTTGGGATGTGTGGAAAGCTAACAACATTTGCACGCTCGGGATGTGTGGAAAGCTAACAACATTTGCCCGCTCGGGATGTGTGGAAAGCTACTGAAACCTGTCACATATCCTTTTTATGGCACACAAAGGAGTAAACGTACTCCTCGCGGATAATTAAACAACAAGAAAACCACTCAAGAAAATACATAAACAGAGAATAACTCCACACCAACATGTTTCGGCAGCGGCAACCAAGCACAGCCTTCAATGTAATCGGTTTGGAAGCAGTGGTGACACTTTCATTTTATTAAACATAAATGGGGAAATGCGATACAAGTGGATTGAGAAAAACGAAGAGCGTATATGGGGCTAGCAACTCACCAGGTAGAACACAATGTTACAAAATAACACTTTTGTAAGAGTTTATATAGTGTTGCAGTTGGCCTACAAATCAATAGAAAGAAAACCCAGTTCATGCTCAACACCTTCCGCCTGAAAGGTGATTGTACCGTCGAAAACGTAAATTTGCAGCTACTTGGGTCAAGAAAACACGAACTACCATTCAATAAATCCGAAGATATCGCAAAGGATAACAGGGGGTTGGCTCTGCTTCAAGTGTATTAAACCCATACGGTAATAGATGCGAAACTATATCGCTAGGGTTCACGCCTTCGACAGTGTGGTTACTCCAGTCATGGTAAATGGCTATGAGGTGTGGGACCTACGGGAGGCTGGAAAAGATAGACTCCGTGTTGCCCAACGAGCATTGGAAAATCTCCATTGAAGACCAAATCCGCAACGCAGAGATCAGATGGCGAACTACCTTCTTTGACAAAGATGTCGCGCTGTTACGAAAATACAGATGGGCCGAGGATAAGGTGGAGAGATGGTATAATGGAGGCCCTGGACCCAACATGGTACACCAAGGCAAAAGAGGGAAATGAGTTTACTCAGCATTAGGCTACCTGGTATCAGACACATACACACACACACACACACACACACACACACACACACACACACACACACACACACACACACGCGTACGCACGCACGCACTCACGCACGCACGCACATTCTATACTTACACGCACGCACGCACACACACACACGTACGCACACACACACACACACACACACACACATTCTATACTTGGTGTGGATGAATATAGTCTATGGATAGGACGGACAAAAATATAATCAGATTTATATTTATATTCTGTATGAGGGAGGTGGGTGGTTATAGTGTATACTAGAGATAGATACAGCGTGTATGTGAGATGGATAGGTGTAGTCTATATGTGACATGAGTAGATGCAGGTTATATGTAAGATATATTGGTGTAGTCTATATGTGACATGAGTAGATGCAGGTTATATGTGAGATATATTGGTGTAGTCTATATGTGACATGAGTAGATGCAGGTTATATGTAAGATATATTGGTATAGTCTATATGTGACATGAGTAGATGCAGGTTATATGTAAGATATATTGGTATAGTCTATATGTGACATGAGTAGATGCAGGTTATATGTAAGATATATTGGTATAGTCTATATGTGACATGAGTAGATGCAGGTTATATGTAAGATATATTGGTATAGTCTATATGTGACATGAGTAGATGCAGGTTATATGTAAGATATATTGGTATAGTCTATATGTGACATGAGTAGATGCAGGTTATATGTAAGATATATTGGTATAGTCTATATGTGACATGAGTAGATGCAGGTTATATGTAAGATATATTTGTATAGTCTATATGTGACATGAGTAGATGCAGGTTATATGTAAGATATATTGGTATAGTCTATATGTGACATGAGTAGATGCAGGTTATATGTAAGATATATTGGTGTAGTCTATATGTGACATGAGTAGATGCAGGTTATATGTAAGATATATTGGTGTAGTCTATATGTGACATGAGTAGATGCAGGTTATATGTAAGATATATTGGTGTAGTCTATATGTGACATGAGTAGATGCAGGTTATATGTAAGATATATTGGTGTAGTCTATATGTGACATGAGTAGATGCAGGTTATATGTAAGATATATTGGTATAGTCTATATGTGACATGAGTAGATGCAGGTTATATGTAAGATATATTGGTGTAGTCTATATGTGACATGAGTAGATGCAGGTTATATGTAAAATATATTGGTGTAGTCTATATGTGACATGAGTAGATGCAGGTTATATGTAAGATATATTGGTGTAGTCTATATGTGACATGAGTAGATGCAGGTTATATGTAAGATATATTGGTGTAGTCTATATGTGACATGAGTAGATGCAGGTTATATGTAAGATATATTGGTATAGTCTATATGTGACATGAGTAGATGCAGGTTATATGTAAGATATATTGGTATAGTCTATATGTGACATGAGTAGATGCAGGTTATATGTAAGATATATTGGTATAGTCTATATGTGACATGAGTAGATGCAGGTTATATGTAAGATATATTGGTATAGTCTATATGTGACATGAGTAGATGCAGGTTATATGTAAGATATATTGGTGTAGTCTATATGTGACATGAGTAGATGCAGGTTATATGTAAGATATATTGGTATAGTCTATATGTGACATGAGTAGATGCAGGTTATATGTAAGATATATTGGTATAGTCTATATGTGACATGAGTAGATGCAGGTTATATGTAAGATATATTGGTGTAGTCTATATGTGACATGAGTAGATGCAGGTTATATGTAAGATATATTGGTGTAGTCTATATGTGACATGAGTAGATGCAGGTTATATGTAAGATATATTGGTGTAGTCTATATGTGACATGAGTAGATGCAGGTTATATGTAAGATATATTGGTGTAGTCTATATGTGACATGAGTAGATGCAGGTTATATGTAAGATATATTGGTGTAGTCTATATGTGACATGAGTAGATGCAGGTTATATGTAAGATATATTGGTATAGTCTATATGTGACATGAGTAGATGCAGGTTATATGTAAGATATATTGGTATAGTCTATATGTGACATGAGTAGATGCAGGTTATATGTAAGATATATTGGTATAGTCTATATGTGACATGAGTAGATGCAGGTTATATGTAAGATATATTGGTATAGTCTATATGTGACATGAGTAGATGCAGGTTATATGTAAGATATATTGGTGTAGTCTATATGTGACATGAGTAGATGCAGGTTATATGTAAGATATATTGGTATAGTCTATATGTGACATGAGTAGATGCAGGTTATATGTAAGATATATTGGTATAGTCTATATGTGACATGAGTAGATGCAGGTTATATGTAAGATATATTGGTATAGTCTATATGTGACATGAGTAGATGCAGGTTATATGTAAGATATATTGGTATAGTCTATATGTGACATGAGTAGATGCAGGTTATATGTAAGATATATTGGTATAGTCTATATGTGACATGAGTAGATGCAGGTTATATGTAAGATATATTGGTATAGTCTATATGTGACATGAGTAGATGCAGGTTATATGTAAGATATATTGGTATTGTCTATATGTGACATGAGTAGATGCAGGTTATATGTAAGATATATGCTTGACGGACAGATTCAGGTTATATGTTGATCTAATTCATAAAGAATGGCCCCATGCTTGCAGATGAAGCGAAGACCAGGCGAGAAGAAACCGAATCTACAACTCTCCCAGTTACAAGTGTTCAGTCATTTATCTGGTCCAAATCTCATCTGAAAACAAGTCTGAACACTAGGGATTCTCAAGTTAAAGAATCAGAAATGTTATTTACGCTCAAGTCAGGCAAATAGGCAAGCTGATGACAGTTTATGGCAAACAGTGACCAGCATGTCTGGCTGCGTAGAGCGTAGTTGAGGAGTCTCAAACATGCGGCTAGCGGAGCATATCCAGATTATACATTCGTGATCCGATGCGTGTTCAAATGGAACCGGACCAAACTGCAATAAGTGAACATGCGTTCAATGTGCACGATTACAAACAGCAGATTGTAAACTGTACATACCGACCGTCAAGTTTGCAAAATTTCATCATCCTCCGACTCATAGTTTCCTCGGAAGACCGTTGACAACATGGCGGGTGTGAAACGGATTCCGTCCAAAGTTGATCAGCGATCGGATATTTGGTTTGTAACAGCTGAAGGATGTCGACCAGTTGACATTCATCTCAAAATGCAGGCAGTGTATGGTGACAAAAGTGTGTCGAAGACAACAGTGAAGAACTGGACAACGATGTTTAGAGAAGGGCGTGAGTTAACGAAAGATCTTCCGAGACCAGGTCAGGCGTATATTATTGCCTTAACTCACGTCCGAGACCAGGTCAGGCGTATATTGTTGCCTTAACTCACGTCCGAGACCAGGTCAGGCGTATATTGTTGCCTTAACTCACGTCCGAGACCAGGTCAGGCGTATATTGTTGCATTAACTCACGTCCGAGACCAGGTCAGGCGCACATTGTTGCGTCCCCTCACGTCTGAGACCAGTACTTCACTGTTGTCTTCGACACACTTTTGTATCCTGACAGATGGGCTGTGTGAAACCATCAACACACGAAACACCAAAATGAAGCCCATGGTAGAGAGCCTAAGCAAGGCAATAATGCAAGCCGCCACTGAAACCATCCCAAGAGGAGCTAGGAAAAACTATAAGCCCTACTGGAATGATGAGTTGCAGAAAGTGGAAGATACAGTAACAAATGCTAGGAACGTAGCAGAACGTGAAAAATCCATGGAGGCAAACATCGCCCTCAAAGCCGCCACGGCGAAGTACAAACACACTCTCAAGCAAACAGCAAGAGAAAGTTGGAAAAATAAAACAGAAAGTTTAAACCTGGACAAAGAAGGGAACAAGCTATGGAAGCTAGTCAGAGCCATGAACGACGAAACCCCGTCAAATAAACAAATTACTATCAAGCAGGGCGAGAACTTGATCACAGGTAAGAAAGCCGCAAACGCCTTTGTCGATCACTATGCCAGAGCAAACCACATCGAGGTCCCTGCAGATAAGCATACAGATATTAGCGAAGAGCTAAAAGGACACGAAAACGTAAATACGGCTCCTGAAGAGCACATGATGGCCAAACTAACCATGCGCGAAATGGAAGAGGCTATGAGAACACTAAAGAAAAGGAAATCTCCCGGAAAAGACGGGATAACAAACGAAATGCTGATGGGGCTGGGCCAAACAGCGAAGAAAAAACTACTATCAGTCCTGAACCAAAGCTGGAAAAGGGGTATTGTACCCCAGGCATGGAAGGATGCAATACTGGTACCAGTACCAAAAACAGAAAAGGACAAAACAGATCCGAATGGATACAGGCCCATAAGCCTACTGAGCTGTGTCGGCAAGCTGATGGAACGGATGATAAACACCAGACTGATGTGGCATCTGGAAGAAAAACGAATACTAATTCCACAGCAAGCCGGCTTTAGACAGCACAGATCCACTGAGGACCAGGTCATCCTCATAGCCCAGGAGATAGAAGATGCCTACCAGGCACAGAAACACACAGTAGCTGTTTGGGTGGATCTGGAAAAGGCATTTGACAAAGTCTGGAAGGACGGACTTAGAGTCAAGTTAAGAAGAAGTGATGTTTGTGGGAAGATGTACAAGTGGATCAACCACTACCTCAAACGAAGAACGGCCAGAGTCCAAGTACAAGGGCAGATGAGCAAAAAGGTGACACTCGAGCAGGGAGTACCCCAAGGGGGAGTACTGTCCCCCACACTCTTCCTGGTATATATAAACGATATTACAGAGAATATACCAAGAAGAGTCCACAGCTCAATGTTTGCAGACGATCTGGCTATGTGGACTTCTGAAAAGAATCTCACCATAGGAAGAAATCGGATGCAAACGGCCCTAACATCGCTGGAAGAGTGGGCGAACTCATGGCTGGTCAAAATAAACGAGGAGAAAACCACGTGCACAATATTCTCGCTCTCATTAAAACCCCAAAGTACCAAATTAAGCCTAAATGGCAAAATCCTGCAGCCAAACGACAACCCAACCTATCTGGGAGTCACATTTGATCGGCGCATGACATGGAAAAGTCAGATTGAGAGAAACCGAATGAAAGCCAGAGAAAGAATGGCGATCATGAGGAAACTTGCTGGTACAAGCTGGGGAGCAGACGAAGGCATACTAAAGAAACTGTACACTGGAAGAGTGAGACCAGTTCTCGAGTATGGCATCGCGGCATGGACAACAGCAGCGAAGGCGAACTTCGATAAAGTTAACAAACTTCAAAACCAAGCTATGAGAATGATAACAGGTGGCATGAAGTCAACGCCAATTGTAGAACTTGAAAAGATTACAAAACTGCAATCCATGACCGACAGAAGAGACTGCAGAGCCCAGCTGCAGTCAGAGAAACTCCGAAGACTGACGGACCATCCAATGTACCAGAGGCTAAACAATTTGGGAACTGGGAAACTAAAGCGGAGAAACTTTGCAGAAATAGCCAAAGCAAAGATGCACGAAGATCCCATAAACACACTAACAACACCAAAACCCATCACTACTGTACGAAAACCTACTTGGAGGCAGGATATATTTCCAGAGGTGGTAGAAAATATACCAGGTATTGCAAACAAAAACTGCCAGACCGAAAAAGAAAGGAGAGACACTACCCTAAGCTTCATAACGAAAAGCTACCCAAGCATGGACTGGACCCATGCATACACCGACGGTTCTGTAACAAACACTACACAGAACGGAGGGGCAGGAGCATTCCTGAACCTACCAAATGGCAGAAAAATAACACTGTCATTCGCTACTGGTAAGTACACAAGCAATTTCAGAGCGGAGGCAGAGGCACTGAGGGCGGCAGTGGAAGAAATGGCAACACACAGTGAAAATGAGAGCCACATAGTCTTGCTGACAGATGCTCTCGCCGTAGTCACAGCGCTAAAAAGCCAGAAAAACACTGAGCTTAATGACTTAAGAGCAGTACTCTGCAAACTGTGCCAGCTGTCCGCACCAAAAAGGGTAGTGGTACAGTGGGTTCCGTCACACTGCAACATCCAAGGCAACGAGGAGGCAGACAGACTGGCAAAAGAAGGTGCAAGGCTACCACAAACAGATACCAGTATGACGTACGAAGAGTCAAAACGGCTTATCAAAGCCAGGTACATTACCAAATGGGAAACCGAACATACTGGTTACACCAAAAACGATGCCTATTACCAGTTGAACCGAAGAGAGCAGGTCGTTGTCTTCAGACTTCGCACTGGCCACAATAGACTGAGGTACCACCTATTCAACAAATTGAAGATAGGGTGTACCGACGAATGCCCGTGCGGTACTGGTAAAATGACAACTGAACATCTGCTGCAGAACTGCCCGACATACGGGGATCAGAGAGAGCAGATGTGGCCATTGCCAGTGGAACTGCAAGACAAGCTCTATGGTAGTGGCGAGAGTCTCAGGACGACCGCCGCTTTTTTCGAAAAAATAATGGTTGCTGTCTGACTGTGTACGCAGAAGAAGAAGAAGAAGAATAACTATTTCAAATAGCCGATGACCATTCCAGGATAATCGGAGTGGAAAACTCTACAAAATGAACGAACTAATCCAAATGAAAACCCGCAACACTTTTCAATGGACACAAGCGCAAGTTATCAGTTAGTGTTAATTCCAGACGCATCAGTCGCCTGGAGGCTAACATTATGGACTAAAACACGAGAAAATACGAAGATCAGCGACCTGTTTTGCTCCATATTCGCAACTTAGCGAGAGATGATGGGCGAAAACATTATCTGAAATGGATGATCTTGAATGATGATGTTAAAAATTATTAATTTACAAGGATATTTCAAGATTTCGCTTTGTGTCACTCCCAACATCAAAGCGTTGTACTTGTATCCCATGATCTAGGAGGCGAAGGTGCCTTCCAAATGTACTCACCGTTGACAATTTTGTGAACTTGTATTTTTCCTGTGCCAGCATATGGACAGTTACCCAAACTTCAAGGAAGAGAATCGTGTCTTTCGAGTCACAATATAAAAGAATGGTGCTCAGAATACTATGGACCGAAAAAAAGAAGAACGCAGATATTACACAAGAGTTAGAGATAAAGGAGAACTGGTTCATAAAATTGAATTACTTTGACAATATAAAAAGACACACCGGTCCTGAGGTAGCGGTAATGGAAGGTATGGTACTGGGCAACAGAGCCAGAGACAGACCAAGAAGTCGATGGCACCAAGATGTTAAGGAATACTTGGGCATGATTCTGGAGCAAGCTGGAGATTTAGCAAGAGATCGAGTTTCTTTCAGAATGGCTGTAATGGGAGTGACATTCTGCCATTGGAGCAAAGTTCTGTCCTTGATTGGACTTTCATAGAAGTGACTTTCTGTCCTGGAAGATACGTTTTGTCATAGGAGCAACGTTCTGTCATGGAAGCGACGTTCTGTCATGGAAGAGACGTTTTGTCCTAGGAGCAACGTTCTGTCATGGAAGCGACGTTCTGTCATGGAAGAGACGTTCTGTCATGGAAGAGACGTTTTGTTCTAGGAACAACGTTCTATCATGGAAGCGACGTTCTGTCATGGAAGAGACGTTGTGTCCTAGGAGCAACGTTCTGTCATGGAAGCGTTCTGTCTAGGAAACGACGTTCTATCATGGAAGCGACGTTTTGTCATTGACTGGACTTTATGTCATTGGAGCCACGTACTGTCATTGGAGCGCAACCTGTCATGAGAGTGACGTCATGTCATCGGGGCGACGTTCTGTCACTGGAGCGCATCTTGCCATGGGAGAGACGTCCTGTCATCGGAGCGAAGGTCTGTTATGAAAGCGACGATCTGTGTTTGGAACAACGTTCTGTCATTGGAGCGACGTTCTGTCATATCTTATTCTTCTTCATCGTACGCAGTCAGACAGTAACCATTATTTTTTCGAAAAAAGCGGCGATCATCCTGAGGCTGTCGACACTGCCATAGAGCTTGTCTTGTGGTTCCACTGGTGATGGCCACATCTGCTCTCTCTGATCCTCGTATGTCGGGCAGTTCTGCAGCAGATACTCAGCGGTCATTTTCCCGGTACCACACGGGCATTCGTCGGTACCGGCGATCTTCAATTTGTTGAATAGGTGGTACCTCAGTCTATTGTGGCCAGTGCGAAGTCTGAAGACAGCGACCTGCTCTCTTCTGTTCAACTGGTAATAGGCATCGTTTTTGGTGTAGCCGGTATGTTCAGTTTCCCATGTGGTCATGTATCTGGATTTAATAAGCCGTTTTGACTCTTCGTACGTCATACTAGTATATGTTTGTGGTAGTCTTGCACCTTCTTTTGCCAGTCTGTCTGCCTCCTCGTTGCCTTGGATGTTGCAGTGTGATGGGACCCATTGTAGCACTACCCTTTTTGGTGCGGACTGCTGGCATAGTTGACAGAGTACTGCTCTTAAGTCATTAAGCTCAGTGTTTTTCTGGCTTTTTAACGCTGTGACTACGGCCAGAGCATCTGTAAGCAGGACTGTATGGCTTTCATTTTCTTTATGTGTCACCATTTCTTCCACTGCCACCCTCAGTGCCTCTACCTCCGCTCTGAAATTACTTGTGTACTTACCAGTAGCGAATGACAGTGTTATTTTTCTGCCATTTGGTAGGTTCAGGAATGCTCCTGTCCCTCCGTTCTGTGTAGTGTTTGTTACAGAACCGTCGGTGTATGCATGGGTCCAGTCCATGCTTGGGTAGTTTTTCGATTAAAGCTTAGGGTAGTATCTCTCCTTTCTTTTTCAGTCTGGCAGTTTTTGTTTCCAATACCTGGTATATTTTCTACCACCTCTGGAAATATATCCTGCCTCCAGGTAGGATTTCGTACAGTAGTGATGGGTTTTGGTGTTGTTAGTGCGTTTATTGGATCTTCGTGCATCTTTGCTTTGGCTATTTCTGCAAAGTTTCTCCGCTTTAGTTTCCCATTTTCCAAATTGTTTAGTCTCTGGTGCATTGGATGGTCAGTCAGTCTTCGGAGTTTCTCTGACTGCAGCTGGGCCCTGCAGTCTCTTCTATCGGTCATGGATTGCAGTTTTGTAATCTTTTCAAGTTCTAGAATTGGCGTTGACTTCATGCCTCCTGTTATAACTCTCATGGCTTGGTTTTGAAGTTTGCTAACTTTATCGAAATTCGCCTTTGCTGCTGTTGTCCATGCATCAATGCCATACTCGAGAACTGGTCTCACTCTTCCAGTGTACAGTTTCTTTAGTATACTTTCGTCTGCTCCCCAGCTTGTGCCAGCAAGTTTCCTCATGATTGCCATTCTTTCTCTGGCTCTCATTCGGTTTCTCTCGATCTGACTTTTCCATGTCATGCGCCGATCAAATGTGACTCCCAGATAGTTTGGGTTGTCGTTTGGCAGCAGGAATTTGCCATTTAGACTTAATTTGGTGTTTTGGGGTTTTATTGAGAGCGAGAATATTGTACATGTGGTTTTCGCCTCGTTTATTTTGACCAGCCATGAGTTCGCCCACTCTTCCAGCGATGTTAGGGCCTGCTGCATCCGATTTCTTGATATGGTGAGATTCTTTTCAGAGGTCCACATAGCCAGATCGTCTTCAAACATTGAGCTATGGACTCTTCTTGGTATATTCTCTGTAATGTCGTTTATATACACCAGGAAGAGTGTGGGTGACAGTACTCCCCCTTGGGGTACTCCCTGCTCGAGTGTCACCTTTTTGCTCATCTGCCCTTGTACTTGGACTCTGGCCGTTCTTTGTTTGAGGTAGTGGTTGATCCACTTGTACATTCTCTCACAAACTTCACTTCTCCTTAGCTTGACTCTAAGTCCGTCTTTCCAGACTTTGTCAAATGCCTTTTCCAGGTCCACACAAACCGCTACTGTGTGTTTCTGTGCCTGGTAGGCATCTTCTATTTCCTGGGCTATGAGGATGACCTGGTCCTCAGTGGATCTGTGCTGTCTAAAACCTGCTTGCTGTGGAATTAGTATTGGTTTTTCTTCCAGATGCCACATCAGTGTGGTGTTTATCATACGTTCCATCAGTTTGCCGACACAGCTCAGTAGGCTGATAGACCTGTATCCGTTTAGATCTGTTTTGTCTTTTCCTTTCTGTTCTGTCATATAAACGACGTTCTATTTTGACGGGACTTTTTGTCATGGGAGCGAAGTTCTGTGATAAAAGCGACGTTCTGTCAGTGAAACGACATTTTGTCACGAAAGAGACATTCTGCAAGGGACATGCCACATGATTATGCTCTCTATCTTGTTACATACAAACGTTGGTGCTCGACACAACGTAGGTCATGTATTGAATGAAGATTCATTTCTGATGTTTCATCATTGCTGGCTTCTTGTCATTTGGTTTTGTTCATCTAGAAGGTGAACAATACATCCCTGTCGTACTATTGCGGTTATTTCACAAATATGAATCATTCCATTATTAGCCATTGCTACAGTTTTATTCACGTGACACAGCGCTAAAACAGCTATCAAGAGATTGTCTTTGTATTCCGTAGTCCTATAAAATTGTACAAAGCGTAGTCCTATTTACAATATCAACAACTTTCTGTCGATCGGCAGTTAAAATGCTTAAGTGCTTGTTATCCGGCCTTTGTCACACTTAACTTTATTTGATCTGTCCTTTGGTAGATAACACTTTATTTCATCCGGCCCTTGTTATATAACACGTTATTTAATCTCGGCTTTGGTGCCTAAAATTGTATTTAATCCCGGCATTTGGTACTTATAACTTTATTTAATCTAGCCTTAGACGTTAATTACTATATTTCATCTGGTCTTTGGTACGGCAAACTTTATTGTATCTGGTCTTGTAGATTTCATCTGGTCTTTTACATTTCGTCTGGTCTTTTACATTTCATCTGGTCTTTTAACGCATTAGCTTGTCTTTTTCTGACCTTTTGTATATTTTTTCTTTTTCTGGCCTTGTGTACATACACCTTTACATTATTAGTCATTATGTACGTAGACCTTTTCTATATCTGATCTTTCGTACATCGAACTTTGCTATAATCTGAGCTTGCGTACATCGAACTTTGCTATATCTGAGCTTGCGTACATCGAACTTTACTATATCTGAGCTTGCGTACATCGAACTTTACTATATCTGAGCTTGCGTACATCCAACTTTACTTTATCTGACATTGTGTACATAGAACTTCACTCTCATTGTTCTTACGCTACATAGAACTTGTGCTTGGTCCATTATTATGACTTCATATAGTCCCCGATCCATTAACGACTTCATGTGGTCTTTGATTCATTAACTTTACTGGAGACGGCGTTTGCCTAGTGGTTAAGTGGCACGGCTCACAAGCTGGGTTCGATCCCCAACACAGCACCGGCCGTTATCCCGTGGAAGCAAACCCTTACATAAATTGCAGGAGGAAGCAAACCGTTACATAAATGCTAGCTGAAGTCGATGCACTGGGCCGACAGGCGCAAAATAAAAACCATAGTGCAACGCACACCGCTTTGGGGAGTAGAGAAATAAGGCGAACGCAAAAAAAACACAAAATTAAAAACAAACAAACTTTACTTCATTTTACTCTTGGTCCATTAACATGACTTCATGTGGCTTATAATCAATAAACTCGAATCGATGTGCCTTTCGGTTCATTAACTTGACTTCACACGGCCCTCAAGTTAGTTTAACTTTGAGATCCATGTCTCGGATAAACCTATTGGTATTCTGGCTTTTTGTGTAAACCTGGATCAATGTTTTGATCAGGGCACTTGTAGGTTGTAACTCGAGGGCTTTTCGCAGCCAAAGCGAAGGAGATTACATTGCACAATGTTAAGAGCGACCAACACACATGCACACACAAACATATACATGTGTCCATGCGGTTGTATTTGGGGAAAGTGAGGAACGCGTGGCCAAATGGGTTCGATCGTCGCCTGTTCACAAGGAAGGCAGCGGATCAAATCATCAGTAAAGCATATGTTTTTTTTATTGTAATGGTGAAATAACAAATATTGTCAGCAGGCGACGTGGCGAAGGGGTCTATAGTCATCATAATTTAAAACGCTAAAAGAGTGCGGTTCAAAACCTGGGTACAACATGTTTTCTTGTGTCGTTTATAAAACTGTACATTTGTCAACGAATGCATATGTTGTTATTATTTAATGTCTGCAATGAGTAATTTTGTTCTTTTGTGCGCCCTGGAAAGGGTTTAAGAAGTGAGTTATAATAGCTCGAGGGCTTCAACAGTTGGATAAAAGCTAATGGTCAGGAACTCGAAGTGGTTGACCGTTTAAAATATCTAGGGTCGAATGTTAGTGATGAAGGATCAAAATGTGAGGTGTTGGACAGAATAGCACAGACAATAGCGGCGCTTGCACGGCTTAACAAAATCTGGCAAGATAAATGGTTAGCATTATGCACAAAAATCAGATTAATGCGTACTTTGGTCCTGTCAATATTCCTCTATGCTTGTGTGACATGGACAGTTACAGATGACCTTCAGCGAAGGATACAGGACTTGGAGATGAGATGTTTCCGAAGACTTTTAAACGTCACGTACAAAGATCGAGTTAGAAATGAGGAAATACGAGATAGAATTACAACAGCAATAGGGCCTTTTGAAGACCTCTTGGCAACTGTCAAAAGAAGGAAACTCGCTTGGTACGGTCACATATCGAGATCAAATGGTCTTGCAAACACAATCCTCCACGGAAAGGTACAAGACAGGCGACGAAGAGGTCGCCCCAAAAAGAGATGGAAAGACAACATAAAGGAATGGACCAATCTCCGACCAGAAGCGGCAGCGGCCACTGACAGAGAGGGATAGAGTGGGTTTGTGAGGATGTTCTCATGTGTGCCCAAACGACCTCACCGGTTACGGGATGACCTCACCTAACCTGCCATTCCGATTGTATTGATGAAGGTGCACTGCGGTTGTGCTATGCTAGGCTTCATCTGAATAAAGCTCACTACTGCAATATATGATCGATTCACATCTTGTTAGCCAGACTTCTTTGAAAACGTTATCTTTTCCGGCAACGATAAATGATAGTGAGATAGTGGGTCTGGTCTGTATATTGTGCCTGTCCGGACTAGCGTCTCATTTTCGTAACGAAGAAGGATACGAAGAAGAACTTAACTTACCTTTTTTATAATGGTTTATAAGACTCTGCAGAGCCTGTATACAACCATTTTATTTTACATTTCCTTGATCTAAAAACTATGCACATCCAATCTATTCTTGAATGCATTATGTGTCCCTGCCTCCACTATTTCATGTGGCAATTCAATCCAAACATTCATCACTCTATGACTAAAAAGATGTCTTCTAATGTTTAATCTGGACCTTTCTTTAATTAATGTGTATCTGTGCCCTTTTGGTCTTGTAGGTGGTTGTATTTTGGTGGTGGTATTTTGAAAATAAAATGATTATAGACTAATGCATCCATACCATTTATTATCTGACTGACCTATATTAAGTTATATCGAATTCTTTTTTTTTCTCTAGACACTGTAGGACAGTTTTTCTTTCCATCTTAACTATTATTCTGGAATCCCACTATTCGTTTTCTGGCTCTTCTTTGTTTTCTTTTCAGCATATCGCTTATGCGATAAGAACTCCACACATTTACACAGCACTCCAAAATCTAGGTCTAATGTTTTATACAGTATGAAGAAGAAAAAGAGGAGGAAGAAGAAAAATAAGATAAAGAAAAAGAAGAAAAATAGAAAAACAATTAACTGAAGAAGTGTGCCGAAGACGGATGTGTCGGACCGAAAGGTGCAAATATCGCAGTCAAACTGTAAACTAGCGACACAACGCAACTCCGTTCTCCAGACTACATCCTGCTACTTGCAAAGTCCTGTTCAGGGCTTGGTAGCGGGAGATTGAGAATAAACGCAGAAGAAGAAGAAGAACTGAAGAAGATGGAGAAAAAGAATTAGAAAAACATGAAAAAGAAGAAAAAGAATAATAATACGAAGAAGAAGAAAAAGAAGGATAAAAAGAAAATTGTAGAAAAAAAATAAAAGGAAAAAGAAGAAGAAAAAGAGCAGACACATGAACTGAAGACGATGAAGTAGGAGAAAAAAAAAGAAGAAGAAGCAGCTCAAGAAGAATAAAAAGAAGAAGAAGAAACAGAAGAAGAAACAAAAGAAAAAGAGAAAATAAAGAAGAAGAGAAAGAAGAAGAAGATCAAGAAGATACAAGGAGTAGAAAAAAGGAAGAAGATTAATAAAAAGGATGGACAATAAAAAATAAAAATGAAAAAAGCAGAAGGAGAAAGAAACAAGACCTAGAAATGGTAAGATGAATAAAAAGAAGCAGAGAAAAAGAAATGAAATAAAAATGAATAAGAACCGAAGCAATATGCGATAAATGGATTAGCCGACTCATAAATTATCTTGTCAAAATAA
This sequence comes from Ariolimax columbianus, assembly GCA_036924085.1. Taxonomy (NCBI): domain Eukaryota; kingdom Metazoa; phylum Mollusca; class Gastropoda; order Stylommatophora; family Arionidae; genus Ariolimax; species Ariolimax columbianus. The sequence goes on from JAVGWX010000003.1 coordinate 89,408,604, forward strand.
AAGTCAGTTATTGCTTGATTTAAGTGTTTTTCACTGCCAATATATATATATATATTGCACTAGATTATGAGTGCTTTGGACGCACGATGTTAACTCTTGTATTGCAGTAACTCTAAGACCGTCCGGGACAGTTAACCCGCAAACGCCAGTGATGGTTTGCCTGCTTGATCAATGTTACCGTAGCTAATCATTCTGTACGTTCCGAAGTAAGCATTTCCAGCTAAGTGGCTTCATTCTAAAGTGCAAGACATTTCCACTTTCTTTACCATGTATGTATGTCTGTCTGTATGTCTGTCTGTCTGTATGTATGTATGTATGTATGTATGTATGTATGTATGTATGTATGTATGTATGTATGTATGTATGTATGTATGTAATGTATGTATGTATGTAATGTATGTATGTATGTATGTAATGTATGTATGTATGTAATGTATGTATGTATGTATGTAATGTATGTAATGTATGTAATGTATGTAATGTATGTATGTATGTATGTATGCAATGTATGTATGTATGTAATGTATGTATGTATGTAATGTATGAAATGTATGTAATATATGTATGTATGTAATGTATGTAATGTATGTAATGCATGTAATGTATGTATGTAATGTATGTATGTAATGTATGTATGTATTTAATGTATGTATTTAATGTATGTATGTTTGTATGTATGTATGTATGTATGTTTGTATATATATATATGTCTGTCTGTATGTATGTATGTATGTAATGTATGTATGTATGTAATGTATGTATGTATGTATGTAATGTATGTATGTATGTAATGTATGTATGTAATGTATGTAATGTATGTAATGTATGTAATGTATGTAATGTATGTATGTATGTATGCATGTAATGTATGTATGTATGTAATGTATGTAATGTATGTATGTATGTAATGTATGTAATGCATGTAATGTATGTATCTAATGTATGTATGTATTTAATGTATGTATTTAATGTATGTATGTATGTTTGTATGTATGTATGTATGTATGTATGCATGCATCCATGCGTGCGTGCGTGCGTATGTGCGTGTGTGTGCGTGCGTGTGTGTGTGTATGTATGTATGCATGCATGCATCCATGCGTGTGTGTGTGTGTGTGTGTGTGTGGGTGTATGTATATATGTATGTATGTATGTATGTATGTGCTGTCGCTGTTATTATTAACACTGTTTTGGTGTTGTTGCGGTCGTTGTTATTGTTGTTACTGCTGATGTTGTTGTTGTTGGTGTTGTTTCTGTTGTTGTTAATTTTGTCACTGTTGTTGGTGTTGGTGATGTCGCAGTTACTACTGTTGTCACAGTTGTTGTTTCCGTTGTTGCTGGTGTTGTTATTGTTGTCAGTTTTGTTGGTACTGTTGTTGTTCTTGTTGTTGTTGTCGTTGCTGATGTTGTCACTGTTCTTGTTAGTGTAGATGTTGCTGACGATGTGGTTGTTGATATTGTTATTTTCGCTGCTTTCATTTCTGACCCTGTTGTTGTTGTTGTTGTTGATGGTATTATTGTTGTCATGTTGTTGTCGCTGTTATTGTTGGTGTTAATGTTGTCATTTTGTTGTTTTCGCTGTTCTTGTTATTGTTGTTGTTGCCAATGTTATTACTGTTTTGTCGTTGTTATTGTCGCTGTTGTTATTCTTGTTTTTGTTACTTTTCTTGCCAGCGCTGTTGATGATGTTGTTTATTATCGTTGCTGGTTTTGCCGATGATGTTGTTGTTGTTGCTGTAGTTTTTCTTGATGATGTTGTTGTTGTTGCTGTAGTTTTTCTTGATGATGTTGTTGTTGTTGCTGTAGTTTTTCTTGATGATGTTGCTATTGTTGTTGCTTTTTGTTGTCGCTGTTGACGTTTATTTTTTTGTCGCTATTGTGATGGCTGTTGCTGCTGTTACTGTTGTTGCTGTTTATATTGTTGTTGTTGTTGTACTGCTGTTTTATTGTTATAGTAGTTGTTGTTGTGTTGCTGCTGTTGTTGTTGAGACTTTTGCTGTTATGCTGCTAATGTTGTTGCTGTAATTGTCACATTTTCTGCAATTGTTGTTTTTGTGTTGCTGCTCAATTTATTGTTGTTATAGTTTTTGTTACTGATGCTGCTGTTGTTGTTGCTGCTGTTGTTGTTGTTTAATGCCCACAGTTAGTCTGTTTACCACTGACAATGGTATAATCTGGCGGTTGCAGTAGTGTTCCTCATATCTATTGCGTGCTGATGAAGGTAGACCAGATTCCTGCAGGCTGTTGTGGTTTTCTAGGCTTCATCTTCGTGTCATTCATTACTACGTGGATCACATCGATTCACATTTCGTTAACCAAACTGCCTTGAACACAGCCTGTTTCTAAGTACTGCATCATGGACGACAGGGTCTTGGTCAGAATACTGTGCCAGATAGTGACCCGACGTCCAGGTCATTATGGTGTGCTTGACCCTGGCCCGACGTCCTCGTCATTAGGTTGTGCCAGACCCTGACCCGATATCCTGGTCAATACACTGTGCCTGATTCTTTCCCTACGTATTGGTCAGTATGATCTGCCGGTCTCTGAGCCGACGTCCAGGGCAGTATGTTGTGTCTGGTCGTGACCCGAAAGTCTGGTCAGTATGTTTTGAGCGACCCTGACCCAAAGACCTGGTCAGTATGTTGTGCTTGACCCTGACCCGACGTCCTGCTCAGTTTATTACGCCCGACCCTGGCCTTACGTCCTGGTCAGTGTATTACGCATGACTCTAACCCTATGTCCTGGTCAGTGTATTACGCCCGACCCTGAATGGCCGTCCTAGTCAGCATGTTATATTATACCATTCCCGGGCTATCGTCAAATTTCCTCAATCGCTATCGTTAGACTGCTATAAAAACTACATCTAAAAGAAAATGTCCATCCATGGAAAAATAATTTCCTGCATAAATTTGATCATTTTCATATCTATACGGAAGCGTACCATTGACGTTAATTGCTTAATTTGTCTTCTGACAATGCAATTGCTGAAAGGTGTAATGCGTGTGCCAACCACTGTACGATCGATCGTCAGACAAAGGGATGTGGCTAGATAAATAAGAGAGGGCAACGTTCTGAAGCAATCATTTGTTAAGTCGCGAGGTGTCTTATCGAACCTTGACTGACAATTCACAATATAACCAAGCGCTGATACCGCAAGTAGGTTCTGCTAGGCTATAGTGAAGTGGGAGAGGAAGAAGAACACGAAGAAGAAGAAGAAAAGTAAGAAGAGGAAAACAAAACATAAAGTATGAGGATGATGAAATAGAAGAAGCAGAAGAAGAGGAAGACGAATAAAAAGACGAAGAAGAAGAGGAAGAAGAAGAAGAAGAAGAAGAAGAACAACAACAACATATAGCTCTACCGGTTGTGAGTATTGCATACCGTTAAATATGCCGTTATATATTATATACTACAACTCTCAAGCTAATTTGAGTGTTAAAGCCCTGGTTTAAGGTTATTATTTAAGTCGTGCGCAGTGGGACATCAGGCTGGGGTTTCTCGGCTAGAGTGAGAGGAGAGGTCGTTGCTGAGCGCAGTAGGGCATATATGTCAACAACCTCCAGTATGAGAATGGAGACGGAAGCAGTGACCTCAGCACTGAAATGGATATCTGAGACTTCTATAACAAAGGCAGTCATCGTGACAGACGCGTAAGCCGTACTTCAGAAAGTACAGAAGGGATGGTTTAGGTACGAGTGGATAGCTGCTGTTAGGCCTCAAACCTCCAGGGGCTGACCTGGATCTACTGTCCTGCTCATGCCGGGGTTCAGGGCAATGAAAGAGCTGACATCTTGGCTTCACGGGCTCCCATCATGGGCACATTAGTGATGGACAGAAGTGACATTTTGAAATCAATCAATGACCGCCTGCTGGATGAGGACACCACAATAAATGAAGCAGCAATCCACAGACTGCAAAGTTTCGACATTAAACGGGGCGCATGAGAGGACGGCGCAGAAGCCTGTACAACCAGCGAGCTACAGTGACCATCAGCATCCATAACTTACGCCATTTGATGAGAGAGACTGAGCACCTATGGGTATGCCCGGAGTGCAGTGACGTCGTTTGTTAGAAACAGAAACAGAAATATATTATAATTTATTTGTCAGGATGTCAGTATGTGTCGCATGTTGCTGAATACCATTTTGGCCATATCTATTTTCTTTCTGATTTCTTTTTCACAGCTGCCTTATTATATGACCTAGATAGGAGAAAATCTGTACATGTTTCAGTAGTTAATCTTTTATTTTAATCTGTATATATGGTTTATTGTCAATTTTCACAATGATCACAGTCTTTGTTTTCGATATGTTGATGTCTAATCAAAACTCTTTGACTGTGTTGGATGTGTAGTTTTTCCTTTTGTATCCCATATGTGTCTCCCATGTTGTCGTAATTCTGTGTTTCTTGAAAATTTTAATCATACCGCTTATCCATCTATTTCTTGGTCTTCTTCTTGCTCTGCAACCCTTCTGTAATGAAGTGTAAATCCGCACAGTTGGCCACTTAGGTTGCATTCCTGTCAGGTGTCTGAATCATTTCAATTTCTGTGTTTATATCTATTGAAAACACGGTGTTGCACACACCTTATGTCTGATTTCTTTGTTACATACTCTGACCAGCCTTCTGACACCGACAACCTTTCTCAAACATCTCATTTCGTATATCATGATTTTCCCTTTATGTATCTTGGTGAGTCTAGCACTGCTGACAGTGAGCTGGTTATAAAAATACTATTTATCAACTGTCTCTTTGTCTCCACTGAGATGTGTTTGTGTTACAAGAAACGGTGAGAGCTGATAGGAAACCACATTTCCTTTCTGTATTCTGGATTCCACCTCTTTATCCATCCTTCCACCTTGTGGTGTCAATGTTTTTTGTAAATATATATATGTATGTATGTATGTATGTATTTATATATATATATATATATATATATATATATATATATATATATATATGTGTGTGAATGTATGATATATATATATATATATATATATATATATATATATATATATGTGTGTGTGTGTGTGTATGTATGATATATATATATATATATATATATATATATATATATATATATACATACATATATATATATATATATATATATATATATATATATAAATACATACATACATACATACATATACACATATATACATACATACATACATACATACATACATACATACATACATATATGTATACACACGAGTATTATTGCCGTTGTTAGTTGTCAAACGGAGTAAAACAAGGATGTGTACTCGCCCCGACTTTGTTCAGCATGATGTTCGCGGACACGATGACAGACGCCTTCAGATCATTGGAGCTTGGAATACCCATAAAGTACCGCACAGATGGCAAGTTACTCAATTTCAGAAGAATGAAGGCCAAAACCAAAGTGGCTGGCGACATAATCAGGGAACTTGTATTTGCTGACGACTGCGCTCTAATGAGCAGCTCAGAACTGAACATGCAGGTTGGAATGGACCAGTTCTCTGCCGCATGCGAAAATTTTGGTCTGACCATAAATGCCAAAAAAACAGAGGTCATGTACCAACCAGCACCAGGCATGCCGTACACAAAACCAGAGACTACAGTCAGCGGGCAGACGTTGAATGTCGTAGACAAATTCATATATCTGGGCAGCACGCTGTCGAGATCTGTCAGCCTAGACGATGAGGTGGCAAGCAGAATAGCAAAGGCCAGCACATCCTTTGGTAGAATGCGCTCGATGGTCTGGGCACGTCGTGGCATCAGCGTCAAGACCAAACTCAAAGTCTACCGTGCAACCATCATTCCAACCCTACTATACGCTTGCGAAAGCTGGGCTGTATACTCTGGACATGCAAATAGGTTAAAGCACTTCCACACAGGTTGCCTTAGGCGAATATTCCCCATCCGATGGCAAGATCGTGTCACTGACATCGAGGTTCTCTCGAGGGCTAACATGCCCAGCATCCATGCACTGCTAGAAAAAGCACGACTAGTATGGGCCGGACACCTCGTCCGTATGTCAGACGAGTGGCTCCCAAAGAAGCTTCTCTACGGCGAGCTGAGAGAGGGATGGCGCGAGAGGGGGCGCCCAAAGAAACGTTTTAAAGACGGTCTGAAGGACTCACTAAAAAGTTGCCAGATAGACATCGACACCTGGGAACGTCTTGCGAAAAACAGATCTGACTGGAGAAGCGCAGTCAAATCGGGTGTAGCTGCTGGTGAAGATGACCGTGTTGTGAAAGCCCAGAACAGACGCGAGACGCGGAAATCCCGAGCAGCGGGAACACCATCCCCTTCTACAAACCTCGTGTGCCCGATATGTAGCAGATGTTTTCGTGCTCGCATTGGCTGTTCAGCAACATGCGCACCCACACCCAACAGGGAAATCTGTGACAAGGATGATGTCGACGGTCCTCATCGACAACGATGGACAGCTATTATTAGTTGTCCATCGCAGGCGATGAGATCGACCTCATCAGATGGTTTGTTCAAAGATGTAACTTGTGCTGTATTTATATTATAGTGAGAAAGAAATTGCGCTGGTTATCAACCTCGCTCTCTGATCCCGAGAAACGTTGGACCAGGGACAAGACAATAATTCTTTACGACTCGAGGTAACACAAAAAATGCATACATGCATAAAAGCGTGATTAAACTTGCGATTCTAATACAGAGACAAATATACCCAACTTAACTCAGAGTAGCATTTACGTTTAGTCTACACACATACAGTACAGTCAACTAATTGAGCTATTTCGCACTTAGCATGTAACACAGAAGTCCCTGACACACCAGCTGTTGCCTGCTCCAATTATTTCTGCCGAACTCGGGAGCAAAGAGTAACATCACGGTCACGTGTAACACACTTAACAAGACCCCAGCCTCACTTTCTCGTTCGTGCTCTAGCAAATAGTTTGTGTAACAGCAGTCCGGTCAACAAGGAAGGGGTTTACATAAGGACGAGCTTTGAGATGGAAGAGGAGAAATTGTATCCGCCATCAAAGAAACATTGTCGAGTGAAAATAAATCAGTTTATCTTTTTCTTCGATCAAATGATGCTGTACTTCTAGTGAGGTTCACGAAGGAGACTGTGCGTTTCAGGTATCCCCCCCCCCCCCCACCCCCCACCCCACCTGCTACCCAACATCGACAGATTCCAGAAAGTCGTTGCTAAGACGGCAGGAAGAGGCAAAAGCAGAGATTCGCGACTAATCTTGCAGAACGATTGGTACCCCCCAGCAGTTAAATAGTGGACTATTATGTGACGGTGCTACAAATACACATTTCTTTTGTTTGGGGTGAATTAAACCGCGAAGGCTTCAATTAACAACTGGATAACTGGGTTTATGCCCAAAAAAAATCTATTGGCGGATATTCGGTGGCCGATGGGATTGTGAGCTTGGTTTACAACACCGTTGTACTTTGTCCTTCCTCTACCTCTTCTTCGATCAACTGATGCTATGCGTCTATTCTGGTGAGGTTCACGAAGGAGACTGTGCGTTTCAGATCTTTGCCGGTCCCCAACAGATTTTCGAGCATGGTCGCTTCCCCAGGCTGTCTCTCTTTGGTCTGCATAGGTCGGACAGTCCTGGATGTTCTGGTGTTTGCTTAGGGTCTCTATAATCGCACGTGGCAGTGTCTCTGAGACCTATTTTGTGGAGGTGGGCCTTGGTTCTACAATGTTCTGTTCTGAGTATGAAGACCCTTGTCTACCCATTTCCGTCAACTGTGTTTATGCTGTAATTTTCTAGCTTTTATTCTTTGTGTCGGTCTGTCCATTCTGTTCTCATGGAGCGTTTGATGAGTGTCTTCGCTTCTTTTTAGCGCTGTCGATGGGGAGTGCGTGTCGCCACATCCGGCTTCTGTGAGCTCATCTGCTTTCCCGTTTCCAGGGATCCCACAGTGATCCGGAATCAACTGTAGGACTAAATCTGTTGTTTTGGGGGGACAGCAATCCAATGTTGTATTTTATTTAACGTGAGAGTCAATCTTATATTGGGGCTTGACATGGCTTGGAGTACACTCCTGGAGTCTGTTAGAATGTTTGGGGCTTGACATGGCTTGGAGTACACTCCTGGAGTCTGTTAGAATGTTTAGGGTTTGACATGGCTTGGAGTACACTCCTGGAGTCTGTTAGAATGTTTGGGGCTTGACATGGCTTGGAGTACACTCCTGGAGTCTGTTAGAATGTTTGGGGCTTGACATGGCTTGGAGTACACTCCTGGAGTCTGTTAGAATGTTTGGGGCTTGACATGGCTTGGAGTACACTCCTGGAGTCTGTTAGAATGTTTGGGGCTTGACATGGCTTGGAGTACACTCCTGGAGTCTGTTAGAATGTTTGGGGCTTGACATGGCTTGGAGTACACTCCTGGAGTCTGTTAGAATGTTTGGGGCTTGACATGGCTTGCAGTACACTCCTGGAGTCTGTTAGAATGTTTGGAGCTTGACATGGCTTGGAGTACACTCCTGGAGTCTGTTAGAATGTTTGGGGCTTGACTTGGCTTGGAGTACACTCCTGGAGTCTGTTAGAATGTTTGGGGCTTGACATGGCTTGGAGTACACTCCTGGAGTCTGTTAGAATGTTTGGGGCTTGACATGGCTTGGAGTACACTCCTTAAGTCTGTTAGAATGTTTGGGGCTTGACATGGCTTGGAGTACACTCCTGGAGTCTGTTAGAATGTTTGGGGCTTGACTTGGCTTGGAGTACACTCCTGGAGTCTGTTAGAATGTTTGGGGCTTGACATGGCTTGGAGTACACTCCTGGAGTCTGTTAGAATGTTTGGGGCTTGACATGGCTTGGAGTACACTCCTGGAGTCTGTTAGAATGTTTGGGGCTTGACATGGCTTGGAGTACACTCCTGGAGTCTGTTAGAATGTTTGGGGCTTGACATGGCTTGGAGTACACTCCTGGAGTCTGTTAGAATGTTAGGGGCTTGACATGGCTTGGAGTACACTCCTGGAGTCTGTTAGAATGTTTGGGGCTTGACATGGCTTGGAGTACACTCCTGGAGTCTGTTAGAATGTTTGGGGCTTGACATGGCTTGGAGTACACTCCTGGAGTCTGTTAGAATGTTTGGGGCTTGACTTGGCTTGGAGTACACTCCTGGAGTCTGTTAGAATGTTTGGGGCTTGACATGGCTTGGAGTACACTCCTGGAGTCTGTTAGAATGTTTGGGGCTTGACATGGCTTGGAGTACACTCCTGGAGTCTGTTAGAATGTTTGGGGCTTGACCTTGCTTGGAGTACACTCCTGGAGTCTGTTAGAATGTTTGGGGCTTGACATGGCTTGGAGTACACTCCTGGAGTCTGTTAGAATGTTTGGGGCTTGACATGGCTTGGAGTACACTCCTGGAGTCTGTTAGAATGTTTGGGGCTTGACATGGCTTGGAGTACACTCCTGGAGTCTGTTAGAATGTTTGGGGCTTGACATGGCTTGGAGTACACTCCTGGAGTCTGTTAGAATGTTTGGGGCTTGACATGGCTTGGAGTACACTCCTGGAGTCTGTTAGAATGTTTGGGGCTTGACATGGCTTGGAGTACACTCCTGGAGTCTGTTAGAATGACTGTTTTTCTCGTCGCTGTGGTTTGGTGTACATGATCCAAATCACGGATTGCGCCGTTTGGCTGACTGGAAATGTCGTGGGTTATTTGTCATTGTATATGTTTCTTCCGTGAGTTACGGAATTCGTGCATGGGTGTCTGCAACTTCAGTAGGGAAAGTAGCTGTGCATACATGAGAGCACCCAGGACCAGTAGAATTATCATTTTTTGAGAAAGGCAGAAAGAAAACTCTATTGCACTTTGTTTCTGTTACCTATTTATCATCAACTCTAGCATGACATCTTGAGGACATGCGTCTTAATTCACCCAAAACATAATTCCCTTGATTACCATAATAATGTGTTTGACAGCTCATTATCTAATTTAGATATGGCGTTTGACTCACATGGAAAATCCATTAGAAACGTTATATTCAAAGGCCCACTAAATATCGGAACTCATAATGGAAAAGGACTCAAAAGAACAGACAGTCAATTCGCAAGCTTACATTAGGACATTGAAAAACTCAATTTAGGTTTCCGCAGAGTTTGTAGAATGTACTACCCCATCCGCCCGATAGTCCCCATTTGGTCTCTGGTTTTCATCTATTTGGTCCACTCAAAGATGCACTCCCTGGGATAAGGTTTGAAGATGATGAAGAAGTGATTCATGCAGCCAAGAAATGGCTACATGATAAAGACAAAATTTGGTACGGGCTAGGAATGCCTGCACTTGTTTCACGCTGGCATAAAGCTGTTCAAGTTGTTGGGAATTATGTTGAAAAATACATATGTTTACATAATATATTGTGTAGAAAATTCATGCCCTTTGAATAAACTACTACTGAGAAAAACGATGTGGTACATTATTTTTTGAACAACCCTCGTATTTATACAAATCGCTTCGTTTGTCAAATTTTGAGAAAATGTTCTACAAATCTATTCATCACATCTTATTACACGAATAAGGGCAGATCTACATAAAGGCTTAGAGTCATACAATCAATCTGCTCTAGTCAGATCTACATAAAGGCTAAGAGTCATATAATCAATCTGCTCTAGTCAGATCTACATAAAGGCTTAGAGTCATACAATCAATCTGCACTAAACAGATCTACATACAGGCTTAGAGTCATACAATCAATCTGCTCTAGTCAGATCTACATACAGGCTTAGAGTCATACAATCAATCTGCTCTAGTCAGATCTACATACAGGCTTAGAGTCATACAATCAATCTGCACTAAACAGATCTACATGCAGGCTTAGAGTCATACAATCAATCTGCTCTAGTCAGATCTACATAAAGGCTTAGAGTCATATAATCAATCTGCTCTAGTCAGATCTACATAAAGGCTTAGAGTCATACAATCAATCTGCTCTAGTCAGATCTACATACAGGCTTAGAGTCATACAATCAATCTGCACTAAACAGATCTACATACAGGCTTAGAGTCATACAATCAATCTGCTCTAGTCAGATCTACATGCAGGCTTAGAGTCATACAATTAATCTGCTCTAGTCAGATCTACATACAGGCTTAGAGTCATACAATCAATCTGCACTAAACAGATCTACATACAGGCTTAGAGTCATACAATCAATCTGCTCTAGTCAGATCTACAAACAGGCTTAGAGTCATACAATCAATCTGCACTAAACAGATCTATATACAGGCTTAGAGTCATACAATCAATCTGCTCTAGTCAGATCTACATACAGGCTTAGAGTCATACAATCAATCTGCACTAAATAGATCTACATACAGGCTTAGAGTCATACAATCAATCTGCTCTAGGCAGATCTACATAAAGGCTTAGAGTCATTTAATCAATCTGCACTAAACAGATCTACATACAGGCTTAGAGTCATATAATCAATCTGCTCTAACAGATCTACATAAAGGCTTACAGTCATATAATCAATCTGCTCTAGTCAGATCTACATACATACTTAGAGTCATACAATCAATCTGTTCTAAATAGATCTACATATATGCTTAGAGATACAATAAATCTGCTCTAGTCAGATCTACATGCAGGCTTAGATTCATACAATCAATCTGCTCTAAACAGATCTACATACATGCTTAGAGTCATACAATCAATCTGCTCTAGTCAGGTCTACATAAACGCTTAGAGTCATACAATCAATCTGCTCTAGTCAGATCTACATACATGCTTAGAGTCATACAATCAATCTGCTCTAAACAGATCTACATACATGCTTAGTCATACAATCAATCTGCTCTAGTCAGATCTACATGCAGGCTTAGATTCATACAATCAATCTGCTCTAAACAGATCTACAT